>JAJOZX010004001.1:0-377500 GCA_023014485.1 Bathynomus jamesi | reverse complement strand
GCAATGCTTATTGAGGCACAACTTGTCCTTGTATCTCCCTCATGTACACCTTCCACATTGTGTCCTACAACACAGAAACACTTTCCAAAATTGTTGTGAAAGATGCAAAAAGTGTAATGAAAAAGAACAGCTTCAGAGTTCATTCACACCATGCGTACACTTATCTCGTGTACGCAGTGTACACCTTCCACATTGTGTCCGACACACTATTTTCTTCTACGCGAGACAGTACACATCTAAAATCCACAGCTTGCACCGCTCAACTGAGTACGCAGGGGTAGAGATATCCCAGGTAGTAGCAGGAGTCACTTTTTTTAGGCGTAAATGGCTTGTTCTGGTTGAGTTGTCAGATACCACTTTTTATTTTAACTGTTCAGGTATACATTATTATGGAGAGTTACCAGATACCCCTTTTTATTTTAATTGTTGAGGTATACATTATTAGGTTGCCAGATTGTACCATTTATTTAATTAATTCTTAAAAGTTGGCTTAGAATTCCGCTAGTAGGTTTAGAAGGCGTAACCAACCATTTGGTATAATTGTTTACAACCAAAAGAATTAAATAAAACAACATTTATCATTCTCTTTATTATAAATATAGAGAAAATAAATATACATTTGAATGATCAATTAAAAATAATAATAGTTTAAGAAATATGAACGAGGAATATGCATATAATCAAAAATGTATCCGTCAATATAACAGTACAGATGAAATATAATATATATATATATATATATATATATATATATATACATATATACAATTAAGGAGATATATAGGAAATAAATATACATTGGAATGATCAAATTACAAAAATAAAAAATAAGAAATAATATAACCATCAACATAGCAGAAATATATACACACAACTAAATAAATAAATATATACACTTTATCTTCTACCGCGCAACATAAAAAGTAAGAAATAATATAACCATCAATATAGCAGAAATATATACACACACAATTATGTTAAATAAATACATACACTTTATCTTCTATCGCGCAAAATAAGAAATCGTATACCCATCAATATTGCAGAAATATACACACACACACACACACACACAAAAATTTGTTAAGTATATAAATACATTTCACTTTTTTTTTCAAAATACTAAACTCGCACTAAACTCTTCATTTCGCAGTATACGCGGTTTAATAATATTTCACCGCTTAAAGTTAGGGAAACCTGTACTCGATATGAAGGGCCTTCATATAGTTCAGTACTATTTTTTTCCCACTTTACATCCGGTTGGTAAGTTATCTTTAAATACGGCTAGAATACAATCAAAAGCACGCACAAAGAGTTCATCGTTAGCCACATTATTAAACGCAAGTTAAAAAACACCCCTTTCCAATCGAGGGTTTATTTCTACCGACCCGAGCTTTTCAATCGTGAACTCATCTTCACTGAACATAGTGGTAATTGAAATAATCTTCTAAGTCGTTACGACAACTGCTCGTTATAGGCTGTTTTATTTTTTTACCACTCACCATTTCCACAAACTAAACATCTTCACACTCCGGCGCACTATTTGAGAGGAACATATGCCCGTATTTTTCCTTTTTATTTAACAGACGATACTCGTCTCTAAAGTCTGCTTAAACCTCACGCAGGGCACTAGCAACAACCTCACTACGAACCTCAACCTGATATACATTAATATAGTGGTAAAAATACTTAAGATTGTCCATGATGACGAGATTCACATTTTCAACCGAAGTGTACGAGTACTCGACATGGTGTAGCATGATATAATACCGTTTATCACACCACTCATCCACAATGCTCACTATCCATATCTGCTGCTTCTCTTCTTCACGCGTTGTTTCTTTTACTTCAAGGTATATGTGAGACTTTATAAAGCTTAGGTCTACAGCATACTTCAACACATCGTCTGTGCAACGAAAGCCTACAACGCTCTCACCAGAATAACCATAGAGTATTTGTACATCTTGCTCCTTCGCACGATCCAATGTGGTTTTAAAAGAGGCAGAGGAAGGAGGAATAGGAAGTTTTTCGGTATCCACCACATCTTGCCACTTTGCTGAATACCATTTCATAAACGTTGAACAAGCAATATTAAAGTTAGCCATTTTCTTCTACGCGGGCGAATACACGTCTGAGCTCAAGGGCTTACTGCAATCAACTGACCACGCAGGGAATCCCAGGTAACGCTAATTGAAACATGATTTATTTAATTAACGAAATATTCAAGTTATATATATTTTCAAATACCTATAATAAATAAGTTGACAAGAGACACATTAAAGATCATATTCAAGGTATATATATATATATATATATATCTACAAATACGTGTGATAAATAAGTTAACAATTGAAATTATGTTAACACAAGAAATAACAGAAAACACAAGAAAAAACAAATGCATAGATTTGGTGATCACAAACAACAGTAACCTAATACTTTAAAGAGTGCATTCTATTAAATACTTTTAGCCTATGTAGTCCAGGCAATTTGTAGTTAGACCTGGGCAAAATTGCTTCAGAAGGTTTCTAAACTGTTTCCAGCTCAGGAACCATTGCCGAATAACATATCCAAAATCCGACAAAATTGGACCACGGGAACACCCCCAAAAATGAAATTCAAAATGGCGGACTGGATGTTTCCTACGAAAAAAAAAAATATATAATTTACGCTTTTATTTATAGAGATACATTTGATGCTTTTTCTTTCAGTTGTAATGTTTTAAATAATTCAACAATATACAACACAACCAGTTATTACGCAAATATAATGTTATATAGCTTTTTACAGATTTTTATAATCAATAATACAACAATTATTTTTTTCCCAGTTTCAAGTTATGTTCATTACAGAAGAAGTGATACCTGGTCACAAACATACAGAAATTAATCCTCTTCATCACTATCATCGGATAGATTACCGGTACTTGTGTTGTTATCGCAACCACTGATTTGGCACTCGCCACAAGCGGCTGAACAGGGCATTCCATTACGCTTGCATCCACATCTTGAAGTAGCACATTTCGTCTTGCAGGAGCAGCGGATCATGTTGAGTAGATAATTTGGAGCTGGTGGCTTGTCGCAGGCTGTAGGGTAGTAGGAATTATTCTTTACATACCAACCCCACTGTTCTGCATCGATCTTCTCTTCTGTAGACTTCCAGATTAGTATTTGAAAGTATGTGCGAAAGCTGTGGTACTTTGTGGACGCATCGGTAGGTGGCAAACGTTCGGGTGTAACAAAAGATTTAGCTGTAGCTATCTTTTCAACTAACATTCGATGACGTAGTGCGTTAGTGGATTCAAGTGTTTTGCAGCCATACAACAGAAGCATTGCTTTTCTTCCAGCGGCTTCAATGTCAGAGTGTTGGCAACAATCAGAACAGAATGTATTTGCAACTGAACGGAGTTCAGCCACCTTCATCAGTGTGTCGAATGCTTTGGCTTTACCGATCGAAAAAATTCTGGATGTGCTATCACAGCCCGTGAAAGCATACACAAACAGGAGATACTTGCAGATGTCATTGCCTAACAATGATTGAATGCTGAGAATATCATACACAGGATTAGGAGATGGTCCCCGTCTTATATCGCTGCGATAGTACAACTTGAAACCACTGTCCTTGGCATGGTACAGAAGGAGAATCAGCAAGTCGGTGTCTTCCCCTATTACTGTTGTAGTTGCATTTTCTGATGAGGAAACTGCTGCACGAACGATGTCCACATCAGCATCCCCATCTGCGTTGTGAACAGTACACCCGTGCTTCTTCAACATCTCACCTACGAGGGAAATAAATGCTTGCTTGTTTTCATTAGCCAAGAAGTGTTCCTTCTGGCCAACAAACTTCATGCTTGGACTGAGATTCACATTTCTGCTTGTCTTGGTGCTGCGTCTTCTGTGGGTCATGTCCTTGATCGTAGGAGAGCTGCTGTAGCCATCAAAAACAATGATTGCTTTTCCATATGTTTTCAGAGTGAAATCGGCATATGAGTTGGCGATGCTGTCATATGTTTCATCTTGACGCCAGGAAACACGATGTAGTAGAGATCTACCATCCAATACGTACTGGTCTGTGCACTGAATTTCTTGAACTTCTTCCATGCGTAAAGTGTCAGTGTATTTGATTATTGCATGAGCTAGCTGAGACTTATCGGGTTTCCTCAAGATACTTCGTGATTCGAACAATGCAGGAGGATATGCACACAGTTCGTAACACATGGCATCTTCAAGATTCATGTCTCCGCCAGTGGCAACAGTCATCATTCTCTGAAACAGTAGTGCAGGATCTACTATATCTGAAGCATCAGTGATCACAACGGCAGAAGCAGATCCTAGTGTTTTCACTTTGTCAGATCTTTTGGCAGAATATGTAAAGGCTTGTTTCCCAATCATTCTTACGACAATGTTCGTACCGATTGAATGCAATTGATGAAAGTTAATTCCAGGATCAGCAGTTAGCCCTGTTACAATGTTGCAGAGACCCGAGGTAGAATGGAATGGGGATAAGGATTCCAGACGTTGAAGTACTTTCTTCATGTCATTACTGTCCCTGATTTGTCTACTTCCCCTCATTTCCTTGTGCTGTTCACTACTTTCCAACAAAACTCTGGTGTATTCCTGCATTGCTAAGTTATAAGTGGAACACAGAGGCATAGAAAAGAGCCACGTTGTCCTTTGGATGTCTGTAAATCCACTTCCGCGTGTCAGTCCGCCTCTGCTTTTCAGGGAACGCATTAGTACTTGTTCTATCACCAGGTCTGTGCCGAGTCCGGCCCATAATCTGTCGCTTCTTCTTACCACAAACTTACCTTCCTGGAACATTTTGTTAACGGCTGGATTTTCAGAAGGCAAACTTAACATTTTCTGCAGGTACAGGTATATCGATTTCAGGTAATTGTGATGTCCGGCTGCTGCAATTATGGGGATGGTCTCCAGCATAGCTTGCAAGTGCAAATCCCACGAACCGGTTCTGTCTGCTGTTATCAAGGAACGTGCAATGTTGATCATTCGCTGATATTCCAACCAGAGTTGACTTGTTTGCGAAGTAGATTGTAGGTCAGTTTTCTTCGCATCCAAAGTGGTAGCAATCTGAGACAATGCATTCGAAGATTCCACATCCTCAACTGATTGTTTGGCGGTCATAACATCATCGAGCAGGTCACAAGCTTCCTTATGGAGGTCATGAGGAGTTCCATCTTCATTACGAGGGAAAACGTCTGCGACTAGTAAGGTACTAAGAGCTGCATCTACTATCATATGACCACGTATCGCTCTTGAAACAGCTTTTCCAGACATCATGTGTTGCACGGCATTTGGTCCGTATATTTCTTGAAGTACTTCAGACAATCCTGAACCATTCATAAGAGTACCGACTGCTCCCAAAAGATTCATCAGAGTGTGAAATGATCCCAGCATTAAAACAATGCCCTGCAGGTCTCTCTGTTCATTGATGATTTGGGAAGCTTTCTAGAACAAAGGCTGATCAAAGGTAATAATGCATGGGACTTTTTGATCGCGTGCTATCTTGCTCAAATATAGTAATGTCGAAAATATGCAGGTCATGTCAGTTGGCGACATATCTATGATGGGAAGGAACGTGATCGACGCCACACCTGGATGTGAGACACTTGATCCACCGTGAATTGCCTGCATTGTTCCGGACCAACTTGGACCTGATCTTTCTGCTGAAGATATCTGCCAGAGAAGACTAAGTCGACTTATGGTGGCAGTGGGTACTGGAAGTTCGCGGAATGAGATGTCCCTCAACATGCTTCTCGCGTGTCTATATTCCCTAATGTCAACGGTTGCAATCTTCTTAATGTCATTGTCACCAACATTACGCCTGTGAATAGAAGGGTGGATCTTGATCTTCGGAGTTATTGCGGCAATCATACCCATTCCATGAAAGGTATTCTTCCCATCCAAAGTGCAGACATCATGATCGACGTTATCTGCTGCTAGAAGGACTGCAGTGTTTTCATCAACAGTAAAAGAGCCAGACCCACTTGCCAGCGCCGCGTTTCTTTCGAATCTTGTTACTTCTGCATACGACGAACAGTAACCCAGCTGATGGAGAACGTCAATAAGGTACCTTGACCTAAAGTTGTGGTGTAGCTGAACCGACAAACCGATCTGTAGTGGACATAGTAATCCTCTAGGACGGGTTGCTTGCATAATGCTCTGCCCAATTGCACCTATTTTTCTTGAAGCATCCTGTCCCGCAAATGCTTTTGATAATAGCAATTTCAGACTGTTGGGAATGTAATCAAGAGCACTTTCTGCAGTGATGTCATTTGGAGATGGATACACATCTTTTCTAGGCGAGTCGACAGACTTGATATCACTTCTGATTATTTTTGCAGCAGCTTCTACTAGGTAAATCTTCTAGCTCTATATCTATATCACATTCTTTCGACTTTTTGTGATAATCTATAAGAATTTCATTAGCTGTCTCTCGTAGTGTTACTACATCTGCCTTCCCACTTTCACCTGATATTATGATCTTGTCTCCGTAACGTTCTAAAAGCTTTCTCTTCATGTGCCTGCGTTCGTAGACAGAGCTCTGACTTCCTTGAAGATATTCCTCCATTTTAGAAATTAGGTCTCCAATCAACAGTTGTTCATCATCATTCTCTTCCAGGTAAGCACAGGTCTGAAGGAATGCTTGGTGTTGCTCTTCATTAGTTGGTCTCCCTTTCTTCGAATCATGATCGTCGGAGGAGTATGCGCGAGGAATGTTTTTTCCACTTCGAAAATTTACGCTGCAGGTGTGATGGTAGACACAATCTGCAGCAGGAAGATCACGAAGATAATACTCCAGACGGCCTTTTACATTAAACGACCATTCATCGCAGCGGCTTTCACAGCACCTTTTTATGGTTTCGGAGAACTCTGTAGTTCTTATTTTGACATGCTCTGATTTTGGTTTGTGTTTGGAAAAAAAGTCCACAAAGGTATCACAAAACAAACAGTGAGTAGCACTGGAAAATGCGTATTCATGAAAACGAGCACTTTTCCTTGGTATTGCCTCGGCTGCGGTCTGTCGCTTCTTTATTTCAATGGTCTTTTTATCCGTAAACCTTTTCCTACATACAACGTGAACACTTATTCCAGCTGTTGCAACAACATCGCTTCCACGGCTGCGGGTGGATGCATATATACTATCTGCTCCTTTTTGCGAGATGTGAACCACTTCCTGTCCGCTGTCCAATTTCTCCTTACAAATCACGCACAATTCTTCAGGGGTCTGCATTCTTGAAGGCGGACGCACACCGAGTCAGCCGTACACCGAGTCAGTCTGAAACAGAAAACACAAATTAATAAACTGTGTTGCAGTATTTAAAAGGAGTACATAATAACAGTTTTAAAGAAAATGACAAGCACAAATACGCAGATTTGATAGTGGGTAGTAGGAATTAAAGAGTTGTATATAATATAAGTTTATAAAGATGTAGCAATGTCCATTCTCACATACACTCCATACAGTATATTTTATTTACATTACGTGACGTCATAGTTTAATACTAGCCGCCTAATACAATTTTTAGTGTCATATAGGTTAATTTAGAAACGAAAATGTGTTTTAAAACATTTTACTGATCAAGAAAAACGTCATAACTCTCTCTACAAAGCGAAATTAAAATTTATTGTATTTCGTAGGAAACTGCCAGTCCGCCATTTTGAATTTCATTTTTGGGGGTGTTCCCGGGGTCCAATTTTGTCGGATTTTGGATATGTTATTCTGCAATGGTTCCTGAGCTGGAAACAGTTTAGAAAGCTTCTGAAGCAATTTTGCCCAGGTTGAAGCTATTTTTGCTCTAGATTGCCTGGACTAATGTTCACGAATTAATAAAGGCTTTAAAATAGATTCAGTTTCCTCAATTCGTCTCTGAAATCTTAATCTATCCCGATCGTACTCTTCCCATTGTCCCCTTCTACAGCAATCAGCAACGGGGATAAGAAAGAACGTTGTCACAGAATTTTACTTTTGGGGGGTTTGGTGCAACTCAAACGTTTCCAATTTCATCACTCCATCTTTGGTTCACGATTTTTAATCAGGGGAACCATTCTGAGTTCAGTCATATATATATATATATTGTAACGGTCACGTTTTTATATATATATTAATTAATCTCACTAAAGCGATTTCAAGCTTGCTCAGCCACCACTCACGGTCATGTGTGGCGGAGAGGAGAGTGCATGAGGGCAACTCACTCCTACACCAAACCGAACCTAGCGACGAGCGCTCATTAGCTGCAGGACTATATATTTACCGTAAGATCAAAACTGTGAACGAGTTCCAACTCTCACTACCTCATTGCCTCTCTAACTCACTACCTCTCTATCCACTGCCCCACATCCTTCCTACATCACTACCTCTCTACCCAATTACCTCACTAACTCGCCAGCCATAAATATCCAAGAGTAACCTACATCACTACATCTCTACCCCATTACCTCACTAACTCACAACCCATAACTAACCTAAACTAACCTCAATTTAACACAGTTCATCTAATAACCTAACCTAGCCTAATCATTGCCTCTCTAACTCACTACCTCACTACCTCACAACCTTCCTACATCACTACCTCTGTACCCCATTACCTCACTAACTCACTAGCCATAACTATCCAAGAGCAACCTAACCTAGCCTAACCATTGGTAGGTCTCGCAATCACACTACCTCAATGCCTCTCTAACTCACTACTCCCCTACCTCACAAACTTCCTACATCACTACCTCTGTACCCCATTACCTCACTAACTCACCAGCCAGAACTATCCAAGAAACTTACTTATCACACGTATTTGTAAATATATATGTACACCTTGAATATAATCTTTGATGTGTCTATTGTTAACTTATTTATTACACGTGTTTGTAAATATATATGTCTTGAATATAATCTTTGATGTGTCTATTGTTAACTTACTGTATTTATTACACGTATTTGTAAATATATATGACTTGAATATTTCGTTTATTAAATAAATCATGTTTCAATTAGCGTTACCTGGGATTCCCTGCGTGGTCAGTTGATTGCAGTAAGCCCTTGAGCTCAGACGTGTATTCGCCCGCGTAGAAGAAAATGGCTACCTTTAATATTGCTTGTTCAACGTTTATGAAATGGTATTCAGCAAAGTGGCAAGATGTGGTGGATACCGAAAAACTTCCTATTTCTCCCTCCTTTGCCTCTTTTAAAACCACATTGGATCGTGCGAAGGAGCAAGATGTACAAATACTCTATGGTTATTCTGGTGAGAGCGTTGTAGGCTTTCGTTGCACAGACGATGTATTGTATGCTGTAGACCTAAGCTTTATAAAGTCTCACATATACCGTGAAGTAAAAGAAACAGCGCACTCGTGCAGAAGAGAAGCAGCAGATATGGATAGTGAGCCTTGTGGATGAGTGGTGTGATAAACGGTATTATATCATGCTACACCATGTCGAGTACTCGTACACTTCGGTTGAAAATGTGAATCTCGTCATCATGGACAATCTTAAGTATTTTTACCACTATATTAATGTATATCATGATGAGGTTCGTAGTGAGGTTGTTGCTAGTGCCCTGCGTGAGGTTTTAGCAGACTTTAGAGACGAGTATCGTCTGTTAAATAAAGAGGAAAAATACGGGCATATGTTCCTCTCAAATAGTGCGCCGGAGTGTGAAGATGTTTAGTTTGTGGAAATGATGAGTGGTAAAAAAATAAAACTGCCTATAACGAGCAGTTGTCGTAACGACTTAGAAGGTTATTTCAATTACCACTATGTTGAGTGAAGATGAGATCACGATTGAAAAGCTCGGGTCGGTAGAAATAAACCCTCGATTGGAAAGGGGTGTTTTTTAACTTGTGTTTAATAATGTGGCTAACGATGAACTCTTTGTGTGTGCTTTTGATTGTATTCTAGCCGTATTTAAAGATAACTTACCAACCGGATGTAAAGTGGGAACAAAAATAGTACTGAACTATATGAAGGCCCTTCATATCGAGTACAGGTTTCCCTAACTTTAAGCGGTGAAATATTATTAAACCGCGTATACTGCGTAATGCAGAGCAATAATGATGTAATTGTAGACTCGAATAAGTGCGAGTTTAGTATTTTGAAAAAAAAAGTGAAATGTATTTATATATTTAACAAATTTGTGTGTGTGTGTATGTGTGTGTGGTGTGTGTGTGTGTGTGTGTGTGTGTTTCTGCTATATTGATGGCTATACGATTTCTTATTTTGCGCGGTAGAAGATAAAGTGTATGTATTTATTTAACATAATTGTTTGTGTATATATTTCTGCTATATTGATGGTTATATTATTTCTTACTTTTTATGTTGCGCGGTAGAAGATAAAGTGTATTTATTTATTTATTTAGTTGTGTGTGTATATTTCTGCTATGTTGATGGTTATATTATTTCTTGTTTTTTATTTTTGTATTTTGATCATTCCAATGTATATTTATTTTCTATATATCTCCATAATTGTGTATATATATATATATATATCACCTGTACTGTTATATTCATGGATATATATTTGATTATATGCATATTCCTCGTTCATATTTCTTAAAACTATTATTATTTTTAATTGATCATTCAAATGTATATTTATTTTCTATATATTTATAATAAACAGAATGATGTAATGTTGTTTTATTTAATTATTTTGGTTGTAAACATTTATACCAAATGGTTGGTTACGCCTTCTAAACCTACTAGCGGAATTCTAAGCTAACTTTTAAGAATTAATTAAATAAATGGTACAATCTGGCAACCTAATAATGTATACCTCAACAATTAAAATAAAAAGGGGTATCTGGTAACTCTCCATAATAATGTATACCAGAACAGTTAAAATAAAAAGTGGTATCTGACAACTCAACCTGAACAAGCCATTTACACCTAAAAAAGTGACGCCTGCTACTACCTGGGGATATCTCTACCCCTCCGTACTCAGTTGAGCGGTGCAAGCTGTGGATTTCAGATGTGTATTGTCTCGCGTAGAAGGAAAATAGTGTGTCGGACACAATGTGGAAGGTGTACACTGCGTACACGAGATACGTATACGCATGGTGTGATTGAACTCTGAAGCTGTTCTTTTTCATTACACTTTTTGCATCTTTCACAACAATTTTAGAGAGTTTCTGTGTTGTAGGACACAATGTGGAAGATGTACATGTGGGAGATACAAGGAAAAGAAGTGCCTCAATAAGCATTGCAATCTGTACCGAGGATATATCAGTGGTTATGTTTCCATGGAAAAAATTCCTACATCGCAAGGTTCGGCCTATCCATTTTCTTGAACTGATCCACAGAGCAGATGTGCACATCTTCTGGAGGCCGCATATTCCACGCGCCACAGATCTTATAGACAATGTAGTTCCTGTATATGAGCTTGAATTATCGCGATGAAATTATGATGTGAAAGAGCTAGCAATCATTCCCTGACGAGATGTATTTCTGATTCGGATTCCATATTAAACTGTAGGTCTAATGCGGGTGAAAAGCTTAATCTTTGTTAAAATGAGCAAATCGGCGAGATGATGTGAAAGAGTGAGCAATCATTCCCTGACGAGATGTATATCTGATTCGGTTTCCACGTTAAACTGTAGGTCTAATGTGGGGTGAAAAGCTTAATCTTTGTCAAAATGAACAAGTGGAAGTGGAATAGTCATCTCGATGAATACGGTGGAGCTCCCTTTGAGAAGCATTCTCAAAGCCTCGTACGACGTCTCCGTAACGAAGTCATTGCGCGTATTCAGGCGAGAAACTGGTGCCATTAACTGTGTGCTTGAAATGACCTGCAGGCATGCAAGCAGACGTAACGCAATTTATTTAAGTGCGAGGAGATGCATAAAATCTTTGTGGTGGTTGAGGTGGGCTGAGGACCGTTATAAAATACCAGCTGACGTAGATACAATAAGAGCTCTGATTAGTGGCGCCTCCTCATATGCCATTGTTTGCACATTGAGTATAAATAATGAACAGCCATGCATTGATATACGAGAGATGTGGAAGAACACAGCTGATAATGACGTTCTTGTTCCTACGCGGAGCCGTTTCATCCTCGACAGAATGTTTGAAATTGTCGGATTACGCAGGCTGAAACCTATATTAGAGGCGCGTGTTAGGGTTATGCATTATTTTGATACGGTACTCGAATACGCATACGTCCCTCTGTTCGATGGGTTTACCGAGTGGAGGGCTGAACAAGGTGAGAATGGTCGTTTGTAGTTTGCTCGTGAGACGAGAGAGGACAGTGTGAGTGTTTGTACATCGCTAGAGTGTGACATCACAAATGTAAACATAACTTATTATGCGACTTAAAACCACAGTGCATTACTTAAAAGATACCCGAAACAGCAAGAACAGCAGCAGGTGTTGAAACTAACGAAATGGCCGCCAGTCAATTTACCTTAACCGCAATGAATTGTAGCAAAGTGGACTTGATAGAGGAGTAAAGCAGAAGGTGTCAATCAGTGTATATATGTATATATTATGGAAACCATTGCAGAGTAGAAGGAACAAAATCCCAAGTGAAATACTATTTAAACCCTGTGGCAGAATGCCCATGCAGTTGTGACTGTTAATCAGGAAGGATATTTTGACGAAAAATCTCTCCGCAGTAGCACTTCCGTTGAAACTGTTCTTTGCTCCATTCTTCAATTCTGGTGTAATTCCAAATAAACATTCGTATAACTCACATGTATATTAGTTGTTTCCTTTATTATTCGTTACAGTTACAATAATTTTTTCAGTGTCTTCATACTGCCGTACTCTAATTATATATATATATATATATATATGTATATATTTGTGTCTGTGTGTGTGTGTGTGTGTTTGTGTGTGTGTGTGTGTGTGTGTGTGAATATTTCCACTCCTTTATTCATATTTTTAAAAAAGAAAATCGAGAGAAAAGTTTGTGGTCAAGCTGGGGTCGGGACCTGAGGCGTTTTCTACATTCTTCCAGAGACGAATTCAAAGAAGGAATGAGTGAAATGAAATGAGGTTAGTGAAATGAAGTGAAATAACATGAAAATGAAATGAAATGAAAAGGTTTATATATAGAGGAGTGACAAAAGTAAATAGACACAGTTGATGTGCTTATTTCTTTTAATGAATAATTATGAGGAGAAAGTCGTACAAATACAATATATATATATATATATATATATATATATATATATATAAGGTAAGGAGGAAGTTGTTCAATTGTGTGTGTGTGTGTGTGTTTGTATATAGATTTTTGATTTCGATAGAATTAATAAAATGAAAGAAAAGAATTTATGAAGTTATGTTAAAATGGAAAGCAATTATTTCGTTGATATAATTAAAGTTATTACCTTGTCGGTGTACCTGGTGTTGGTGAATAAGGCGGTGGTGGAGGCGAGTTGTTGGCTTCACCATCATTCGTTTTATCTGCATCAAACAACGGATATAATGAAATGAACTTGAAATTTCACAGAATATTTCTATTTAACTGTGAAAAGAAAATTATACAATATAATATATATATGTAAAGAACGACGCTTGTGTAGAAGAACGTTCCGCACAAGATGAGGAGGGAGAACGAACAAATGAAAAATGAGGTAACCACCCGGGAATCGAACCCGGGATCTTCCGATTGCCGGTCAGATATGCTATCCACTACACCATGGGATTCGATTAATCAGAAGTCGTAATTCTCCGACATACGAGCAGAAACCAATGCCCTGAGGGGGCACCTTCGCATGCCGTACATATATATGTAGGTAGAATTACGACTTCTGTTTAATCGAGGCCCATGGTATTGTGGATAGCATATCTGACTGGCAATCGGAAGATCCGGGGTTCGATCCCCGGGTGGTTACCTCATTTTTCATTTGTTCGTTCTCCCTCCTCATCTTGTGCGAAACGTTCTTCTACACAAGCGTCGTTCTTTACATTAATTATACTGTGTGTTGTTTGCAGTTAATATATATATATATATATATATATATATATATATATATATATATATATATATGTGTATATATAAATGTGTATATATATATATATATATATATATATATATATACGTATATATATTTACACACACATTTATATATATGTATGTGTGTGTGTGTGTGTGTGTGTGTGTGAGAACAAATTGCTCATTCGTTTAATATATATATATATTTTTTTTTTTCTACAAATATGGTTATACGTTTTGTATATTTTCAAAATAATTAATATTTATACAAGCGCAGATGGGGTGAGAGTTTGGGGGGAATGATGGAGGCGGGAGACGACCGTGTGTTTTGACCTGAAATTGTCGTTCGTGTCACCTTTCTTCGTAAGGTTTCTTGTCTTTTCGTTTTTCCCACTATTATTCGTGACAACGAAAATTGCGATATTAATAATAATAAAAATAGGAATTAAGTAATAAAATGATTTATTTTAGTTGTGTAAAGAGAGTGTGTTTAAATTGTAATTATTTATTTAATAAACAGAATTTCTTTTAAAGTAAATTGTTGGAATTAAGGAGGAGATTCATCTGTTGTGGTAACGAATTAAAATAAATGGCAGTACCTGACAACTGTCATCATATAAATTAAAATATATGGTGGTATTTAGCAACCAAATGGCTGAATAATATATGAATTAATTAAATAAATATTGCTATCTGGCAACTCAGTCTTCTATTGGATGATTAATATATGGTTTAATTAAATATATAGCACAAACTGGCAACTCAGCCTTCTATTGGCTGGTGAATTAAATACATGGCGCTATCTGGCAACTCACCCAACTGGCCGATTAGAGGTCTATAAAAGGCTTCTAGGACAAAATCCCCCCGTGGACAAAATCCCCTCGTGGACAAAATCCCCTCGCGGACAAAATCCCCCCGGACACAACCCCCCGGACACAATCCCCCCGCGGACAAAATCCCCCTAAGGCTTTATTAAAAAAATAAGAATACGACTGACTTTATTAAAGTTTTAACAAAAATATCACGACTTAACCTAACCAATCGTCAAGGGCGTACAATTACCTAACCGGGCAAACAAATAAGAATACGACTGACTTTATTGAAGAAGAAAAATTAAAAACACAAAGTCAAACAAAATTCAAAATTAAAAAAGACAAATTAAAAGCAATTCCCTTAAGAAAATCAAAAATAGACCTGTTGTTATAGTCTTGTACAATTTTCAAAATGCGAGAAGAAGAAGACTTATACTTCTTCCTTTGCGGTTCTGTCGGCAAGCCAGCGATAATTTGAGAAATAAATGCCTGTTGGTAGCTTATTTCTTGCCCTAAAACTTTTAAAAATTTCCATATGTTTGGATGCGAGCATCCTGTTAGAGATGCAAAGCGTCTATGCCAGCCTTCGACAGAGTTATTTGTACGTGGAAGTTCTGTAATTGTTCTTGAGTACATATTCCAAATAGAAATGCTAAAAGTGGGTTCTCTTCGTCCTCGTCGGCATGGCCTTCCAATATAATTATCTTCAAAATAATCGAGAATTGGCAAACCTTCCACTGGTATAAAATCGTATAATTGTTCAAAAGCATCAACAACTTTTTCTGGAGGCACAAAAGCTAGAGCAAGTATCACTCGAATTTTTAAGGCAAAATCATTGTCATCTTGATATTTTTTCTGTAATCCGTGTTTCTGTAATCCGTTTCTGTAAGCCTCTTTTCTTATTCTTATTCTTATTCTTATTGTGTTTTTAATTTTTCTTCTTTAATAAAGTCAGTCGTATTCTTCTTTTTTTAATAAAGCCTTAGGGGGATTTTGTCCGCGGGGGGATTGTGTCCGGGGGGGGTTGTGTCCGGGGGGATTTTGTCCATGGGGGATTTTGTCCGCGAGGGGATTTTGTCCACGGGGGGGTTTTGTCCTGATACCCTATAAAAGAGCAGAGCGGGTGGCGGACGACGGAGTCATACAAGCTCGGCTCCCAGCCGAGCAAGGACCTCTGTTCCTTTCTGTTTCTGGCCTTTTGGGTGGTGAGGAAACCCCTTCCCTCCCATAGAGGCCTCTTTGGTTAGGTATACCCCTTTGGGAGGAATAGCTTGGGGGAGAACTCCGCCTGCAATTTGCATGCCCCTTGCAATCCCATTTTGGGATTGGCAACAAAGGTTGGTACTCTCATCTTCCTCTCTCTCTCTTTCTTTCTGCCCCTTTGGGGGGTGAGGTAACCTCTTCCTCCCCAAAGAGGCGCCCTTAGGATAGGCACGCCCCTTTCGGGGGTTCAGCTTGGGTGAGAACTCCGCCTCCAAGTTGCATACCCCTTACAATCCCAGTTTGGGGTTGGCAACAAAGGGGGATGGGGGTTGTTACTAAGGGGCGTGGGGTGGCACTCTTGCAACATTACCTAACATTTCTGCACTCTGGCATTTTGACACCATACTACTAACACGAATACATCAAATTACTTTTAACACGAGTTACAAATTTACTCATTCATTACTAAAATTGAAGACTATGTTTTACTAAACAAAGAGCAGCAACATTAGAAAATTGTTTAAAGAAGAGTTCGGGTAGCGGTAGAGAAAAAAGTATGCTATAAAATAACGCTTTATAAAATTATTTATCAACAATATCACGAAGAATATTCAGTTTTTTTATTAAACAATAATATAATAATCAGCATTTTACTGGTCAAAACAATGAGTTTTGTCTCAACATTACTCGTACAGTGCATCCAAATTCTGTATCGTACGTCACAATTTCAATATTATGTGTATGCTTTCACTCACCAATACTTCCGCAGTTGCCCAGGAAGGAATTTCTTATTTTGTAAGCGAAATAAACAAGCTGTTTCGAAAAGTTGATCAAAGCAGAGAAGTGAAAGGAAACAGTCGATGTAAACACAACTTTCTTAATTCACTTCACTAGAAACGGACTTTGGTTTTAATACTGAATTACGGCGTATCCGCTTTTATTTGTAATTTCAGCCTAACAAAGGAATCAGTTGCTTGAATTTCATTACAAAACTTTATCTATTTAAAGGGAAGCAGATACACTAATGTTTATCCACTATCCATCAATAATTCAACCAAAAGGACGTACAGTTGTCGACAGAAAGATAAGTTTATCGTTTTGTTTCTTTGATGTGATTTAAAGAAAGAGAAGTATGTTGTAGAGACAAATTAAAGGCCCGATTCAACATCACTTTCGGTACTTGTAGGTTATCTCCCCCCCACCAATTTGGACAGAATATTTTCGTTAAAACTAACGAAAATATCACGACTTAACCTAACCAATTATTAAGGGCGTACAGTTGATCTATTAGTAAATAGTAAATACTATCCCAGAAACAAACAATGTTATAATTAATAATAGATCAACTGTACGCCCTTGATAAGTGGTTAGGTTAAGTCGTGATATTTTCGTTAGTTTTAACGAAAATATTCTGTCAAAATTGGTGGGGGAAGGGAGGGAGATAACCT
The DNA here is from genome assembly GCA_023014485.1 of Bathynomus jamesi. Lineage (NCBI taxonomy): Eukaryota > Metazoa > Arthropoda > Malacostraca > Isopoda > Cirolanidae > Bathynomus > Bathynomus jamesi. Next base: position 360,089 of record JAJOZX010004001.1, on the reverse strand, counting down.
ACAAGTAAAGTACCTCACTTTCAAAGGATAGCTGGGGATGACTCCCTCCCATAAAAATAAATAAAGTTTACATACGGAATATTTTCATTAAATTAAATCCTATATCCTATCCTTGCTTTTTAAGGTAAATTAATTTTTTCTTACAGATTCTAATCTTAAAGGTAAAGAAAGTAAAGAAAACTTTTTAATTTTTTATTCAAAAATCTTAATATGAACAAGAAATAATAATAATATATCAACTCGATATAAAATTCCTCTTTATAAAAGTTTGGGTCTGGTAATTTCAGCCACAAAAGAAGTTCATATACAATATATATATATATATATATATATGTGGACCTCCTTCGTTCTATGGGCACCATTGAAATGAGAGAAATTAATATTTTTTAAACTTATTTTAACATTTTATTAATAATCAGTACATTTTGAATAAGAGAAATTTAATTTATTTAATTTAACAGCTATAAACATAAATTAAAACAAAAAATATTGGATGTCAGGGCCCCAAGCCTTCTTTAATTAGCCTTATAAGGCTAACTAACAAAAATATCAAGACCTAACCTAACCAGTCGTTAGATCAACTGTACGCCCTTGACGATTGGTTAGGTTAGGTCGTGATATTTTCGTTAGTTAGCCTTATAAAGCAACTAAAGAAGGCTGGGGGCCCTGATCTTCAGGTGATCCAAAATATTTGTCTATTCTTCAAAAATTTGACGATAATTTGCGCTGAAAATTGAACGTAGGCTATAGGCCATCTTATTCTTAGTTCGCGCAAAGACTTAGAATATATATATGTATATATATATATATACATATACACATTTTAACTGCAAACAACACACAGTATAATTATTGTAAAGAACGACGCTTGTGTAGAAGAACGTTCTGCACAAGATGAGGAGAGGAGAACGAACAAATGAAAAATGAGGTAACCACCCGGGAATCGAACCAGGGATCTTCCGATTGCCGGTCAGATATGCTATCCACTACACCATGGGCCTCGATTAATCAGAAATCGTAATTCTCCTAAATACGAGCAGAAACCAATGCCCTGAGGGGGCACCTTCGCATGCCGTACATATATATACACATTTTAACTTCAAACAACGCACAATATAATTAATGTAAAGAACGACGCTTGTGTAGTAGAACGTTCCGCACAAGATGAGGAGGGAGAACGAACAAATGAAAAATGAGGTAATCACCCGGGAATCGAACACGGGATCTTCCGATTGCCGGTCAGATATGCTATCCACTACACCAGGGGCCTCGATTAATCAGAAGTCGTAATTCTCCTACTCGTATGTAGGAGAATTACGACTTCTGATTAATCGAGGCCCATGGTCTAGTGGACAGTATATCTGACCGGCAATCGGAAGATCTCGAGTGGTTACCTTATTTTTCATTTGTTCGTTCTCTCTCCTCATCTTGTGCGGAACGTTCTACACAAGCGTCGTTCTTTACATTAATTATACTGTGTGTTGTTTGCAGTTAAAATGTGTATATATGTTCGGCATGCGAAGGTGCCCCCTCAGGGCATTGGTTTCTGCTCGTATGTAGGAGAATTACGACTTCTGACTAATCGAGGCCCATGGTGTAGTGGATAGCATATCTGACCGGCAATCGGAAGATCCCTGGTTCGATTCCCGGGTGGTTACCTCATTTTTCATTTGTTCGTTCTCCCTCCTCATCTTGTGCAGAGCGTTCTTCTACACAAGCGTCGTTCTTTACATATATATATATATATATATATATACACAGGGTGGGCCGAAAGTCTGGATCCATAGGAAAATATTTATTTTAATACATAAATTACAACAAATTGTAAATACTTAAAATGAATATCAACTTTAACTCGTAAATGCGTATCCGTGATACTGTACAGTAGTTCGTACTCCAGTATAAATACTCAAATACTTTTTTTATTTCAGCCCAGAAATGGCTTCGAATCTAACAACAGAAGACCGGGTAGAACTTGTGCTCATGTACGCAAGACAGGGCGCTACACACAGAGAAGTTGCTACCGAATTCAATAGAAATCATCCTGATAAGCATCCAGTAACACATGCGACTGTTGGCAAGTTGTTTAAACGTTTCAAAGAAACAGGAAGTGTACATGATCGACGGCGTTCTGGTCGTCCAAAAACTGCAACTGATGAAAATACCTCTGCAATGGTATGTGAAACTTTAACGAATAGTCCAGTAAAGTCAACAAGAAGATTATCAAATGAAACACGCATCTCGAGAACGTCAATTCGAAGAATTATTAAAAATCATAAATTCCATCCCTAAGTGTCTCGATGTCAGAGGCCACCAATTTGAGCATTTGTTATAATTTGTTGTTTATACTGGAGTACGAACCACTACAGTATCACGGATACGCATTTACGAGTTAAAGTTGATATTCATTTTAAGTATTTACCATTTGTTGTAATTTATGTATTAAAATAAATATTTTCCTATGGATCTAGACTTTCGGCCCACCCTGTATATATATGTTAGGTTAAATAAATGCCCGCTTAAATTAATTAAATGCCACGTTAGGTTACTTGTACGCCCTTGGCGATTGGTTAGGTTAAGTCGTGATATTTTCGTTAGTTTTAAAGAAAATATCACTACTTAACCTAACCCATCGTCAAGGGCGTACAGTTGATCTAACCGGGCATTCAATTAACCTAACCGGTCATTCAATAATTTTACCGTAGGTTTCGATATATATATATGTTTAAAAAATATTAATTTCTCTCATTTTAATGAGAGAAATTAATGTCCATTAATATATGGACATATAATAATAATTAAGGTCTGAAAATAAAAACCCACTCCAATAGACAGAGTTTATTTCCACAACAGTTTCGATGCCCACTGGCATCCTCCTCGGGTGGATACAGAAAAACGAATGAACAAAAACAAGAGGGAAAAACAGTCCAGGGACCGACCGTTAAGAAATTCGCACCTAGGTTAGATCCTTTTCTTCTGACACCGGAAGGGCATTTTCATTAAAGGGACCCGCTTATAAGTACATTCGCACAAATTTAAAACTATCTTCCTGTTCTAAACATACAGATTCTATTATTTTTTTACATAATTATTACATTTATTATTAAATTTATTACATTTGATATTGCATTATTATTTATTACAGAAATTATAAATTTATTATTACATTGGTTATTACATTGTTGTTTATTATACAGAACTTATAAACCGAAAAACGAATGAAAAAGGCGAGAAGGAAACAATCCAGAGACCATTGAGAAATTCGCACCTAGGTTAGATACCGTTCTCCCGACACAGGAAGGGCATTTTATTACAGGGTCCCGCTTATAAGTACATTCGCACAAATTAAAACTATCTACTTGTTCTATACATACAGATTCTAATATTTTGACATAATTACTGCATTTATTATTGCATTTACATTTTTTTAACATTTATTATTATTACCTTTACCCTAATTATTAAATTTATAATATTACCTTTATTATTACATCTGTTGCATTTATATTTATTTCCACATTTATTACTTCCATTATTACATTTACATTTACGTTTATTATTCCATTTACATTTTACCCAAAATGTTCTGTATAATAAACAACAATGTAATACCAATGTAATAATAAATTTATAGTTTCTGTAATAAATAATAATGCAATATTAAATGTAATAAATTTAATAATAAATGTAATAATTATGCAAAAAAATAATGGAATCTGTATGTTTAGAACAGGAAAATAGTTTTAAATTTGTGCGAATGTACTTATAAGCGGGTCCCTTTAATGAAAATGCCCTTCCGGTGTTGGGAGAACGGGATCTAACCTAGGTGCGAATTTCTTAACGGTCGGTCCCTGGACTGTTTTTCCCTCTTGTTTTGGTTCATTCGTTTTTCTGTATCCACCCGAGGAGGATACCAGTGGGCATCGAAACTGTTGTGGAAATAAACTTTGTCTATTAGAGTGGGTTTTTATTTTCATATTTTGACCTTCACGTAGAAAAAAGTGAAGTTTTTTGCATTTAATAATTAAGGTCGTTCTTTACATTAATTATACTGCGTGTTGTTTGCAGTTAAAATGTATATATGTAGGCCTACGGCATGAGAAGGTGCCCCCTCAGGGCATTCGATTCCACTCGTAGGTAGAAGAATTACGACTTCTGATTGATCGAGGACCTTGGTGTAGTTAGTGGATAGCATTTCCGACCGGCAATTAGATGATCGCGGCTTCGATTCCTGGGAGGTGCCTCATTTTTCATTTGTTCGTTCTTTCTCCTCTTTTTGTGCGGACGCCCTTCTACACAAGCGTCGTTCTTTACATTAATTATACTGCGTGTTGTTTGCAGTTAATATATATATATATATATATATATATATATATATATATATATATATATATATATATAAAATTAATGAAATCTTCCAAAATGAGTAAGCAAGGAGAGAAAGAGAATTGGCAGCTGGGTATGTACTTACTTCCCGATGATCAGTGAAAGACGATTATAAGCGTATCCCGAAGTGAGTTTTCCCGTTACAAATGTATTCATTAATACAATTATATTTACTGTTGGTTGCGAATGATCCCGAATTTTTTATTCCTTTTTACAATGAACAAATGTTTTATTTTGACTGCGACGTTTATAATTCTCCAATTAGCCAATGAAAGCCATCAATCCGTGACTGAGAAAAATCGTTTGAATGTTTCTAAATCAACAAACATAAAACTAAAAACGTCATTTCTGAAACTTATTTTTGGTCATCAAACAGGAAGCGAACTTTGAATCTTTTTCAACAAACAATTATAAAAAGGCAAATGACACAGCGATTTTTTCACCGAATTCATGAAAAGAATTTCAGAAATTTTTAATTACCAAATTTGAAGAACAAATTATAAAAAATATGTAACATTTTGAATGTGTACAAATCTTGACGTAATATAATGTTAGAATTTTATTTAAATAAATATCTTTTTCAGTAATGGCGCATCCTTAAACACCGCTGTTACTGTATTTTGGGAAATTTACTGCTGTGAAAATCTAAAAGGTTACCCTTCTTCGAAGATTACTTTACGTTCTGATTATTAAAGATTTTGTTTCAAAAATATGAAATATTTTCTTAATATTTTCTAAAATATTAAAAATAATGAGTTGAGTGTCTGATATTTTGAATGTATGCGAATAAATAGCTGTTAGTAAACATTTTAAAACAATGATGGCACAAATGTGGCTTCATTTTCAACAATTAGTATTTTCCGCCAAATAAAAGTTTAAATTTAAGATTACATTCAATGAATAGATACAATCCAAGCTTCTCTCCTGAAGAAAAAGTAAGAAAGAGACTGAAAAATACGAGTGAAGAGTGAAACAAATCTAAAAGAATCTTATCAGAAGTGACCTGGGTCACACGAGTCATCGAAAGGTCATCAACTGTCAATAGTTACTGGAAAGATCAAATCAGTTGACTTTAATATTTTCATTACTCAACTTCAATTACTGTAGATATAAGATGAGCCACTCACACCCTCCAATACTCACAGCTGATGGATACTGTCACATTTTGATGACCTATTCACTAAATCCACTTTAGATAAGAACGTTTCTGATTTCCTTTCACTTTTCACCTTTAGGTTTTAGTAACTCACTTCATCTTTATACGAACATAGATGAGTTTCTGCAAAGTGTCCGCGCTTTATCACATACTGTACACTACTTCACTTTTGAAAGATTTAATTTACCTATAATATACTGTATATATATATATATATATATATATATATATATATATATATATATATATATCAGAACCTGTATAAACCCATATATATATATATATATATATATATATATATATATATATATATATATATATATATATATACAGGGTGGGCCGTAAGTTTCCATACATAGGAAAAATTAAACGTTTGTTTTTATGTTTCAGATACCCTAAGAATATGCGTTTGACGTAAGATCTTGTTTACTGATGAAGCAAATTTTTACGTCAATGGAGAGGTTAATCGGCAAAACATACGTTATTGGAGTAATGCTAACCCTAACTGGCTGAGTCCGACGAAGATGCAAGGTGCCGGTAAAGTGATGGTGTGGGCCGGGATATGGGGTGACAGAATTATTGGACCAATTTTTGTCAGTGGAAATCTTAATGCCGAAAGGTATCTTAACATGTTGCAAGAAGAGATTTTCCCATCCCTGCTAAACGAGGAAGGTAACTTCCCAGTTTACTTCCAGCAAGATGGAGCTCCACCTCATTATGGTCTTCACGTGCGTCGGTATTTGGATCAGCAGTTTCCGGATGCTTGGATTGGTCGGCGTGGTCCTGTGGAGTGGCCTCCCAGATCCCCAGATCTCACCCCCCTTGATTTCTATCTTTGGGGGCACTTGAAGGCCATGGTGTATCAGGAAAAGATACGAGACATAAATCATCTAAATTCTAAAGGAACGTATCACAACGCCATTACAAGCATAAACGTCAACTGTGCTAATGCGTGTTCATCAACAGTGGGGAACACGTATTGAAATGTGTTTTCAAAACAATGGCAACCATGTAGAGCATATTATATAAATAAAAATGGTTGTCCATAACAAAATGTTTATTTTTCCTATGTATGGAAACTTACGGCCCACCCTGTATATATATATATATATATATATATATATATATAATATATAATATATATATAGATAGATAGATAGATAGTAGCGCTCATAAGTATTCGTACAGAGAAATATTTCAGTTATATTCGTCCTTATCTTTTGTATCATGGGATCTCCTGAAGATGAGGGCCCCCATGTATTTTTGTTTTTGGCTTTACAGTACCAAATATAATAATAAATTAAGTTGAATGACCGGTTAGGTCATCTGTACGCCCTTGACGATTGGTTAAGTCGTGATATTTTCGTTAGTTTTAATGAAAATATCATTTGATAATTGAGGATGGGGGCCCTGATCTTCAGGTGATCCGTATCATGCATAAGATAGTTATGAAAAGTTTACCGTTCGTTTGGAAAAAGTTAACAAATAAAAAAATTAGTTTAACTTCAACAAAAATTAAAATGCAAAATTTTTCGCACATTTATTTACAAAGCTAGGAGCAAGTGAAGTTTACGTCCCCCTGACGCAAAAGGAGACACAAACTACACTAGGTCAAAGTTGGGGAACGTAAACGACACTAGGATCTTTAGTCGTAATGTTTTCGTTAGTTTTAACGTTTTATTTGATTAGGTATACGCGGACAAAGTTGGGGAACGCAAACTACTAGGCTAATGTAGGGGAACGTAAACTACACTAGGCACCACATAGAACGTAAACTACACTTTCTCCCAAAACTATTTAATATTTTGTGTGTTCACCTTAGGTTTAAAGAATTTAAAATTTTTATCGGTAGTTGGCTGTTTATTGATTAAAGACTGCTGGCAATTCTGTATTCTAGAATTTTCTCTTTGGATCTTCATGGAAAGGGGATCAGTGTACAAGCCATTAGTAAGCAATGGGCCGTCTTGGTAAAGAGCTGTCTACAGATCTTAAGGGATGTTTTATTGCTGCACTCGAGTCTGGAGAGTTATAGGGAGATAGAAGAGCTTCGAATTCAAATTACGACGGTTGCTGCATTTATAAAGAAATGGAAAAGGTTTGGAACAATCAAAACTCAACCAAGATCTGGATGACCTTGCAAGATTTCAGAACGTACGGCTACACGGATGGAAGGAATAGCTGCTGCGAATCCACGAGTGACTGCGGGTGATATTTGCAACTGGGTTGCAACTGGGTACTGATCTTAAACATAAAAGTAAGAGCACTATAAAATGGCTTCAACAAAAGAATTTCAAGCTTCTTCAGTGGTCCAGTCAAAGCCCAGATCTTAATTTAATCGGGAATATATGATTTGATTTGAAAAAAAAGGTATCCGCAAGACAAATCTTTCGAACCTGAATGAATTGCAACAATTTTCTTTAGAAGAATGGGCTAAAATTTCTACTGCGAGATGTTGAAACCTTGTAGAAAAATATCCCAAACGAATCATTGAAGTTATTCAAGGAAAAGATGAACACAAAGTATTAAATAATTTTGTAAGTAAATGTACGAAAACTTTTGCATTTTAACTTTTTTTAATTTTATTCAAATTCTTTGATATTTGTTGGAGTTAAACTAGTTCTTTTTATTTGTTAAAATTTTGCAAACGAATGGTAAACTTTTCATAACTATTTTATACATACTACAAAAGATAAAGACGAATATAACTGAAATATTTATCTGTACGAAAACTTATGAGCGCCACTGTGTGTATATATATATATATATATATATATATATATATGCATATAACTGCAATGACCGCGCAGTATATAAATGAATAGAAACGTTCCTTAACACTTATGTCGTTTCTATTCATATATATATATATATATATATATACACATTTTTAACTGCAAACAACACACAGTATAATTAATGTAAAGAACGACGCTTGTGTAGAAGAGCTTTCCGCACAAGATGAGGAGGGAGAACGAGCAAATGAAAAATGAAGTACCTCCCAGGAATCGAACCCGGGATCATCCATTTGCCGGTCCGATATGCTATCCACTACACCAAGGTCCTCGATCAATATATATATATATATATGATACACACAGACAGTGCATGGAACAAGGAACTCTTCTGGGATAATTAAATCCACTATAGTCCGAATAAGTAATGGTAAATGACAAATACCATAGTTTTTCTTTTTCATGATGCTAGCCCGACGTGGGCAACGGGTCACTCGCAAAGAGGTCCCATAAATATAGCTTCCCTCACCAGCTATCTGCAAAGCAGACAGGATCCAGCTTTGGGACATGGATCTAGGGTTTAAAGCACCTAGCCATGCTACATTTAGAACCTCAATATAAGCAAAAGACTCGCTGCCTGGTGAGGGAAGCTATATTTATGGGACCTCTTTGCGAGTGACCCGTTGCCCACGTCGGGCTAGCATCATGAAAAAGAAAAACTATGGTATTTGTCATTTACCATTACTTATTCGGACTATAGTGGATTTAATTATCCCAGAAGAGTTCCTTGTTCCATGCACTGTCTGTGTGTATCATTAAAAACTCAGGGGACCATTCTGAGTTCATTCCCATATATATATATATATATATTTTTTTTTTTTTTTTTTTCAAGTTTAAAGTAATATTATTGACCATATATATATATATATATATATATATATATATATATATATATATATATATATATATATAAATAACATTTCTATGTAGAAAAGTAACTTTGTTTGACAGCTTTTTCACTGACGATTTCCAATCGAGGGTAAGTTTGCTTTCAATTTTATTAAGTTCTTTGTTATTTATAGTCGATAAAATCCCAGAACCCATTGATTATGACCTAAGAAGTTTTCTCATAATACATATACAGTATTCAGGCGGTTATCCGGATTCACTTAACCGTAAATAAAGTTAGACGTGATTTACTGATTGTGACCATTGTGCACTTATCCGTGTGATCATGACACTGAGTTACACGTGATTCGGTACAGTGTTTACATCCGCGGCTCGCCTCCCGCAACACCGCCAAAACGTCTACCATAGACAATTAATATTGGCATCAGTGTTAGTAGAGGTAGGGGTTACAATCTTTGAGAGCGGATGACTCTTCATTCTTGTGGAGAGTACAAACTATTAATTGTATATTATACTGTAATAGAATAATACCGAGTGTGGTGTCGCGCGAGGCGGGAGGCCAGAACGTGGTGGCGGCCAGGAGCGACTGCATCACCCATCCACCGTCGAGGTATACTGAGTTAATTGTGTATATGTAATATACACCGTGTTGCAAAAGTTGTGTCCATATTTCCTTTACTAAAAAGCAGATACATCAACTTCCATAAGTGTAAATTCTGTTGCTATGGTGATACTAAATTTGAGAAAGCACGCTTTTACGTATGATTAGTGAGGCTATTCTGAAAGTAATTCTTTATATTGTTTTCCTACCATAAAAATTATGCATTTATTAATATTCCAAGATGAGTAAAAGGGTTTTGTCCATGATGTGAATAATGCAATGACCATACACTTATTATACAAATAAATTTCCTAAATATTCTGACGAATGTTTTATACAAAGCTTGTTTCCATTGAATTTGGCGTGAATATAAAATTTCTGGGATCAATGAAAGAAAGCCACCCCCAACCTTCTTTAGTTTGCTTTATAAGGCTAACTAACGAAAATATCATGACCTAACCTAACCAGTCGTTAGGTCAACTGTACGCCCTTGAAGACTGGTTAGGTTAGGTCGTTATATTTTCGTTAGTTAGCCTTATAAAGCTAACTAAAGAAGGCTGGGGGTGGCTTTCTTTCATTGATCCAATTTCTCCTCGATTACAAGCTCAGTGATAATTAATGACAGTAATGGTGATAAGAATAAGTGAATTTATGACGTCATCGTTTAATGACCTTTAACCCTTTCATGCCCGAATTACGTTTAAGATTAAAACAATTTTATACCTTATGTTATTCTCCATTAGGACTAAAATCTCGTAAAACTGCCTGATCAAATTTACAACCGTAGGTATGAAAGGTTTAACATGTTAAGTTGTAATAATCATCATCATCATCATCATCCAACCACAGGAAAATATACTGAATACAAAAGTGTTTAATTATTTTGTCATTAAGAACATTGTTAATTATTATAAAATACAATTTTCTCCTTTCGATTATTCCATGCATGGATTTGCATACCATTCATAGTCAACTTAGGCTAAACTCATGCATGGATACAGTTAAATTCCTTTTTCTTGACAAAATGGAGATACCAAGGGTTAAACATCCGACACCACAAAATATGAAGGATGAATTTATCAGCGTGATTCAAGTGGGAGCATCCAAAAATGAAGTTGTTGAATATTTTTGGGTCCATAGAAAGTCTGCAACAATAGAAGGAAACATTACAACGAGACCTACCTTGTGCTACTTCAGGAAAACAAAATGCAACTATATCAGGGCAGAATATTAGTCTTTTTAATCAGGTTTCAAAGTAAAAAATAAACTTTAAAATTCTCATTACACTTTTGCCATAACACAATTTAATATCTGAGTGAAATTGTGAAAATATTGTGTTTGGTTTTCTCGATGAAAGTGTGAGCAGTTTCGGGTTTGAGTTCCACTGGTTATATTCTGAGTTGGAGTTATTTGGGTGACCACTCCGATACGATTTGAATTCAAATGGATTTGGGAGTCGTTTTGATTGTTTGTTTTATAACACTTTCACGAAAACTTCTTTACAAATGATGAGAAAGTCATTCAAAAATTTCATCTTCCCTGTGAACATGACAGTAACTGCTTTTGACAGAACAAAAGCGGATACAACAGTAAACTTTGCAGAATAGGATATTATCCACGGAAACGAATTTTGGTTTACTAATGTAATTTGCATGAGAAAATGTTTCGTACTCGTCAACATCACTTTCAGGAGAAAAACATTACAAATAAATCGAAACAATGTAAGAGTGTAGGAGTGGATGTTGTCCTATCTGACCAAAGGAAAAAGTTAAACTAGAGAAAAGTACGTTCCCATCTTAAATGATGTTCATCTGGTAACTGTTAGAACTTATTCAGTTTCCCGAGGGTCAACCGTTTTACTACTTAGCGCAAGATAACAGCTCAATTCACGACACTTGTGTTGTTTGCGAATGAACTGACCACAGAGTTGGCGTCATATCTTTTAACTAGTCACCGAATTTCCCCAACCTTAACCCAAATGAAAACCTTTGAGAGTGCATGGTCAAAGAATGGGTAGCAAGAATTCAGACAGAGAAAAGAAGAAAAATCTTCCAAGACATGTGAGAGAAGTGTGGGAAAGTTTAGGAACTCCATTACTGTGCAGGAGTCTTGTAGCTTCTATACCTCAGACTCCAAGGCATTCTGAATGAAAACGATGGTTGTACCAAGTGTTAAATACGAAAAAACATACTGTACCTATCGCCCTCATTTCACGGAGGCCAAGTTTGTTGCCCTTCCTCTCGAGTTGGCCTGGTGAAGAACAGAGTTGGCTTCTCGCGCTCTTCACCTCACAGAGCCAGGTACTCCCGGCTCATCTGGTATTGTTCTGAGTCAGGCATCTGGTCTTCTTTTGAAGATTTCCACTACTATAGCAGTTGTGTTCCGTAGTCCCTTGGGCAGCTGGTTGAACAGTCTTGGCCCTCTAATGAAAACAAAGTTTTTTTCCTTCAGGGTTGAGGATGCTCCTTGTCTAACCTTTAGTTTGGGAACCCAGTGCATTCTTCCTTTCCGACTTTCCACTGTTGTTTGAGTGGTTATAGGTTTCAAAGTGAGATCAAAGAGATTAGTTTCTCTATTAATTTCCATGTGTAAATAATAGTGTACTTCTCTCTTTCTCTTTCCAGCGAGTATAAATATAATTCACGTAACTTTTCCCGGTAAATTTAGTTCTCAGCGTCCATTGATTTTAGCTGTAGAGTTTCTCTGAACCCCTTTTAGTTGAATAATGTCTTCTTTTTTATATTGGGATGTTAGCACTGAACAATACTCCAGCTTGGGTATGATCAGTGTTTTCAGTAGAGAATCCCTTCTTTTAAAGATTCTCAATATCTATCCCGTTATTCTTTCTGGTTCGTTTATTGTTATCTTGTTTTGTGTTTCAAATTTCGCGTCGTCAGTCAATATAACTCCTAAATCTTTTGCTTTAAACTTTTAGAATTTCTCTGCATTTCATGTCCATTTGGGTCATAGTATTCCATAGAATTTAGTTCTTCCTTTCTTCCGTATCTTAATAGTTGAAATTTCTCTGTTAAATTTCATATTGTTGCCTTCTGAGCAGTTGTAGATTCTGTTCAGGTCTCTAGGAATTCTTTTTCATCTATGTTTCTTATTTTTCTATTAATTTTTGTGTCATTAGCAGTGGATGTTACTGTGTTATCATTGGTAACTTCATCATCTCCATCAGTTAGCAATGATTAGGACTAGTAATTGAGATAATACTGTTTCTTGTGGTACTGAGCTAAGGACCTCTGATTCTGATGAAGATATTCCTTGGACATCACAACAACTTGCTGCCGCTCACTAAAGAAATTATATATCTATTTTCCTAGTTTTCCTCCTATTCCCATTTTTATGTGCTATGATTCCATGGTAAAACTTGTTAAACGCCTTGGCAAAGTCTTTGTATATCACATCATAGTTTTCACTGTTTTCGAGTGCATCATTGATGCTGTTTTACTCTTCCATTAGTTGTAATAGGCAAGACTTCCTGACCGGAATTTGTGTTCGTCATAATTTAATTTTTTTAGTCTTCCCCCTCAAAAAATCATAGAATTTTCTCAAACTATGCTTTAAAATATTTTGGTGAGATGTGATGTCAGTGACACTGGCCTATAGTTTTTCCTCAGATCGATCCCCCCCTTTATACACTGGAACTACGGTATGTTCGCTCTCTTCAGGATGCTCTGTATTTCTCCAGTGTCTACTGATCGTTTTCATATCCACTATAGGGGCTTAACGATTTCATTCTTGCAGTTTTTAATCAGTATAGCGTTCCATTTGTCTAGGTCTACTGCTGAGTGTGCTCTTAGTTTCCCTATAGCTAGTGTGATATCATCTGCTGTAAAGTCAAAGTCTGTTGCACTTTTCCCTTGTAATTTTTCTTCAAAAAACGAATTTCTATCCCATGTTAATTTATCAGTTTTCGGGATACTGAAAGCTAATTCATACTGACCTCTTAGTATTTCAGATACTGCTTTTAGATTATCGGTTAATGCATTGTTTTCATTCTTCAAAGGTCTATTAGTCGCGTGATTTTTTTTCTCCATTTTGCAAAACTATCCGTGCCCAATCCATGCCCTCCAGTTTGTCATTTATTATTTTTCTGATGTTATTGTCTTTGCAGTTTCATAATTCTTCAGTCATTCTCTTTCTCTTGCGGAACATTGACCACTATTGTCTTTCAAACTTGCTTCTCTTTCCTCTTTGGTGCTTTTATTTGGGGCATGTTTTTCCACAATTTCTAGCATCTTCTCTTAGAGGGTTACTAGCATTTCTTCCAACTTATCCTTAAAGATGGTTTACAATCTGTTGTTTCTATGCTGGATGTAATACCTTCCCAATTTATAGCCTTCAAATGAAAATTAAAAATTTCAAATTTGCCTCTTTCTAAAGCCCGTGTTCTTTCAATCTCTGTTGTTTTTATGTTGGTTGTTATTTTAATAATGTTATGATCTGATATTATAGTTAGAGATATTTCTATTTTATCAATTAGCTGCTGTTGTTTACGAATACTAAATCCAGGCAGTTGTTTTTCTTGTATTTTCTCTTATTTCTTTTGTTAACATAAATTCATGAGCTAGAGCTAGCAGCATTTTTGCCTGCTTCTGGCCTTCCCGTGTCTTGGTTTCCTTGTCTTGGTTTATACAAATATTTCTTCCTATTTTTTTATATTTTATAAATGCGAAAATAAAATCACAAAAGAGAATAACATTGGGGGTTGGAGAGTTTAGAGCTTTCACCAGATTCATCATCTCTGTAATGGTATCTGATAATTTTGCAGTTGGAGTGCTCGGATGTTTGTATATTACAATTAGTATCATGTTTAATTTTTCAGCTTTAGCTGCTACTACTTCTCCATAGTTGTTTGAATTACTTATTATCATTACTGCCATATGTTTTTCATGTAAATAAATAGCACACCTTCCTTTTCGTCTAACTGTTCTGTCGGCTCGAAGTATGTTAAAGCTGTAAATTTGTATTTCTTCTTTGTCGATACAAAACACAGCTTTCACAGTTTGCCTGGCAGTCCTTCAGATGAGTTTCCGTGAGGTATGTAAAGTCTGCTCTTGTTTCCCCGTTATCTGGGGAATGATCTGAATTAGGTCCTGTATGTTGGCTAGGATAATTGTTATTTTTTCGTTTTCAATTTCCTTTTTATGTAGTTCAGATGTTATCCTTTGGCAGTGCGTTTCATTGTCCTGTGATCCACCAAGAAAATATTTTCCTTTCTTTTCTATTTGTTTCGATACCCGTTGTCCCGATATCGTATATAATTTCCTACTGCATTTATTCTGTTCGGCTCTCGGATTCCCGTACTTGTTGACTGACTTTGTATTTGTTGAATGATATTTAGTAATTGAATCGTGTTGCCTACATCTAACTAATTGGTTATCGTGTTTGCTGATGATTTTGGCTGTTCAGCTATAGTGTTCCTTCGAGGAGTGTGGTAACGGCATTCTTGCCCGTACTTGCATCTTCCTTCTTTTGCATACGCTTTGCAGATACTAAAGTAGTGAAACTTGCAGTTGTTTCCAAATTTACAATTTCCATTTTTGTAATGGGAGTTGTATAAAGTCGGAGAGCATAAAGGCAGTGCTCATCCCTGTATCGGATCACCTGAAGATCAGGGCCCCCAGCCTTCTTTAGTTAGTTTTATAAGGCTAACTAACGAAAATATCACGACCTAACCTAACCAATCGTCAAGGGCGTACAGTTGACCTAACGATTGGTTAGCTTAGGTCGTGATATTTTCGTTAGTTAGCCTTATAAGGCTAACTAAAGAAGGTTGGGGGCCCTGATCTTCAGGTGATCCCCTGTACCTACAATACCCTTTTACATAATATTTGCATAAGATATCCTCTACGCTTTTAGTTTTCATCGTCTTTTTGTCATTATCTTCATTTGGTGATTTCACTGCATCACATTTTGTATTTGTTTCTTTTATTTTTTCTACAATCATGTCTCTTTCTCATGTTATCTTTACTCTTATTTCTCTCTCATTCACACCGTTTTCCTTCGGAACATTCTGGTCATCTTTTCCTTCCATTACACTGGACAACAATTTTCAACTTTTGTCTTTAACTGACACAAAAGAGTTTTCACTTAGTTAATTTGGACATACTGATTTCAATGATAATACTCAAAACTCTCTATCACGTCTAGATTCTTAGTTATAACACCGACAGAATTTTCAGATATTAGCAGGTTTCTATAAACTTACGATTTTTTTATTTCTCATGAAATGGAACAAGAGTCTTTAGAATACATACGAAGTAGATTACACTTCAAAATACAATTGATAAATGATAAAAAAGATCATGACATAGTCAGTGCAGACAGAGTTTAATTAGATTTCTTCGCTGGAAAGTGTCGTGTTACGTGAGTTCCTCTTGCACAGTAAAACTAACCTATTAATTTAATCAGGGGTGTAACTCGAAATCTACACGTGATAGAATTTTTTTTTTTACGGCAGTTTTGGAATGAGCATATCAAAATTAGATAAAGGCACGTATGTTTTTCTCAGTTAAAACTTCTTTTTGACCAGTGGTATTACCTCTTTTTCTATCGTATTTATATTTTCCAGTGCTTAAATACCGCGAACGTTTTTACATCTCCATACATGAGTCACAGATAAATTTGATACTCGTAATCTGCTTCGCGTTCGGCACGAGAAATATTTTCCTATCGTTCCATTTCATACAGCTAAAGTCGTGTAATTTTTGACACATATCACAAATGTCGCTTCGTTTTCAGTCATTGCTAAATTGCATAAATCACACATATGAGGGGAAATGGGGCAAATAGTCATGCTATCTATTATTATTCATTTAATAAAAAAAAAAAAAAAAATTACGTTTGAGTAGCAGTTAGTCACGTGAGTTTGGTTTTAGGACCATTTACCTGTCTTGTTCCAAACTTTTCTCAGATTACTATCGTATTTTGATTGAATATATATTTTAACTTGTGATACTTTGTGTAAACTATATTGTACTTACTTACACTTAGTAAATTATATCCATAGATTCATTGATACTTTATACACGCTCGGATGCAGAGAGAATAAATCTCCGAGATTTTATCACCTTGTTATTGTGATATTAATAGAGAGAAACAAACGTCCATTCCCCACGAGATATACATAAACAAACAGCATGACAGTATATTGAAATGTCTACTCATCCAAGTGAACTTTAATTTTAAAATTTTAATACCAGTACATTGTGGGAAAATAATAGAGAATTTTATCATCTATCTTTCTCTTAATGCAAAGTGCATTTTACTATATTAGCACATATCATGATCATTTATGAGTTAAATGAATTTTACCTTTATCTTAACTGTTTAATAAGTTACGTAAAAGAAATAAATATTTTATTTGTAAAAGTGTTAAACCCATTATACTATTCCAATACTGTAATATAAATAATAACTTTGTATGGTTTCCTTTCGACGGAAATGTTAAGAATGTTTGCAATGGACGAAACGTTTGTTCTATTTATTCCATACAGCTCATAGTTGATACGAATTTGTTTTTAAAAATAGTGAGTTAAGAGGCAGCTCTCGTTCAACGCGGGGAAGATACAAGGGAGAGTCGAGCAATGGACCCCGCCTAATGTGAGCCTGAGCTCCTCCGCGCCATCCGTTGACGCTCGGTGAGTGGAGCATACAACGGGTAGTGCAGTATCCACTAACCTTTATCTTTACTATAGGGATTTCAGTAAGAAGTGTGAGTTAATAAATTGTAAAGTGAAAAGGTGGAAAACTACTTTTAAAGCTAATTTTTACATCAGCTTCTGCTGCGTATTTAGAGTTAAACATTATTTTATTTCCATAAAAGAATAGCCCCTACAACCACGGTATGTCTGTGATAAGAGTTAAATAAAATACAATAGAGTGAATGGAAAAAAGGGGTGAATACAATTTACTTACAGTTATATTCTACATAATTTCGATCATTTGATCTACTGTAATTCAAAACTTTAGATTTATTTCCAGTTTAACATTGCCTACATTGCGTGCGTCCGAAGGTGTTTTTATCATGCCATACCATACCTAAGTTATTAAACTAATTTAACCAAATCTTACCCACCTAATTGGGTCTTAACCGACTTAATCTAACTTAAAGAAAATTAATCTAACATAATCTAATTTAACTTGACCTAATCCAATAGGGGAAAGAACGCTTTTAATAGGGGATCATTACCCAACTGCCAATTAATAAGTATTTCTATCTCATTCATCGCGTTCCATCTGCTGTAATTGGAGTCCATTCCACGCCTCATTTCTGCGATCGACTTAATTCCATTCTATTTACTTCGGTTCTTATTTAAACAGACATCAATCAATTTAAGTTAATTTACACGTATGGTATACTTAAATGCATATACTGTCTGGGTGTATGAAATTTAGATGTCAAAGTGGAGAAAAAGTATCAAAATAAACGTTCCATTTCAAATGTATTTAATAATGTCGATGAAAATGATGAAAATTAATTTTCTTCATGTTCATGATATTCTTCTTGGTCTTAACTAATATTAGATCTTTAATTATAATTAACAGTTAAAGATAATTTTGGGGTACTCTAAAACCCTACAATTCAATAGTAGAGAAAGGTTAATTAGTTGCCAAGTTCTTGCGCTTAAATACTGATATTAAACTATTAAAATATTCATACTTTCTCATACTCTCATTCTTGTATGTAAAAAGTTATAAAAGTGAGATAATAAATAGGAAATACGAACTAAAAAGGTAGTATTTCATTTTTATTATTAATGATCGAATCCTGTATTCATGGTTACAAATCCATGACTATCCCTCCCAACCAATGAAAACAGGTGCTTTCTCAAGTACGGTTGTTACGATGACAACAGAATAAAAATTAAATTTATCGAAACTTTTGTATTTAGATTTTATTATCGAAAATGTGAAGAAGAGTTTTGTGATCGGGTGTACATTATACAGGGTGTTTCACAACCGGTCTGGTATACTTTGGGGTGTGAGATGGGGATGATATCGAGTAAAAAAGTTAATACAACATAGGTGTTATTTCCAACCGTTGCGGAGTTACGGACATTTTAAGATGTGCAAACAACAAATCCCTACTTGTGTGTAATTCGATAGATGGCAGCACTGGTGATAGTTTCGGTTAACGAAGTTACCATCACTAATCCTCAGTTTTTTCTTTCAGTTGGTTCTGATCTGTGGTACGAGACACTGTGTTGCGCTAAGGTGAGCAATCAAAATGAATCAACAGTTCACACCTGCTGAATACGCTGATATCTATTTCATTTATTGATTCTATGATGGTAACAGCAGAGCAGCAGTTGACGAATATCGAAGTCGTTTTCAGAACCGCCGAATACCGAACAGGCAAGTGTTTAGTGACACACCAGAGATTAAGGGAAACATGGACAATTGTTCCACGTAACCACGTAACCAACGACGGGCCGTTGCTGTGGAGGAGTGCATACTAGACCTAGCACAACGTAGCCCAACTAACAGTGTTCGAAGGATTTCTAGACGAATTGGTGAATCCGCATCGCGTATATGGCGGGAAAGCTCTTCAACCGGATGATTACGATAAACGTGTTCAATTTTGCTAGTGGATGGTTATGCATCGCCAAATTTTTAATTGTATACTGTTTAGTGATGAAGCACAATTCATTCGGAATTAACAATAGACGAGATTTCCACTTGTAGTCCGCCGATAATTCTCACGGTATCGTTGAAGGAAAGTTTCAACATCGGTTCTCGGTGAATGTTTGGTGCTGTGTAATTGGAGATCAGCTGATTGGACCGTTCGTTTTGGACCAACGATTAACTGATGGTACTTATCTGAACTTCCTGACGAACGAATTGCCGCTTTTGATGGAGGACGTGCCAATGGAGACAAGGCGCAGGATGTTCTTTCAGCACGATGGGGCGCCACCACATTTTGGTCGTCATCTTACGGATTACTTGAATCAGCGGTACGGGAATCGTTGGATTGGTCGTGCTGGTCCAATATCGTGGCCCCCGAGATCTCCGGACTTAATCCCGTTAGATTTCTTTCTATGGGGCTGATAAGACCAAGACGTACAAGATTACAAGACCAAAGTACAAACGAGAGAGGAACTCTTGCGTCGGATTATGGATGCCGCTGCTTACATACGAGAACACCCCAAAATGATTCAATGGGCAGTGGACTCTTGTTTGGAACGAGCAAGGATGTGCATTGAAAACCGAGGCGGACATTTTGAACATTTATAAGGTGTATCTCATAAAATGTAGCAATAAATACATCAGATTAATACTCTCGTTTATTTTTTTCCGTGCACCTTAAAATGCCCGTCGCTCCGCAACGGTTGGAAATAGCACCGATGTTGTATTAACTTTTTTACTCGATATCATATCACCCCCAAATCACCCCCCCCAAAGTATGGCAGACCGGTTGTGAAACACCCTGTGGTTGTGTGTGTATATATATATATATATATATATATACCATATGTCCACACAAAAAGTACACCCAACTTTAGATTGTACTAATTCCTCCAAAAAATTGAGATATTTTGGATCTGTTCGTTTGAATTTAATATAGCAAATTATCTTTGTTAACGTCGTTCAAATTTATTCATGTTTAAACGATTTAGTGTTTTCAAGCATCTGCTTTTAACTGAATGGTACAGCAAAATGGGTTGCGCGGAATGATCATTTCTTCCCAGCCAGATAGCTCCTCTTGCTTTAACCAATGTGCTACTTTTTACGTCGAAGGAGATTGCATATATTGCAATATTTTTTTTAAATAATTCGAACTTTGTATCTAAGATACGAGTCATACATATAAATGAAGAATCTGAATTACTAAATTTATAAATAACTTTGAAACCTTATCATGCAGTTTACACGAAGGCAGCGCGTTCTCTGGTCACAACTTATCTGCAAACTAAAAGCTTTAAAACAAGTTCAGAATACCTTCGAACTGCAATTTCCGATAGAGCTTCTCCAAACTAAACATACAACTTTGAAGAATGTTCGGAAATACAAAGAAGAAGGAACGGTCCTCAATTTTGAACAAAGGACGTTCAGGCCATCCGAAGACGGCAAGAACAGACGAGAACATCAGCATGTTCGGCATTTATTAGAGGACATCCAAAAGTGTCCACCAGGCGAAATGGTACAGAACTCTCACGCATGTCATTTCATCGAATAGTTCGTGAGGATTTGAATTTGTACCATACAGAATGGAAATTCGACATCAACTCAGTGAAGGAGATCTACCTCGCCGCCTAAGATTTGCCCAGTGGTTTCTTGAAAAAACCAGAAAGATTCACGGAACAATTAGTGTTGGAGATGAGGCGGCCTCTTTTTATGGTGTCCGGACAACTGCCCCCGGACAACCCCCCCCGGACAATTGCCCCCCGACAACCGCCCCCCGGACAATTGCCCCCGTAGGACAATCGCCCCCCCGGATTATTGCCCCCCATAAGTAAATAAAAATTAAATAGAAATATATCGAAAGTGCAATCCGAAGGTTTACAAGTAAAATTACCAAACAGACGCCGATTTCCTTAAAAATTCGCATGATGATACCAGCTCTAGCATTCGTCCACCAAATGAAGTGGTTGATGCATTTCAAACACTTGAAGAAGTTATTCCACCTGAAGCTGAGCCTATCACAGATTACTTTGAAGATACCTACATTGGCAGGAGACGACGACGTAACAGGCGGGAACCACGGTTTCCCATTAGTATGTGGAAATATGCATGATCGTGTTGTTGATGAGTTACCTCGGACAAATAACTCATTAGAAGGATGGCATAGTCATATGCAAGCAAACATTACTGCACATCACCGAACATCTGGAAATTCCTTAAAATTTTAAAGAGAGAACAGGCTCTGAACAACGTTACAATTAACCAAATGATTGCAGGTCATCAAGAACCCCCGAGAAAAAGAAAATATGAAGACTCAACAAAAAGAATATTGAACATCGTTGAAGACTTTGAGAATCGCGAACTAATTAATTTTTTTAGAGTATCGCCTAATTTGAATTTTTAGCATTAAAAACCTCTTTTCCAAGCAAGTTTAAAAATTTTTTTTAGTAAATTTTAATAAATATGAACTCTTTCATAAGTTTGTTTTTTATAAATGTTAAAAATTTAATTCCTATTTAATTTTTATTTACTTATGGGGGGCAATAATCCTGGGAGCGATTGTCCTACGGGGGCAATTGTCCGGGGGGCGGTTGTCGGGGGGCAATTGTCCGGGGGGCGGTTGTCCGGGGGGCAGTTGTCCTAGCACCCTTTTTTATGAATGGTCTAGTGAACAGACAAATCTGCCGTCAGTATGCACCAAAAAATCATCCACCTGACAATCATATCTACGAAAAGAATAACTCTAGACAAAAACTGTCTCTCTAGGTAGGACTGTGCGGTAATGGAGCGGTAATTGGCCCAGTCTTTTACGATGGTAATCTAATGGTGAAGCTTACCTAGAAATGATAGACCGAGAAATCCTTCCCACAAATACGTATTACTTATGGAAACCGATTTAATCGTATTTGGTGGGTGCAAGACGGAGCTCCTGCTCACAGGAGAGTTATTGTGAAGGAACGCTTGCAGGAAGTCTTCCACCAAAGAGTAATTGCTACAGGCCATAACATTGAATGGCCTCCCAGAAGCCCTGACTTGACCCCGTGTGATTACTTTTTATGGGGTCATTTGAAAAATAGAGTATTTGCATCACAACCTATCAATTTAGATGATTTGAGGACTCGCATCACAGCTGAAATCAACTTGTTAAAAGACAATCCAGATCTTATCAAAAGAGTGATGGGGAAGATGAGAGCTCGACTCCAGATTTGTATCGATAGGAATGGCGGTCATGTTGAAAGAAAACGAAACTAAGCATAACTTTGCAATAAGGAATAAAGAAAAATCTGCTTTGTATCTTATTAAAATTATGTTAAAGTATCTATTATTATGTATTTGTCTTTTCATTACATCGATAGCACACACATTATTTTTTCATTGACCAATTTTGCGCAATCCATTTTGTTGTACCCTTCAGTTAAAAGCAGATGCTTAAACACTAAATCGTTTAAAGATGTATAAATTTGAACGTTAACAAAGAATAATTTGCTATATTAAATCAAACAAACAGATCCAAAATATCTCAGTTTTTGGAGGAGTTAGTACAATCTAAAGTTGGGTGTACTTTTTTGTGGGACATATGGTATATATAAAAGCACTTTATATATATATATATATATATATATATATATATATATATATATATATATATATATATATATATATATATACTGCATATATAAATCTGACACTTTAAAAAGGTTTGTATTTTTTATTAATCGAAATAAAAGCCTGAAATATTACTGCGCCTTTTCGATACATTAGGACCTAATACATTAGTCCCGTAGTGCAAAACATGCTCTGTGTGATGTCCTCTCTGCTCATTAACTTTTTGCACACAACAACAAAATTTTGCAGTAGGCCTACTCTGGACAGAGTACTTGTTGAAATATTAGAAATTTCTTGTTCAGATGATGCTTTCAATTCTTCTATTGTGTGTGGATTCTGTTTAAACATTCTATCTTTTCAATAACCACACTGATAACAGTCTCGGGAGTTTATATGTGGTGATGTTGGTGGCCATGGTATTCTTTTAACATAAACCGCGGGAAATCTGTTGGACAGGACTGTTTTGTCAAAAGTATCGTGTAAGTATCGTGAGCTGAGATGACATCAAATAAAGCATGTTTTATACTGAGAGACTAACTCCTCGTGTGTAGAGAAGGTACAATAAAAATTTTATGCTTTAATGTCGGTTGATAAAAAAATGCAAACGTTTTAAAGTGAAAGATGTTTAAAAAAT
The DNA here is from genome assembly GCA_023014485.1 of Bathynomus jamesi. NCBI lineage: Eukaryota > Metazoa > Arthropoda > Malacostraca > Isopoda > Cirolanidae > Bathynomus > Bathynomus jamesi. Next base: position 336,429 of record JAJOZX010004001.1, on the reverse strand, counting down.
TATTTTCTTATTGAAATACATGACACAAACAAATTCAAAATATGTAGATAATGAATTAATTAATATATGTGGGCTGCCGTTTTTAATATATTAAATTAAATTTAAAGAAATATTGTCCATAATGTTAGTTTGAAATTTTAAATGATTAATGCAGAGAGTTATGTATCAAATGTTGAACCTGCATATATATATATATATATATATATATATATATATATATATAATATATTACTCACTCAGTTACCTGTGATGAAAGAGCGGTCCATGATTACGGATAACCCGATTTCATGGTTAAACCAGTATACCCCGCTGATGAGTGGGTGGTGTAGCCGCTGCCCGCCACCACACACAGTATTATTCTGTTACAGTATTATATACAATTAAATATTTTGACTCACCAAAGGACGTGAAGATATGCGAAGCCACAAGTATACATATATACTCTATGAAGCGCAGAGAGACACTGATTGAGTCACATTTTGGTGGACTGGCGCGAGGCAAACCACGGATGTAAACACCGCGCCAAATTAGTTAACTCAGTGTCATTATCAGTGATAAGTGCACAATGGTCACAATTAGTAAATCACGGTTAACTTCATTGAGTGAATCACGGATAACCGTGTGACTATATATATATATATATATATATATATATATATGTCTTATATATATATATATATATATAGTATATATATATATCGAGAGAGAGAGAGAACGAAACAAATGAAAAAATGAGGTAACCACCCGGGAATCGAACCCGGGATCTTCCGATTGCCGGTCAGATGCGATAACCATTACACCATGGGCCTCACTCTTCCAAATGCCGTAATTCTTCTACATACTCGCAGAAACCAATGCCCCAAGGGGGCACCTCCCGCATGCCGTAACATTATATACATTTAACTGCAAACACGCAGTATAATTAACGTAAAGAACGACGCTTGTATAGGAGATATTCCGCGCAAGACGAGAGAGAGAGAACGAAACAAATGAAAAAATGAGGTAACCACCCGGGAATCGTACCCGGGATCTTCCGATTGCCGGTCAGATGCGATAACCATTACACCATGGGCCTCACTCTTCCAAATGCCGTAATTCTTCTACATACTCGCAGAAACCAATGCCCAAGGGGGCACCTCCCGCATGCCGTAACATTATATACATTTAACTGCAAACACGCAGTATAATTAACGTAAAGAACGACGCTGTATAGGAGATATTCCGCGCAAGACGAGAGAGAGAGAACGAAACAAATGAAAAAATGAGGTAACCACCCGGGAATCGAACCCGGGATCTTCCGATTGCCGGTCAGATGCGATAACCATTACACCATGGACCTCACTCTTCCAAATGCCGTAATTCTTCTACATACTCGCAGAAACCAATGCCCCAAGGGGGCACCTCCCGCATGCCGTAACATTATATACATTTAACTGCAAACACGCAGTATAATTAACGTAAAGAACGACGCTTGTATAGGAGATATTCCGCGCAAGACGAGAGAGAGAGAACGAAACAAATGAAAAAATGAGGTAACCACCCGGGAATCGAACCCGGGATCTTCCGATTGCCGGTCAGATGCGATAACCATTACACCATGGGCCTCACTCTTCCAAATGCCGTAATTCTTCTACATACTCGCAGAAACCAATGCCCCAAGGGGGCACCTCCCGCATGCCGTTCTTTAAGTTAATTATACTGCGTGTTTGCAGTTAAATGTATATAATGTTACGGCATGCGGGAGGTGCCCCCTTGGGGCATTGGTTTCTGCGAGTATGTAGAAGAATTACGGCATTTGGAAGAGTGAGGCCCATGGTGTAATGGTTATCGCATCTGACCGGCAATCGGAAGATCCCGGGTTCGATTCCTGGGTGGTTACCTCATTTTTTCATTTGTTTCGTTCTCTCTCTCTCGTCTTGCGCGGAATATCTCCTATACAAGGGTCGTTCTTTACGTTAATTATACTGCGTGTTTGCAGTTAAATGTATATATATATATATATATTATATATATATATATATATATATATATATATATAAGTCTTATATATATATATATATATATATATATATATATATGTATATATCCTAAGTTTGGACATATCTTCCTCACAATTCATAAGTCATCATAATACTTTATACTGTATAATTGATATTTGAACGTCTCTTGTATTGTTTGCTTCCACCCGAATTATTCATTGTGACGAAAGTCATGCTTGTTGCCCTACCTTAGGCCTACGGCTTAACGTGGAATCCGAACCATGACCCATCACGGGCGGTCAAAAATTACCAAGTCTTCATTCAGACTCGATCTTACGACCTCCCGATCAGCAGCCCATCGTCTTGACCACTAGGTTACCCATAGTAACCATTTATCTATCAACCAATATTTTTAATTGGAGGATAAACAGCTAGGTGAGTTGAGCACCGCCTGCCACCGCCCACCACATCAAACCTGGAGCCAATGGGTTCGTAGTGAGCGATGCTGACCATTCCCCACTTACATGTTGACTGGTTTTTTTTTCAGATTAAATATAAAAATGGCACTTCGAAAATGACCTTAAAAATAGAGGTATGATAGTCGGGGCCTGTTTGGTTGTTGCCTAAGTGACAAATGTTGCCGAGATTTTTCATGTTTCACGATAAACAGTCTTCAAGGTTGTAACAGCATGGAAGGCACTGATAATCCTAGAAGCCAATACACTCCTAGACGAAAAGCAAAAATGAAAGAACAAATGGAAATCATGATTTGTTCGGATTTTAACAGTAGTTTACACCGACCATTGTGAGCCAAAACAGCTGGAACAGAGGTGAAGAAATATATGATTTGAAGCTTCACAATTTCTGATGACACTATTTTCACAATTTTCAGTGTTATTTTTTGCGCACTTTTGTGTTTACGTGTCGTAGGTTATTATTATTATTATTATTATTATTATTATTATTACTGTCCTCCATACTGTAATAAACGTTGATGCTCCTCGTGAAATATGAACAATCTCGGCGACTTTCGGCGCTGAAGCACAAGCCAAACGGTCCCCAAGTATGATGCTCTTTGCAAGGGCGTTGAACTAGTTTATAAACGCCATTTTCATACTTATTCTGAAAGAAAAGAATATACAACATCACCATATTGAAACAAAAAGCGTTCTAAATAAAAAAGGTGTTCATATATCATTTTGATTCAGGATATGACGACTTATCATGAATTGTGAAGCATAAACGAGAAATCTGCAGTTGATAGGCTTAATTAACATTAAATACAATTTTAGGAATAATAACATCATTGGTGAGTGATATTCATGAAGGATTACATTTTTAAATCCACTTTCCGAAACAGATAATAAAATATTCACCTCCTTCATTCTCCAAAATGGAGCCAAATTATCGGCATAAATTTTATTATTTGTATTTATAACGGAACAAAATAAATTCATTTATTTATTATTCGTATAATTCGGAGTAATTTCATACATACCTTCCCCCGTGTTAGAGGTGACACTGTGCTTATAAAAAACAATTCTTAAATGTCAATCAAATTCTCAGAGAAAATTAATTTTACATAAAATACACGAGATGTCACGAAAGAATGTGTATATATACTGTATATATATTAGAAATTATATTTACAAAAGACTATTTTAATAAAATTAGGTTCCCGTGTTATGAAAATCTACATGTATTTAATCACTCATCTTCCGCGGGAAAAATCATTTGTTTTTAACCTGAAATTATGTTGACGTTTCAATCTGAATTTCAGATCTATCGGAGACCTCCGCTTTAGTGTTCGATATACCTGCAATGAAAACAGATATTACTCTCAAGTTTATATATATATATATATATATATATATATATATATATTAGTGGCCAAAAAGTATGACACTGACTAGTTTTTTCTTGTATCCTCACAATCTCAATCACACTGTTACAAATGAGGTTAGGTACGAGTAGAAAGTTAAGAAACAAAGAGGGGGAATTTGTTTTGGTGTTCTGTATGATTTGTTGCCGAACAACTATCTCTGAACCAAAACTGTACAGTAGAAGGCGTTTCACAAGTTTATCTTTTGTGGACGTGTCTTCTCTCCGCATCCAATTTTCGAGGGTAGCCCAGAGCTTCTTTGCAGGCGCTTAATCAGGTATATTTTCTGAGCAGTGCATCAGTTCGGTTTCATTGTTTCCAAAACCGTGTTACAACTCTTGAATGCCTAACAAGAGCCAAATCTTGCTGAAAGATCAAATTTTTTGCTTTCATAATATCTTTTCGTCATCACTGGAACGTATTTTACATTATTCCATTATTCATCATGTCTTTCCTAAAGTCTTATTTTGAGGTTGATGGTGTTCGTTCGACTTATTTTAGAAAATGATTGGTTGCGAATAGAGAGTAAGCCATCATTTTTCATTACAAAGTACTTAAAGTATTTTATTTAATTTAAACAAAAAAGTGTCGGGGTTTCAGACGAACTAAATAAGTAAGTATTGTGTTCAAAATTATGAATCCCAGATTTGTTAATACCGAGCGAAGTAAATGATGTTACTTCAAAATAAAGTTCGTTTAGATTAGACGCGTATTAAATTATATTGTATTTACTTGGAATTGGGCTTGACTTCATTTGAGAAATTTGAAAATGCTTAATTCCAACTAAATGAACTTCACGTGTCTAATTAAACCAAATTTGTCCTCGAGTAACATCTTTTATTCAGATGAATTTTAACATACGTGAGTTGGATATTTTTGAACACGATGCTTTGTTTGTCTAACATCCAAACAATTTTTGGTTTAAATTAAATAAAATGTTTTTTGAGTGCTTCGTAGTGAGCACCCGAAGGACTGCTCTCTACTTACCCCTCATTTTCTCGCGTAAGCTGAACGAACACCAGAAACCTTGAAACGAGACTCATCAGTGAATATGAAAAAAAAAAAAAAAGAGGCAGACATCGTAGATAAGGACCATAAAGAAAAATCTATTAAAATAAATCATCATTTGTCTTTAATTATCTGCCAATTATATTTGGTGAATAAAGACACAATAAGTAATGGATTTATTAGAATCACGAGCTTTCAACTTATTCTGAGGTCTTCATCGGGTGCGAGTGAAGAGGAATGGGAGAAACATCAGTTTATAAAGTGAGAAACAGGAATTAGGACAACGATGAAAATAAGGATTAAGAAAGACCGAATATATAAAACCAAATGAATAAGAGAGACTGAAATTTATAAAAAAAAATTAAATTAAAATTAAATAATAACAATAACAGCAACACTAAGCGTACTACCACTAGTACTACTACTATTAATACTAATACTAGTAGTAATAATAATAATAATAATAATAATACAATAACAATAATATTGCTTGCCTCTTTATTAATTCCATTTTTTGCCTATTTTCCTTTTATATGTTTATTGCTTCATGTTTGCAGTTATTTTGGAGTTTGGAGGATATTTATCGATATTTTATGACCAAAGTTTAACAGTTACTTATAAAGCAAATTTATGGGACATATTTGGTCATTTTTAATATGACTTCGATTTCGTTGGAATACATAATTTCTTATTAGAGTTTTTCACTTGGGTTTCTACTTTCATTGATTAATTTCAGATTAAAATATTAAATGTAATTTTTCTTAACAATAAATATATACTCTGTGGTGAGGTTAAAGTTAATTTAAATGCTCATGTTAAATACTTCGCTGAAAGATCTTTTGAAAACACATTTCTGGACAATAATAATTTATTCCTTGTTATTACGGAGTTTACTAGATTCTCAGGCAATAATGCCACGTTATCAGATCATACGAGGATAAATTCGGGCAAGTTTATTCGTAATACATTACGAATTATCGGATCACTATCCCATAATATCATTGTTTTGCCAGTAGAAGTAGAAACACCTACATAAAATGCGGAGTATTTAAACCATCTGTTGGTCACTCTTTGGGAACTGAACTGGTGGCTATTGATATTGAAGACAATGTTGCGATTAACATTTCTTTAAATGCGAATGAGTTGACAAGTATATCGTTTGTAAGTTGGAATAACTAATAAGTAAGTACTTTCCTGGTATGGCTAAAACCATTAAAGATAAGGCTATTAAAAGTATTTAAATTAATGACAAATTATTTTGTGTGCCTGTAAGAAGTATAAAATGGTTAAGATATAAGTTGGGTAAAAGGACTATTAAACTGATCCTTAAAATCAGCGAAGTTTGTTTATTTTAAGAATAAAGTAAAAGTATTAATGATGGTCAAAAAAGAATATTGGAGGTTAATTAATAAAGATTTACATAAAAATACTCAAGATTCTACTGTTCAGTTGCAGTTAATGAACTTATAACTGATAAACGGGAAATCGCCGATTCCTTTGATGAATATTTTATATCGATGCTTATTACCCTTCAACAGTAGTATGCAACCTTTTTCGCAATGTTACCCCTCGAGATAGCCAACAAAACCGTAATTACCTCCCTCCCCTTTTCAAATGGTAAATATAAGAAAAGGAAAATTAGGAAACAATAACGCAATTTTAGTCGAACCATAACTCAACATTTTTGGGACAGTGGCGCCAGCTCGTTACCCCCCAAAGGCCGAATTACCCCCCCGGGGTTAATTAACCCCGGGTTAAATACCCATTGTTCTACAGGAAAATTTACCATCAGCTATAAATGATGTTATTGATAATATTGTTCTTCCTGAAACCAGCTACTGCTCGGGAGATTGTAATAAATTGTTTATAATCTTTTATACATCTTCAATACAGCCGAGAAGTTGAAAAGCAATATTTGACATTCTTAGCTGTATTATATCGATAATTTTAAACGAATTCGTTCATCAGTCAATATTCCCTGATGAGATTATTAAAGTATTCAGGTCATTCCTCTTTTTAATAGCAAATCACGAGATCTGATGAGCAGTTATAGGCCCATCCGAATTTTATCCTCTTTTAACAACATCACGTGATAGAATTTATGATTATCTTTCCTGAAACTCTTTACTATTTTATTAACAATTTGGCTTCACTAATGACCAGTTTTTATTTACTTCATGATGTGAATCAAAATTTTGTTTCGGAAAATTTCGTACAATTAATATTAAGAGATGCATTAGTAACTATACTTAAAAGAGATAAAAGATATCGAGATTTATGTCTCTTGAGTTTTGTAGTCATACCTAAATAATCGTAAACAGTTCGGCTGTGTTTGTCTTCCAGTCTTAAAGTTAATTCTGTACGAATTTAAAATTGAAAAATGATTGTCTGTTTGGGGCCGTCACCGTCATACAATATTTCTCTTAATGTTTCTCCTATAGAAAAGGGCTTCGTCGTAGCCAATGTCGTAACACTGCTTCCTCTCAATCAGAGAAGTTGAGCGACATTGGGTCTGGATAGTAGTTGGATGGGAGACCGTCCACCGCATCCAGTTTGTGTAGCGACCCGCGGTTCGGATTCCACGTAAAGCAGTAGGTCCCTTCCGTCATATGACCTTAGATGTTGTGAAGGCGGTTAAACAACCCCATCAACCAACCAACCCATAGAAAAAGTCAACAGAATGAAATATTTGTCTTAAAATTTAGGCAAACGTGAAATTTAATGAACAAATTGCTTCAGTTAATTCAAAATTCGCAGTTGTGAAATTTTTTTATGCTCATGTAAGCATCTTTCCTTAGAGGTGTTTAAAGAAGCTATTACGCATTTGCTTATCCAGTTTTAATTCTTCATATTTTGTCATGGAGTGGATCACCCTCGTTTGACTATGTAAAAATTAGTAAAACTATGTAAAAAGTATGTAAAAACTAGTAACTTTAAAAGGAAATTTAAAAAGATGCACCTGAAAGATTTAGACTAAATAACATCTATGATATTATTATTTTATATTTTTGTGTCTCTCATTCTTTTATCTGTTTCGTCTCAAATTAATGGCTTCTTTATTTATCAAACCCATAAAGTTATAGATTTTTCTATGGTTTTCTTTCAATAAACTGCAAGCAAATGGCATTATTATTATTATTATTATTATTATTATAATAGTACTAACGATTATTGTTGTTGTTATTGTAATGATATTGCTATTATTTAATTTATATTTTTTTTCCAATGTCCTTTCCTTTCACTTCGTTTCATATCTTGTGTCTTCTTTAATTCTTTCTTCTCACCCTTTTCGTAATCCCTCTTCTTCACTTCCGGTCCCCTTTGCTCTTATAAACTGACAGTCTCCGCTTATCCCTCTTCACTTTCATCGGTCAACACATTAGAAGAGACCGGAAGTTTGTTCTTATAATAATATGTATAATAATATATTCTGCCTTTATTTCACTAATAATTAAATTTCTCGTGATTGAGAATATTCACATAATAATTGTCAGTTATATTATGTTTAATAAAATAATATGGATTATATGTATTGCAGCTTCTACAGAATTTAAGTGGAAATTAAAACTCTGCTCACAATATGACTGATGGCGGCACTTTAGAAAAAAATATTACGAAGAACTTTGGAACTTTTCAGATCATGCGATCTGGTATTAAATGCGCGTTCATATATGATGTTTTATCTTTTTTCACTCTCATTATTTGCTGAGGCATTTAGCACTCATTCCAGAAGTTGTACGAAGCTTTATTTTGTTGGTAAAGTTATTCCATAACTTTTTCACGAAGAATTCTTCTGGCGGTTATGGCGGTTATATTAATGTCACTGTTCATAAGCTCTCACTGAATGTCGAAAAGGGTCTTCAAACTTTTTTTTTTGCATATTTTCAGTTGTATTTTCTAGAATCTTTAGTTATAAGTTTTTCATTCATTTTTCATTAAGGTTAACCTCACTCGTTCTTCTTTTGTACTCATAAATAGTTTTAACAACCGTTGTTTTACGTATATTTAAGTCATAAGAAAGAGCTTGAATTGATTTCCATGTTGTTGTTGTTGTTGGTAGCCGATCAGCCCACCCTGATCGAGCAAGCCGGCGGCACGCAGGTAACCTATCGCCCTCTCCGGAGTGGACCAGAGGTTCAGTGCACCTAGTGATGTTGTGTTGTGTTCTATATTGTGTTAGAGCGGTAAAGTCTGTCATAATGTGTTCAATTGTTTGTGTTGTCTCCTGGCACAGGTGGCAGGTGTCGTCTGTGGAGTTGTCTAGCCTGTGTTTATATGTCTGTAAGTTGGGGTGATGTCCACATCGGAATTGTGCTAAGTTAACTCGATCCGATCTGCTCAGGCTGGTCTCTGACCTGTTAATGGGTGGCGGCTTCACATCTCGGACCGCATTCGGACAGAGACGTGTCAGTGCTTTGTGGGTTAGGTGTGTGTGTGTGTGTGTTTTCTGTATTGTGTGATGTCTGTGGGGCGTGGTATGGAATGGAGTATTTGGTTATAATGTCTCTCTGATGTTACTTAATGATGCGAGGTGTTGGTGCATGATTGTACATGTAGTGGCAAAGGTGTTGTGCGCTAGTTGTCGCTGCTGCCATGAATTGTGTTCCCCTCATTTCTAAATGTTCCCTAACTTTCAGTATTTTTGTTTCTGTGTGCAGGTGTTCTATTGGTGTTGTTTGAGTATATCCTGTAATGATACGAAGTGCGTTGTTTTGTATTGTCTGTAAGGTGTTTATGTGTGTGTTTGAGATAATGGGTGCCCAGAATGGGCTAGCATAGTCCATAACTGAGCGAATATATTGTTTGTACATGAGTGATGTTGTTTCCTGCTGGTGTCCAAAGTTTGTGCCTATTAGTACCCTAAGCTGTTAAGTCTTGACGTACATTTGTTTTTAATGTCCTGAATGTGGTTTGCAAACGTTAATGATGTGTTGTATGTGACCCCAAGTATTTTGGTCCTGTGAGTGTGTGGAATGTTGTTGTCGTTCAGTGTAAGCTGTGGAGTTATCTGGTGTTCTTTTGTGTTGCTTGTTAGCAAGGTGGTGGTTGATTTTGTGGGAGCTACTTTGAGTCTATTACGTGTGAACCAGTTTTGTATACTGTTTATGTATGTTTGTAGGTTATTTGTAGCGGTGTCGATGTTGTTTTGGGTGGATGTTAGAGTGATGTCATCTGCATATGATGATAAGGTAAGCTTGTTATCTATGGGTGTTGGAATGTCATGCATGGATAAGTTGAACAGTGTTGGTGAGAGAACAGAGCCTTGATTGACCCCGTTCGGAAAAAGCTTGTTTTTGGATGACTTGCCATTAAATGTGACATGTGAGTATCTTCCTGAAAGGTAGTTGCTCAGCCACTTTTTGGTGTTATTGTGCATGTTTGTGTTGAGTATTTTGTTTATGAGAGGGAAGCGTGGGATAGCATCAAATGGTTTACTAATGTCTATTGTTGCTAATAGTGTACGATGAGCTGGTCGTCTGGAGTTGATGCCATCCATGATGTACTGCGTGAGGTTAGTGAGTAATGTCGTGGTTGAGGGGTGAAGTCTAAAGCCATGTTGAGTAGGCGATAGTGGTATGTGTGGGTTGGTAATTTGTAAGATTAGTCTTTCTGTTACTTTGGAAGGTGGCATAGTAAAGTAATGGGTCTATAGGAAGCTGGTTCTGTTAGATTTTTGTTTGGTTTGAGTAGTGTAATAATTTTACCTTGTTTCCATATGTTAGGAATAATACAGTGTTGGTATGAATATGTGCTGATGTTTGTGAGAGCCAGTATTCCCTGTGGGCCCAAGTGTTTAAGGTGTATGTTAGATATGTTGTCTGGTCCAGTAGCCTTCGAATTCTTAATGTTTTTGATGATCTTGGTTGTCTGGTCTGTATTGAAGGGTGTAATGGTCGTGTCGAGTCTAGTCTGTAGGTTTTCTTGTGTCTGGCTGTTTGTCTGTCTGCGTGTTTCTGGTTGTTGTCTCTGTTTAAGTGACTTATCTTTGCGTAGTGATTAACTAGAATGTTAGCTTGTTGTGTATATGTTGGGATATTATTTTGGCTGCGACAGATAGCCGCGTGTGAGGTGTGAATGCCGCTGTTAGAGTGAGTAATGCTGTTTATAGTTTTGTATAGCCTGGATGTATCTATGGAGTGGTTTAGTGTTGTTATGAATTCCCTAAATGTTTCTGTTTATTTTTTTTAAAAGTTAGTTGTTTATTTCTGTGTTGAGCTGTTGTATCTGCTGTTTCATGGCTTCTGTGTGTGGTGTTTGTGTGTTATATTTGAGGTTGTTACGTTGCCTTATGAGGTGGGCTATTTCTCTAGTGTAATTTGGGTTGTATTTCCATGTAGGATTATACACTTATCTTATAAGCTCTCTCTCTCTCTCTCTCTCTCTCTCTCTCTCTCTCTCTCTCTCTCTCTCTCTCTCTCTTTTAGTCATATTAAAAAATAAAAGAACTGAGAGATATCACAAAACACCAAGAACTAATAAATAATAATGTACATTGAGTAATTATACAAATAAAAGCTACATTTCGAAATATCTATCAATAAATACAATTTTGTTGAGATTTCCTTCTTTCTGGCCACTACAAATATATATATATATATATATATATATATATATATATACACACACACACACACACACACACACACACACGCTTTATTACATTATACTTAAATTTATATAATTTTTATTGTTTTTTTGTCACATAAAATGTAATGTAGGTAAAATGATAGATAAACAGACACGTAAACAGACAAAGAGAAAAACGTATAGAGAGACTGATAGATGTGCAAAATTTCTTCATAAGTGAAAAATTTCTAGAAATAGAGAGAGAGAGAGTAAAGCAAATTTCACTCGTTTGATGACTGAAAAATTAAATTAATACATCGTTATATTTTGCTAGAATTTTATGATATTTAAATTGAAACTTTCATATTGATGAGATACACTGTATTATTTCACCTTCTTCCTTTAAAAGCAATTTACAGCTAAACCCATTTGATCTCTAATATTAAAAAAGGGAAACTATATATCATTTAAAATAAAATACAAATTCATTAATTAGAATTAAATTTATCTTTTTTATTGTGGGAATAGTGAAATTGTTCTACGATGTACGAATGAAAATTCGTCAAACGCATTCGGGGAACTTCATCAGGTTATAGAAAGGTTAAGTTAGGTTAAGCCATATTTGACTAGATTAAGTTAAGCCCCTTTACGATGAGCTTTAGCTTTACATTTATTCCATTTAAATATTAAAAATTAACAGGACGAATCCCTAAAATGAAATAAACGACGAAGCAAAAATATACTTACCCTTTATACACTTTTAAGCGCTTATAAAATTTATATACCGGGTGTACATAAAGTCAGGATCTATTTTTGTGAAGCACTTGGAAATTATATGGAATTCAATCATAAAATGATAAAGTGGTAACATTTATTAAATAATTAAGAGTAGGATTCGACGTGAGGCCCATCAGTATCCCTGCACAGCTCAAATCGTTCCGCAGCATTTCTAAACACATTCTGGAGCATTTGCGGGGTTATGTTATCTGCAGCAGTTCGTATACGTGTACGTAAGTTTTCAAGACTCGTAATCTTCGTCTGATAGACGTGCGATTTGATAAAGCCCCATGCAAAGAAATCTAAAGGGGTTAAATCTGGTGATCTCGCTGGCCAACGTCTTTTGCTTCCGCGTCCGATCCAGCGATTTGGAAAACGTCCATTTAGATAATCCTGAACAATTTTGGCATAGTGACAAGGAGCACCATCATGTTGATAGACGACGGGAATAGGATTGTTAGTACCGTCGTCTATCAACATGATGGTGCTCCTTGTCACTATGCCAAAATTGTTCAGGATTATCTAAATGGACGTTTTCCAAATCGCTGGATCGGACGCGGAAGCAACAGATGTTGGCCAGCGAGATCACCAGATTTAACCCCTTTAGATTTCTTTGCATGGGGCTTTATCAAATCGCACGTCTATCAGACGAAGATTACGAGTCTTGAAAACTTACGTACACGTATACGAACTGCTGCAGATAACATAACCCCGCAAATGCTCCAGAATGTGTTTAGAAATGCTGCGGAACGAATTGAGCTGTGCAGGGATACTGATGGGCGTCACGTCGAATCCTACTCTTAATTATTTAATAAATGTTACCACTTTATCATTTTATGATTGAATTCCATATAATTTCCAAGTGCGTCACAAAAATAGATCCTGACTTTATGTACACCCTGTATATATATATATATATATATATATACCTTTGGTAACCTTTGGTTAGCTTCCGCCCGAATTGTTCATTCTGACGAAGGTCAAGCTTTACACTCCACCTTAGACCTACAGTTTAACGTGGAATCCGAACCACGCCCCATCAGCAGCCCAGCGTCTTAACCACTAGGCCACCTAGGGTACCCATTTATCTACCAACTACTTTCTGTATTGTGTGGAAGGATGAACAGCTGGGTTTTGCTGCGCGCCGGCTGCCGTCGGATCTCGAACCCGGGGCCGATAGATTCGTAGTCAGCGACGCTAACCACTACACCACCGAGGTAGAGGTGTATATATATATATATATATATATATATATATATCATAAGATTTTATTTTAGCCTTAAATAATATAAAAGCGCTTACTTCCCCTTCCTGAAATATATATTTTAAACGACCACAAAACGAGGGTTACGACATTCGTAAAGAGTTACAAAGAAAGGAAATGAGCTCGAATCCAAATCGCGTTTGATTTGATCGTGTGTTTTTAAAGCGATGTTCGAATTTCCTTACCAGCAATCGAAGATGATACCTCGCCAGTCGTTAGACGCGACACAACCGGTTGTCTTCTACGACCTCTTCGTTTTAGAAAAAAAATACTCAGTATTAAAAGCACCAACATCGCGCCAATCCCGCCCACAAGGCTGAAAATGAGACCTAATACGCCAATTCCCCGAGACTCCTTCGGATGCGTTTCCTTCGGCACAGAGTCGACAGTTGGGTCTTTGAGAGGGATTCCCGACGAGGGTCTGCTCGTGTTTGCTGTTGCTGAGGAAGAAGAGTAAGAAGCGGAAAATTACTAAGCGGATTTATGAATTTAGTCTTGGTTAGTCGAGATTAGAATACAGTATTACGCTCTATTGTTGTTTCAACTCTATTATTTACATATATATATATATATATATATAATATTATATATATATATATATATATACACACTATAATACAACTCATAATAGTCCCCTAAGATAACTTTATGTAATACACCGACCTAATATGCATGGAAGAAGGAACCCTTCTGGGATATTAAATCTACTATAATTCGAATAAGTAATGGTAAATGGCAAATACTGAAGTTTTCTTTTTCATGATGAAACCCCAACGCAGACAATGGGGCACTAGCAAAGAGACCCCAAAATATAGGTTCCCTCACCAGCTGTCTGCTAAGCAGAGAGGACCCAGCTTTGGAACAGGATCTAGGATTTAAAGCTAACCTAGACAGTTACATTCAGAACTGTGTTGGGCTTCCATCATGAAAAAGAAAAACTTCAGTATTTGCCATTTATCGTTACTTAGTTGAACTATAGTGGATTTAATATCCCAGAAGGGTTCCTTGTTCAATGCACATTAGGGCTGTGTATTATTATTATTATTATTGTTATATATATATATATATACAGGGTGTCCTGTAAGTCTGGACCCATAGGGATTTATAATATATTTTTTTATTATGTTATTATTATTATTTTATTATTATTATTTTTTTATTATTTTTTATTATGATTTTTATTTGTGGGGCCACTTGAAAGCCAAAGTGTACGAGGTCAAACTTCAGAACATTTTCCACCTTAAAGCACGCATTGTGGAGGCGTGTCAAGAAATTTCTGCGACTGTGATTCAGAAAGTGCTGTCGCAGTGGAGATTGCGTCTTCAACTATGTGTGCGACACAACGGCGGACACTTTGAACAGATTATGTAATAAATTTTTGGACTATTTTGTAATTTTATTATTTTTCCCTATGGGTCCAGACTTACGGGACACCCTGGACACGTATATATATATATATGTTAAACACAGACCGTGCATGGAACAAGGAACTCTTCTGGGAAAATTAAATCCACTATAGTCCGAATAAGTAATGGTAAATGACAAATACCATAGTTTTTATTTTTCATGATGCTAGCCCGACGTGGGCAACGGGTCTCTCGCAAATAGGTCCCATAAATATAGCTTCCCTCACCAGCTATCTGCAAAGCAGACAGGATCCAGCTTTGGGACATGGATCTAGGGTTTAAAGCAAGGCCTAGTCCCACTACATTTAGAGCCTCTATATAAGTAAAAGACTCGTTGCATTCACGTCGGATTGAATAAATCAAAGAAAAAGAAAAAGGGGTAACTATTGTATTTTTAGCCAAAAAAAAACCAAAACTTAAACCTCAACCGGGACATTGAGCGTCCACTTTTCAAGGCACGTAACACGTCCGTTTAATATACACAAACTCAGAATGGTCCCCTGAGAAACTTATATGTTAAACACAGACAGTGCATGGAACAAGGAACTCTTCTGGGAAAATTAAATCCACTATAGTCCGAATAAGTAATGGTAAATGACAAATACCATAGTTTTTCTTTTTCATGTTGCTAGCCCGACGTGGGCAACGGTTCGGACTATAGTGGATTTAATTTTCCCAGAAGAGTTCCTTGTTCCATGCACGGTCTGTGTTTAACATATAAGTTTCTCAGGGGACCATTCTGAGTTTGTGTATATTAAACGGACGTGTTGCGTGCCTTGAAAAGTGGACGCTCAATGTCCCGGTTGAGGTTTAAGTTTTTTTTTTTTTTTGGCTAAAAATACAATAGTTACCCCTTTTTCTTTTTCTTTGATTTATTCAATCCGACGTGAATGCAACGAGTCTTTTACTTATATAGAGGCTCTAAATGTAGTGGGACTAGGCCTTGCTTTAAACCCTAGATCCATGTCCCAAAGCTGGATCCTGTCTGCTTTGCAGATAGCTGGTGAGGGAAGCTATATTTATGGGACCTCTTTGCGAGAGACCCGTTGCCCACGTCGGGCTAGCATCATGAAAAAGAAAAACTATGGTATTTGTCATTTACCATTACTTATTCGGACTATAGTGGATTTAATTTTCCCAGAAGAGTTCCTTGTTCCATGCACGGTCTGTGTTTAACATATAAGTTTCTCAGGGGACCATTCTGAGTTTGTGTATATATGTATATATATATATATATATATATATATATATATATATATAGTATATGGGATGAATTTCACAATTAAACACATGAAATTAATAAATGATGTGCAGCCACAAGGAAAAATTAAAAGCACTTTCAAGGTCTTTTGTGTATTTAACAATAAACATCATTAAGGAATGAAGGGAGAAGGCAAGAAGCAGAATATATACAAATATTTCCTCTATTTAAGCAGAATAGTTAGGAATGATTATCAAATAATGGACCTAGTATGTTTCATGGACTGCTCTCGATTTTCCTACGAAATTGCAAACAAGGGCAGTCGATGACCCTGATTTAGTTTCTGCAATCGGTTTTCTTGAGAAACCTAACCTAACCTGACCTAACCTAACCTAACTTAACCTGACCTAATCTAGTTTCTTATACTATTGTTTTTTGCAAGATATCGCACTAATTCTTGTCATTTTTTGTGAATTTGTATGGCGTAAGCGCCACACCAGCTCGGACTTATTCAAAAAGATGTTGGAGTGTATTGCGTCGTTTCAGTAAATAAATTTATTCAATATCCAATAACATTTTTCTTTATCATTTCTCAAGAAAACCGATTGCAGAAACAAAATCAGGGTCATCGACTGCCCTTGTTTGCAATTTTGTAGGAAAATCGAGAGCAGTCCATGAAACATACTAGTCCCCAAATAATTAACAATACTGATTTAGGGAAAAAGTACTTTAACAAGAAATGGCCTTTTTCAGAAGTATCCGAAGTATTACTGAAATTATTCACAAAGTACATAAATGCATATCGTAGAATGTTTCTTTCAGTTATGTTTTAATTTTTCATTAGAATTTTAGAACCTTCCCATTTAATACTATGCATTGCAATTATTCGTGGCTCTACTGTTACATTTATGCTGTTTTATTCTGATATCTAAAGTTTTTCCCGTTTAACCTATATAAACTGAGTCGCAATGCTTACAAGTGATAGAATAGACATAACCAATTGCGTTAGCCGGATTGTTTTTTTATTAGGCGAGATTGAATAGTATTTTTATATTTAAAAACTACATTGATTCCAACTGTTTTAAATAAGATCGATAAGTGTTTAAAATTTACATGATAAACATGTACTTGCGTCAGCCAGACTCCGTACTCAGCGTCAGCCAGACTCCGTACTCAGCGTCAGCCAGACTCCGCACTCAGCGTCAGCCAGACTCCGTACTCAGCGGACGCATTTCCTGAGCTCTCTGATATTGCTCCTACTTTTGGATATTGCCAATAACTTTACTTTTTGGACAGTTCTGAATTTTATATACTTGCGTTTATATTCACATTGTTATAGTTAAGTAATTGAATATTAGTGGTTTTTAGCGATTTAGAAGTTTTCATAGCGTGCCGGCTTAATTTAATTTAAACTTATGACGGTTATAAACTAATTTAACTTGCGCGATGCCGTCGCAGAAAACGCCGCGTGTTAAGTGTGGGGTAAATCGGTGGTATACAGATTTTAAGGATTATAACAGCGGTCCTATGGCGATTACCGAGAGATCGGTTTGTTTCTTTTGCGATTTAAGGGAGGAAATAGTTGACATAAAACGTACTGTACGTGAGGTAATGGAAAGACTTGCAACGCTTGATGAGGACAGGGGAAGGGCTACAGTTGACGAAAGCCGAACCAATACTAACGTTGAAGACGTTAGTAATTTGAAGGGTGAGGTGCGTAACCTAGTTTCTAGTTTAGGTAGCTTATTGGGAAGGTTGGATAGAGTTGAGGAAGGAGTTAAGGTTGGTCCGAGATTAGTAGATGGGGAGGGATTTAGAGAAGTTAAGGGTGGAGTTCAGCCACGTACGTTAGGCGATAGGAATCATCTCCCCCTATCGAGGTTTCGAACCTTCTCGCCCATTTGGATAGGGACGTGAACGAGGGGGAAACTATTTTAATTGGGGACTCTTTAGTGCGCCATATAGATAAAGAGTTGAGTTCGTTGAACGGCATCCAACCAAGAGGAGGAGGGTCTTCTCCCAGGGGCCAGGATTGATAGAATTAGAGACGAAGTGGATAGGAGTGATGTTGCCTCCCGTCACTCGTTGTTGGTGACGATGGTAGGGGGCAACGACTCGTATAGGCCCGAAACGAGTGTGCCTGACCTTTTGGAGAGATATAGGGGTTAATTAGGTCCCTGAAGGCGAGGTCAGATAGGTCTTTAGTTCTAGGTATTACCCCTAGGCACGGTTTGGGTCTTAGGATTACGTCAAAAACAATATTTTTGAATACTAAATTAGAAGAGATTTGCGCTGAGGAAAATGTATCCTTCGTAAAGCTGTGGTCAGAATTCAGTGATCCTTGCCTTTTTATAAAAGATGGGGGTGCATTTTAATGAAATAGGTAATGCTAGGCTTGGTAGGTTAATTGACAAAAACGTTCGAAAGCTGTACAGGTCGAAGCCGCCTTTAAACGTTGTGGGTCCGGGAAACGCGGGCCCGACGTGAAAAATAGTTTAAAACGCCGACCCGTGGTAAAAAATAAGTTAAACGTCTTTTATTGTAACGCGCGTAGTATTAGAAATAAATTAAGCGAATTTAAAGCGATAATTTATTCCGGCAACTACGATATAGTTGCTGTCACTAAAACGTGGTTAAATACCATGACTCGGGACTTGTTGGGGAACTTGATATAGCGGGCTTTAAAACTCTTTACTAATGATAGGTTACATACTGTAGGATTGGTGGCGGCGTTTTGCTGTACATTCGTAATTCCCTTAGGGCTATCGTGGTTAAGATAGATTTTTCGGCAGCAATTAATGCGATATGCGTTGAAGTTAGGGCGCGTAGTCTTAGTTTCAATTTCGTTGTTATTTATAGACCTCCCGTTTAACCCCTCGATACCGATACTAGATTTCACTCACTTCTTGGTGATTTTATTAATAATCGGGATAGTATAGTTGTCGGAAAGTTTAACTGCCCTAACGTTAATTACGAGACTTTTAATGGTAACGATGAGGGTTTGAGATTGATTGAGTTCATGGAAGATAATTTTTTACGACAGATGGTTACCGAACCAATGCGCGGTGACAATATTTTAGACGTGGTGATGACGAACGGCGAAATATGGTCGAAGGTTTAGAAGTAGGCGAGAGTTTAGGATGTAGTGATCATCAAATTATTAGGTTTAAGGTATTGATAGAAAACACTAAGGATAGTAACGTAATAGAAGTCCCTGATTTTCGTAGGGTCAATTTTGATAGTTTTGCGGATAGGATGAGAGTAGTGGACTGGGATAACTTATTTATGGGTAAAGACGCAAATTTGCATTGGGAGGCGTTTAAAGATTGTTTCTTGAATATCGAAAGGGAGTTTATTCCTCGTAAGCCCAAGCGCGCTAGAAATCATGGTAGGCCCAAGTGGTGGACTAGGGAAATAGGCGAGTTCATAAACAACCGTAACAGAGCGTATAGACTTAGTAAGCGCAATGGCACGGTAGCTAACTTTAATAGATATATCGAGCTTCGACGTCAGGTTAAAAGATCAGTTAGGAATGCTAAGCGTAATTTAGAGATACTTATACCTGCGGATAGTAAACATAACCCAAAAAAGTTTTTCGATTACGTTAATAATCGTAAGCCGATAAAAGATAATATAGGCCCTCTCGTGGACGCTAATGACGCTTTGGCTTCCGACGCTCAGGCAATGCCGGGTATTTTTAATAATTTTTTGGCGACAGTTTTTACCGTAGAAGACGTCAATAATGTCCCCGATGTGGACGATATCGTTCCATTTAACAACGAGACTATTTCGGATGAAATAACTGTTTACGAGGGTGAGACTGTGCATTATATCGATTGGCTAAAAGTTAGCAAGGCTCTAGGCCCTGACGCGTTTTATCCTAGACATCTGAACGATTTGAAAGACGTTATAGTAGGCCCCTTAACGAAGATTTTTAATCAGTCACTCGAAACGGGGATTATTCCTGAAGATTTCAAATTAGCTAACGTCACACCCATTTTTAAAAAAGGCAACCGCACAGTAGCTAGCATTTATAGGCCCATTAGCTTAACGTCAATTGTCAGTAAACTTTTGGAATCTGTAGTTAGGGATCGTATCATCGATCACTTAGAAAGTCGAGATTTGATTAATAGTAGTCAGCATGTGTTTCGACGCCATAGATCTTGTTTAACTAATTTGTTAGAATTTTGTAACGAAATCGTGCGCGAACACGATAGGTATAGAGCGGCTGACGTTATTTATTTAGATTTTAAAAAAGCGTTCGAGACAGTTCTGCACAGAAGATTAATTGCGAAGGTCAAAACGCACGGTATACGCGGTCAGGTAGCTAACTGGTTAGAGGAATGGCTTCGTGCTAGGAAACAGAGGGTCGTTGTTAATGGTAGTGAATCGGGGTGGTTGGATGTAGGTAGCGGTGTCCCAGAGGGCTCAGTGTTAGATCCATTGCTATTTGTAATTTACATTAACGACATAGATGTAAGATTGACTAGTAACGTGTCAAAATTCGCGGACGATACTAAAATAGGCGGTAAAGTTGTTAACGAGGACGATAGAAATAGGCTCCAAGACGATGTAAATAGGAATATGGAGTGGACGGATGTGTCAGACTCAATTTAACGTAGACAAATGTAAAGTTTTGCATATAGGTTCTCGTAACAATAATTACACGTACACGAAGGATGATAGGGAGTTAGCGAGCGTTGACGAGGAAGTAGATTTAGGCGTACGCGTATCTAAGGATTTAAAAGTTAGGAACCAGTTCCTGGAGTCTTGCGCAAAAGCTAATAGGATGTTAGGCTTCATAGCGCGTAATTTCGAATTTAAATCGAAGAATATTATATTGCCTCTTTACAAGTCCCTAGTCAGGCCTCATTTAGAATATGCCGTTCAGTTTTGGTGCCCGTATTTGCGTGAGGATATTGATAGGTTAGAAAGGGTTCAGCATCGTGCCACGAAACTAATTCCGTCATTGCGCAACAAGCCTTATGAAGATAGGATTAAAGAGTTAGACTTGCATTCACTCGAAACTAGGAGATTAAGGGGGGAGCTTATTGGGACCTAGTATGTTTCATGGACTGCTCTCGATTTTCCTACGAAATTGCAAACAAGGGCAATCGATGACCCTGATTTTGTTTCTGCAATCGGTTTTCTTGAGAAACCTAACCTAACCTAACCTGACCTAACCTGACCTAATCGAGTTTCTTATATTATTGTTTTTTGCAAGATATCGCACTAATTCTTGTCATTTTTTGTGAATTTGTATGGCGTAAGCGCCACACCAGCTCTGACTTATTCAAAAAGATGTTGGAGTGTATTGCGTCGTTTCAGTAAATAAATTTATTCAATATCCAATAACATTTTTCTTTATCATTTCTCAAGAAAACCGATTGCAGAAACAAAATCAGGGTCATCGACTGCCATTGTTTGCAATTTCGTAGGAAAATCGAGAGCAGTCCATGAAACATACTAGTCCCGCTTATTGAAGTTTTCAAAATCGTTAATAACATCGATAACGTAAATTTTGACAAACTGTTCACTTTCGATAATAGCAATACTCGTAATAACGGATTTAAGTTGCGTGGCAGACAGTTCATTACTAATATCGCTAAAAACGTCTTTACATTTAAAGTAATTGATAAATGGAATAATCTTCCCGCGCCCGTCGTGAACTCTACCAGCGTTAATATGTTTAAGAACCGTCTAAATAGGCATTTTAAAAATATTAACGTTGTTTAAAATAAAAAAAAACAATTAGCAACAGGAGCTCTGGGGGTGGTGGTCGAGGATCAGTCTGTTGACGATAATGCCAGCTTGTGACATGCCAGCGTGTGATGCCAGCAATGAAATTATTATTAAAGAAAAAAATTAGACTAACACGAACGTAGATGTAGCTCGTAGCGTAAACTAACCCACTTTTTGTTTTACTTTACCTACTTTTTTTCTTTCTTATCCTCTCCTTACTTGCATGTGTCTGTAACTCTCTTTACTTGCATGTCTGTAGTTTGCATGGTATGACAGTGAGTTAAGACTGTGTTTGCATGGTTTGTAAGCGTTCTTAATTTACTTCTTTTCATCCTTCACCCCTTTCCTATTCTCTTCGACTATTTTTCCGACTTGTCAGCAGTGGCTGGCGGATGATGATGGGGTCTTTCCTTCTCTTTTTCTGAATGAATTTTAACCAAAGAATGATAGGTTTTGCTACTTACTTAACCCCTTATTCTCCTCTTTTAACCCCCTCCTCTTTCCTTTCTCTCGGGCTAACCTTAGAGTGGATCTTAGCGTCTTTGTTAGCCTTCGCTTCCATAGATCTTAAAGATATTTTTATGATCGAAATCCGTATGAACTGCACGACTATAATATCGTTTTTTTTAGCTTTGCTTAAATAATTTTCAAGAAATACAGTGGAACAAGATGATATAACTTTATACCAATGTTCACTGTGTTGAATAAATCGGAATCAAAGTTTTCAGGGATAACACCTCTTAATGCTCTGAGAAACATAAAAGTTAAAAGAATGAAGATTTTATCGAGAGGTGATGGTCAGAATAAAAGTGAACATACGAGTTATTATTAGTAGGCTAACGATAAACTTCAAATTTGAGTTGATTTGCGCATCTCCGAAATTTTAGATCCAGAAATGATAAGCTTTTGTCGTTTTCCTTTTCAACAGTAAATTTTATAGACGGAACTAAATTATTGAGTCTATCACTGAATTCATCAACAGATAAATTATCAGTCCAAAGACATAAGACATCATCTACAGTGCATACACGAGTACCGAGCAAAATTCTAAGAATTTACCGGAAATGGAGTCAAATTCATAAAAAAAAAAAAATTAAATTAGAAATTCTACGAAGTAAAAAAAATTCTATCAGTCATTGGATATCAACGTCCGAAGAAGTAAAAACTAATTCTGCCTCTCTCATATAGACCTTATGGTCATATTCTAAGATGTGTTTAAAAACAGAATTATTCATGTCACCCGTTTGAATTCTAAACCCATGCTGATTGATGAAGATAGTGAGTGCTTCACATCGCAAGATTCACCAATGTTTACCACATTGCAATTACTGCATTCTATCTTATAAGGTGGGTGTACACGGCGCTATTTCTCGTTCGAGATGTGATTATGACGAGATCTCGTACGACAATAAGCACCGTGTGCTTACTTCTAGCATTCGAGATTTAACTCGCAGATCGAATCGAATAAGTTCGTGCATGTTTATTATTTCTGGAACGAGTTTCGACTCAGTACGAGTTCATATTTGGTCGGCGACACGCGTGCGTCATCAGTGTTGAAAAATCTATTAGAAAATATAACTGTAGATTGTGCATTAGCAATAACAATGAGATTTAACGACGAGCAGCTAAGTAAATTTATTAATTTATATGAAGAACACAAGTTTCTATGGATGTCTGATGAACCTTCTTACAAAAATAAAATGTGTCGCAATAGTGCCTTGCAGGCTATTGTTGAGGAGATGAACATAGCCACGTTTGATATTGCCGGATGTAAGAACAAAATAAAAAATATACGTTCGCAGTACTGTCAAGAGATGAAGAAAATTAGTGACTCAAAACGTAGTGGTGCCAGCGCCTAAAGTGTCTATAAATCTACACTAATATGGTTCCGTCAAGTCCATGGGTTTTTGAAGAAATATATGCATCAAAAAACACGTTCAAATTTAGAGGTAAGGATACATTGTGTAGATGGTAATTTATATTTGAAACCCCCTCCCCCACAAAAAAAAACTAGAATTTGGCTTCTTAATTACATACTCAAGATATATATATATATATATATGCATATTACAATAGAAGAAAGAATTATTTCATTTATTGCAAAATGCAGTGATAGATATACAGTAACAAAAAACAAAATAGTCTATTTAAGTAAATACATCCATCATCATTCCGTAAAAAAAGTAATATTTTCCTAGTTTTATCATTAACATGTAAAACCTATTTTTGGCGCGAAATCATTCGTTCCTGCCAGGGTACGGACCCTTGCCCGACGAAATATGCACGATATTGGTCCCTAATCTGCGTTGCATTCCTTGTCGGATTATTATCGTACCTTGTTGATGTGAAAGGGACTAAGCCTTCGCTAGGTGAATTACTGCGCCACCGACCTGGAATTATGGCTCCGTTATCTGTGTCTTCGTGGTCAGCCAGTCCTGTGTTTTAGTAGTTTGTAGCAGTCGAGGATCTTAACCAGTTGTGCAAAGCACACGTAGCAAAAACTATTTTAATCACTATATCAGGTTTTAAACGGATGCTTTTTCTGTAAATTCGGAACCGATTGGCCATAATTCCAAGTGCGTTTTCAGAGATACGCCTAGCTCTGGAGAGTCGATAGTTGAAATTTTTTTCATCTAAAATTAAGGTTCTTTTTTTGTATGGCTTCATTATACAGTATGTGAAGTTAGAGGGAATGCGTCGTCTGCCACAAAAATTCCGTTATCTGGAATATGTAGTGCATTGTGATGTAATGCCTTGTGCAATTTTGAATTACGAAAAATACCTCCATCCGAGAAATGGCCTTTGGCCCCAACATCTATGTAGATAAATTTGTAGTCATGATCAACCACTGCAAAAAGTACAATGCTGTGCCAACCTTTATAATTAAAATAATCTGATCCACTGTTAAAGGGTGCCTGTAGCTGTATATGCTTTCCATCCATAGCTCCGCATACATTGGGAAAATTCCAGCGGTCATTAAATCCTTTCTGAATACTTTGCCACTGTTCCAGTCTTGATGGTACCAAACAGAATGAATAATAGTTTACTTATTTGTTAAATACATCTATTAACATCAATATTTTTATTATCTCTTATATCTAATGATTGACATAATAAATGATAATGATTTGATAATGATTAAAATGATAATGATCATGATTGATATAATAAATGATAATGATAACGATTTGATAATGATTAAAATGATAATGATAATGATTGCTACAATAAATGATAATGATAATGATTTATTAATGTTACTGAATATATGTTGGATAAGACATAGCGCAATTAATCTCTCAATGCTTTCAGGAGCAAGAACATCCTGGTGAAGAGGTCACTGTTGGTGAGGATTTTAATGTGGATGAGCCCTCAGTCTCCGATTTAAATTCACAAATGACAGACAACAGTGAAACTGTTGATGGATACAATAGGAATTTGGATGAGCGTCGTCAGCCACAAATGAAGCCGGAGAAGAGAAGAAGAAAACAAGGAAGCAATGATGGGTATATATTCACAGCGATTGAAAAATTACAAGAGATATCAGCAAACGCATTGGGAAAAAAAGTAACAGAGTTTGATATGTTTGAGAAAAGTATTGCGCTCCAGCTAAATAATATGCCTCTGGATCAGGCTCTTCAACTTCAATTACAAATCCAGCAAACAATTACAAATTTCCGAATTTCTCATTGCATATCACAATCCCACTCAACACCCATTTCTACTCCATCCTGCTCTTCTACACCACTACGTATCACTTCTTCGCCAAATGCACCTCAGAACTCTAATGAAAACGACGGAAACTATATGGCAAATTTTTTGCTAAATCTCTAAACAATCACAATATTGTCGAAAACTTGTTGATAAACAAATACAGTATACTTGATTACTCAACTAAATATAATATAAGCTACTGGCTATCATTATCCTAAAATATTTGGTAAATTGTATAATTAAATAATACACTGTCTGTAATTATTACTGAATATTTATCATATTTATATATGAGAGTGAAAGAGGGAATTTTTTATAAAAATATAATTCAACCTACATGCATAAGGAATTATCACTTACCGGTATGAATTCCTTTAGTGCGTTGTATACAGCTGCACATACTTCTGGAACAAACTTGCCAATTGTTGTCGGTGGAACACGGAATAGATATGATAGAGTTCTATATGATTCACCAGTACATAAAAATCTGAGCGTAATTTCCAGTTTCAGTTTTGCTGGTAGGGGTTCACGCATATTTGTCCATTGCTTTTGTATATCAAGTTCAACTCTACGTAAGAGGAAATGAAATTGCTCTTCAGACAGCCGAAAGAAATTGGTAAATGATTTAGGATCTTCCGTACGCAATTCATTTAGCAATGTGTTAGAAACACCCAAAGCTTGACGTCTTTGTATCCACTGACGCACCCAGGGTCGCCTTTTCTTCTTCTTCATTTTCGTTATTAAATCATATACTATCATCCCGCAAATAACTCCACAAGCCTCTCTCACCGAGTCCATCTTCTTGACTAAAAATTGAGCCGTGTGTGTGCATTCTCGCATGCTACGTCTATAATCACGCTCCTGTACGAGTTTCATACGATATACCATTCCATGAATAGCATGAGAAATAGCGCCGTGTACACTCACCTTTACAGTCCCGAATGTCATCTTTATCACTCGTTCTGTTACGACAAATCGTATTTCTGTTCATAATAACAGAGATTTTTATGAATTTGACTGTTGTTGTAATTCCCTAGGTATGATCAAAGGTATGACTCCCATTTCCTCGAAGATTTTAGAAAAGTTTAGGTCAAACCTAGCCATTGGTTGGTGTTATTGTTTGATGTGACGTCATTCCATTCAGCGACTAAAGAGTTTTTGTTTTCTACTTTTACTTTTAATTTAGATTTCGGCCTGAAAACAGTGAATGTCACAAAAAAACCTTCACATTTTTAAATTTTCTTGCGAGTCTTTTTTTCATAATATTTTATATGTTCCTGAAGTGCAACGAACACTTATCTTGTTTTAAGTAGGCAGTTAACTGCTGAAAAATGTCACAAACAATGAATTTGTGAATAAATTATGAGTAAATTTTGCAATTGTCACTTGATAACCTCTTTAGAATCTTTATTCCTGAGTGTGAAATACAGAGCTTAGACATTAGGCATTACACAATATTGAATAAATGCAAAAATTGCACATCGTCTCGGTTTCGGTCTCAAGACCTTTTTTCTACGATATATACAGGGTGGCGCAAAAGTCGCGCATCATAGGAATTTTCAGTGTTGACTATAATATATTATTTTTTCTTTTAGGTAGGGAATGGCTGCGAAATTAACAATAGACGAGAGGGTGAGCTTGGTTTTAATGTATGGAATACCAGGTACAACAAATCGATGAACCGGTACAGAATTTAAATTCTGTACCGATTCATCGATTTGTAGTACCTGGTATTCCAAGCATTAAAACCAAGCTCACCCTCTCATCTATTATTAATTTCGCAGCCATCCCCTACCTAAAAGAAAAAAATAATATACTATAATCAACACTGAAAATTCCTATGATGAGCGACTTTTGCGCCACCCTCTATATATATACACTATACACCAATGCATAACCGCATTTTTTGTATGCAAAATTTATCCTTCACCAACGAAGAGTCGAACCCGGGCCATTTGCAGTCATGTAGTCGAGACCACCATGGCCGAGACCGAGACCGAAACCGAAATCATATGCAATTTTTGCATGTATTCAATACTGATTAATGCCTAATGTCTAAGCTCTGTATTTCACATTCAGGAATAAAGATTCTAAAGAGGTTATCAAGTGACAAGTGCAAAATTTACTCATAATTTATTCACAAATTCATAGTTTGTGACATTCTTCAGCAGTTAACTGCCTTCTTAAAACAAGATAAGTGTGTGGGGTACGGAAGACTGGGGTTGAATATAAACGACGGGGTAGTGAATGGCGGAACGTGGAGGCTGAAATGTTGGTGAAGCAGAAGAGGGAAGTACAGGGTGGGGCACGGGAATCAAGTGTTTTTTGAATAGCTAGTAATCAGCCATTAGGAATGGGAGGGGCGTGCGGTAGGTAGCATTCCATTCCTGGGTTCATAGCATTTAACTTTAACTAACACTCACCTTTATCTTTCAGGTGCCATCATGGAGCAGTGGACGTTAGAACACCGCATGTTCGCGTATGATCATTTTGTTAGGAGTGGCGAGTCAGTGACAGCAGTTCAGCGTGCGTTTCGCCGCAGATTCAACATTCATCGAAATGACTCTGTTCCCGCTCGTGACACAATCTTACGTTGGGTTAACAATCTTCGAACAGGAGGCTCAATAATGAAAACAAAACCGAAGGGGCCGCAACGCACTGTGCGTACTCCAGAGAACGTTGAAAGGGTCAGACAAGCGATGTTGCAAAGCCCAGGCCGCTCTGCTCGGAGACATTCAGCTGCACTCGGAATCAGCAATCGTACTGTTAGACGGATTTTGCATGAAGAATTACATTTTCACCCATACAAGTTAGCGATGTTGCAGGAATTGAATGTAAACGATTGCCCCCAACGACTGAATTTTGCACAGGAAATGCTTGCACTTTATGAGCAGAATGAAAACATGATGGTGGTAATGAGTGATGAAGCCCATTTCCACCTTAATGGGGCCGTCAACAATCAAAACTGTCGGTATTGGGCTGCTGAAAATCCGCGACAACTCCATGAAAAACCGCTGCATAACCCTAAGGTTACAGTTTGGTGCGCGGTGGGAAAGTTTGGCGTCATCGGTCCCTATTTCTTCGAACAAAATGGGGAGATTTGGTGACATTGCATGGCCCCCTCGGTCCCCTGACTTGTCCACATGTGACTTCTTTCTATGGGGGTACCTCAAGTCACGTGTCTACGAGGACAAGCCCCGTACATTAGATGCATTGAAGGAAGCGATCCGTCAACAAATCATCCAAATCAACAGAGACCTGCTGGGAAGAGTGGAGGCCAATTTTCGTAAACGCCTTCAACAATGCGTCGACGGCCAAGGACATCATATGCCAGATATAATTTTCGGTACATGATTATTATGATATGAAATGCTATGTTCTTACGAATGTTGTTCTACCAATATATTTTCTTTACAAAAATAAATATCATTTTCCTGATTATTCCAAAAACACTTGGTTCCCGTGCCCCACCCGTTATATGCTCGGTACTTGCAGAGCAGAAGTGTGGATGATAGGGAAGAGTATAAGAGGAAGAGACAAGAAGTAAAGAGAAAAGTGCGAGAGTTGAAAGAGAGAGCAAATGAGAGATGGGGTATGAGAGTGTCAGAAAATTTTAGGGAGAGCAAGATGTTTTGGAGAGAAGTGAATAGTGTGAAGAAAATGAGAGGGAAGATGAGCCTGACTGTGAAAAGAGTCGATGGGGGAGTGATGACAGAAAGAGAAGATGTGAAGACAAGGTGGAGTGAGTATTTTGAGGGACTATTGAACGTGTCGGAAGATAGGGTAGCAGATGTGGTATGTTTTTGCAGAGAGGGGGTTCAGAGTAAGAGAGTTGTGGTGAATGGATTAGTCCGTAAGGAAAGGGTGGTGGAGGAAAAGCGGTAGGAGTGAATGGGATCGCTGTGGAGCTCTTGAAAGAAGGCGGTGATTGTAGTGTTTATTTGTTGGTGCGTCTGTTTAATGTGTGTATGGACAGAGGCGAGGTGCCTCAGGACTGGCGGAGTGCATGTATCGTCCCGCTGTATAAAGGAAAGGGGGACAAACATGTATGCTCGAATTATAGAGTGTGCCAGGTAAGGTGTATGGGAGAGTGGTGAGTGAAAGGGTGGTGGCTTGCAGGGAGCAACAGATTGGAGAGAGCAAGGAGGTTTCAGAAGAGGTAGAGGGTGTTTGGACCAGGTGTTTGGGCTGAAGATGCTGTGTGAAAAATACTTGGAGAAAGAAAGGGATTTGTATGTAGCGTTCATGGATCTTAAAAAAAGTATGATGGAGTTGACAGAAAGGCGTTGTGGCAAGTACTGCAGCTGTATGGGGTGCATGGGTCGTTGTTGAATGCGGTGAAAATTTCTACCGAGGAGAGAGTAGAGCATGCGTGCGTGTGAGAAGAGAGGAGGGTGAGTGGTTTCCGGTGAAAGTAGGTCTATGGCAGGGGTCTGTAATGTCTCCATGGTTGTTTAATGTGTTTATAGACGGGGTGGTGAAATAGGTGAATGCAAGGGTCATAGGGAGGGGAGCGGGGATGAAGCATGCTGCGGGGGTGGAGGGTTTTAGGAAGTAAATCAGTTGTTGTATGTGGATGATACGGCTCTGGTGGCGGACTCGATAAAAAAGCTACAGAGACTGGTAACTGAGTTCGGGAGGGTGTGTGAAGGAGGGAAGCTAACAGTAAATGTGAATAAGAGTAAGGTTATGTGGTGCTGTGAAAGGGAGGTTCGTGAGCGACTGAGTGTAAGTTTGTATGGTGAGGAAATGGAAGAAGTGGCATGTTTCAGGTACTTGGAGGTGGATGTGGCAAGGAGTGGGACGATGGAGGCAGAGGTGGGGTACAGGGTGGAAGAAGGGGCAAGGGTACTGGGTGCCCTAAGAAGTGTTTGGAAGGAGAGATCAGTGTCTATGGGTGCGAAGATTGGTATGTATGAAAGTATAGTAGGCCTACATAGATGTGAGGCATGGATGGTGAATGCGAAGGAAAGGAAAAAGGTGGATGTACTAGAAATGAAATGCTTGAGGACGATCTGTGGGGTGAGCGGATTGATCATGTCAGAAACACTGATATCCGTGAGTGGTGTGGGAGTCGAAGGAGTCTTGTAGAAAAAGCAGATGAGGAGGTATTAAAATGGTTTGGGCATGAGAGGATGTAGAGGATGAGTGAAGAGAGGATGGTAAAGAGGATTTACGTGTCGGAAGCAGAGGGGGGAAGGCGGAGGGAGAGACCGAGGAGGAGATGGAAGGATGGCGTGAGGGAGGCTTTGAGTCAGCTGGGCCTGGACGTCTGGGAGGGTGAAAGATGCGGGCTAGATAGAAAAAAGTGGAGCGATGTGGTATATAGGGGGACGACGTGCTAGCAGTGTACCGGCTCAGGGTGTATGAAGTGGTTTGGGTAAGCCGTGGAGTAATCTGCAGGGCTGGGCTATGGATAATGGTGCCCTGAGGCAGGTGCATTATTGTCATGTCAGCTGATGAAATAAATGTGAACGATTGAGGATTGTTCCTGACGCGACCTCACTGCGGTGGGAGAGTGCGTTTGGGTATAAAAAAATATATATACTGTGTATATTATATATATATGCTGTCCCAAAAAATGTTATTTTATAATAGAGGTATATTTTATTATTGGTGTTTCTTCTTCAGAAAGATAACAGGTTGGGTTTTTTATTCCAGATATACCTATATGCATATAACTATACATTCCTTATGGCTGAACCCTCAAACAGTGATGCTGCATTTGCAGCTGGAACAGAAAATCAAAATCGTTGAGTGGTTTCATGTGACAAATTCTGTGACGCAGGTGCAAAGGAACTTTTGCAGAGAATATAGATGTAGAGATCCATCCGATAGAAAAACAATATCACGAAGTGTTAGAAAATTTCATACGAAAGGAAATGTAAGCAATCAACATAAGGGTAATAGCGGTAGGCGACGATCAACAAGAACTGTGCAACACGTAAATGTGGTTCATGAAATTATTGCGCGCAGTCCGCAGAAGTCAATTTGACGTTTGTCAGCAGAAATAGGTATTTTACGGTACTTCGTACCAAATTAAACATTTTTCTCCACAAAATTCATTCACAAGCTTCATTGACTAATGTTAAAAAATAAAAAGGAATGGAATTCACCACATGGATTTTAGCAAAGCTAGAAGAAGATCCTGAGGTTTTGAAATGTACCCACTTCACTGATGAGTGTTACGTACATCTGTCTAGGGAAATTAATAAGCAAGACTTTCGTTACTAAGGAAGTCATGCTGGCGCTCCAATAGAGCTTCCACGTAGTGTTGCTAAACTCAACATCTGATTCGCAGCTGGGTGGTATGGTGTAGTAGGTTCCTACTTCTTTGAGAATGAACGTGAAAAAGCAGGAACTACACTGAGTGCATTTGTTTGGGATTGTGAGTGCTTTTGTGAGTGCATTTTGTGAATGCAAAATTCATATCGCCAGATGCTGCAAGATTTGTACTTACCACATCTAATTAGTTTGTCTCGTAAAAGAAATAAATGCTTACGCCAGATTCAAAGTGGTTTCAGCAGGATGGAGCACCTCCACACACTGGTTATGAAACTCGCATCTTTTTGAGGAAGCCTTTTCAGGGTAACTAATTTACCTTCATGAGCTACTGGAATGGCCCCCATACTCACCTCACCTCACACCCTCTAACTTTTTTGTGGGGTTACATAAAACACAGGATCTATTCTACCAAGCCTAAGACACTTGAAGACCTAAATACCAAAGTGCATGGGGTAATCAACAACACTCCAGCTCAACTGTTTCCAAAAACTGGGTCTAACATTAATTTTGTGTAAGACTGAATATTGCGTTAATAAAAAATTGCAATTACATTGAACATGTTTAATAAAAAGGAGAGACTTCTTTTCTACTCTCATCCTGCCTTCATAGACAGGTAAACATGGCTAACCAGGGATTTTATTGCTGGAGACCCTCACCATTCGGTTTTTGAGTTTTGGGAGTTTCACAATTCTTTTGGCTGCAAATTATTAGCTTCGTTTTCTTGGTTCCTTGTCCTATAGCAGCTGAGATAGTATAGAATCCACGTGTACTCTTCTTCCAGTGTAGTTTGGTTTTGTTTTGTTTTTAAAATTTGGTACATATCTTTCAAGTTTTTCATGTATATATTTTTATGTATTGCTCACGTCATTTTCGAGGGAGTAGAATTTTGAAGAATGTAGTCTTGTCCAATAATTTTCATTTTTCATTTCCTCGGGCTACGTCTTAGCAAATGTCGTAACACCGCTTCCCGTTAATCAGCGAAGTTAAGCGACATTGGGTCTGGTAGTAGTTGAATGGGAGACCGTTCTCCGCGTCCAGCTTATGTAGCGACCCCTGGTTCGGATTCTACGTAAAGCTGCAGGTACCCTCCGTCATATGATCTTACAGTAGATGTTGCGAAGGAGGTTAAAAAATCCAATCATTATTATTTTCATTTCCTCTACCTTGACGTGAAACTCTTTTCTTGTATAGTTTTATGTTTGCAATGTCTCTTTATAAGTTTGGGATTGTGAGTAGCGGACAATACTCAGTTATTGGGAGTAGTAGTAGTATATATGCATTTAAGGAGAGGGAGTGGGGGTTTCCAGTGGCAGTGCAAAGCAAAGGAAACGAGAGAGGGTAAAAGAGGGAAGAGAGGGGGGAAAGGGGAAACGGCAAAATTTCAATCACAGCTGTGCAAACAATGGGTTTGATAAAGGGAAGTGGTGCAATATAAAGAGAATGGTCATAAGGGAAATAATAATATATATCTATATTGTGTGTATGTACACACACACACACAATATATATATATATATATATATATATATATATATATATACAGGATGTTTCAGGAGGAAAGGTCAATATTTCGGGAGGTGATAGTATCGGTCACTGTAAGAAAAAAAGTTCATATGAATATGTCTAATTCTGGATGGTTACGGAGATAGAGCTGTTTGAATCTACAAATACAAAAGCATTGTTAATGGTAATCAAGAAAGAGAAACCAATTACTGTTTCTAACATTTAATGTTTAAACATTGGCATTTTGAATGGTATCAGATACAGAAATGACAAATTTGTTACAGTTTACAATACGTTTTCGAAAATCCCACCGTCAACTTCAATGCACTTTGCAACTCGTGTGCGAAGATTGAGTGTTGTTCGTCTGAGTTGATTTTGACGTTCCTTTATGCGGGCAGCAGCATCCAAAATGCGAGCGAGCAATTCGGCTCGTGTATCCACCTTTCTTTTGTAAACTTGTCTTTTCATCCACCCCCACAAACAATAATCTAACGGAGAGAGGTCTGGAGACCTTGGTGGCCATTGAATGGGACGACCGCTGGAGTAGGAAGAGCTGCGCGCGCATCAGATTCAAACAGCTCTATCTCTGTAACCATTCAGAATTAGACACATGTTCATATGAACTTTTTTTCTCACAATGACCGATACTATCACCTCCCGAAGTATTGACCTTTCCTCCTGAAACACCCTGTATATAATATATAAATATATATACATAAATAATATATATATATATATATATATAATATATATAATAGTCTAATATATATTATAATATATGGAGCTATTGAAGAATAGGGACCCCAGCCCTCTTTAGTTAGCTTTATAAGGCTAACTAACAAAAATATCATGACCTAACCTAACCAATCGTCAAGGGCGTACAGTTAACCTAACGATTGATTAGGTTAGGTCGTGATATTTTCGTTAGTTAGCCTTATAAGCCTAACTAAAGAAGGCTGGGGTCCCTATTCTTCAGTAGCTCCTAATATATATATATATATTATATATAATTATATATATATATATATTAATGTAAAGAACGACGCTTGTATAGAAGAACGTTCCGCACAAGATGAGGAGGGAGAACGAACAAATGAAAAATGTGGTAACCACCCGGAAATCGAACCCGGGATCTTCCGATTGCCGGTCACATATGCTATCACACTACCATGGGCCTCGATTGATCAGAAGTCGTAATTTCCTACATACGTACGAGCAGAAAACCAATGCCCTGAGGGGGCACCTCCCGCATGCCGCACATATATACATTTTAACTGCAAGCATCGCGTTCTTCTATACAAGCGTCGTTCTTTACATTAATTATACTGTGTGTTGTTTGCAGTTAAAATGTATATATGTGCGGCATGCGGGAGGTGCCCCCTCAGGGCATTGGTTTCTGCTCGTATGTAGGAGAATTACGACTTCTGATCAATCGAGGCCCATGGTGTAGTGGATAGCATATCTGACCGGCAATCGGAAGATCCCGGGTTCGATTCCAGGGTGGTTACCTCATTTTTCATTTGTTCGTTCTCCTTCCTCATCTTGTGCGGAACGTTCTTCTATACGAGGGTCGTTCATTACATTAATTATACTGTGTGTTGTTTGCAGTTAAAATGTATATATATATATATATATATATATATATATATATATATATATATATATATGTATAGAAACGACGTAAGTATAGAGGAGCGTTCTGCACACGAGGAAGAGAAATAACGAACAAATGAAAAATGAGGTTTCTGCCCTATGTAGGAGAATTTCGACTTATGACTGATCGAGGCCCGTGGTGTAGTGGATAGCGCATCTGACCGGCAATCGGAAGATCCTGGGTTCGATTCCCGGGCGGTTCACCTCATTTTTCATTTGTTC
This sequence comes from Bathynomus jamesi, assembly GCA_023014485.1. Classification (NCBI taxonomy): domain Eukaryota; kingdom Metazoa; phylum Arthropoda; class Malacostraca; order Isopoda; family Cirolanidae; genus Bathynomus; species Bathynomus jamesi. The sequence goes on along the minus strand of JAJOZX010004001.1, from coordinate 301,226 downwards.
GTTATTTCTCTTCCTCTTGTGCAGAACGCTCCTCTATACTTACGTCGTTTCTATACATTAATATACTGCGTGGTCATTGCAGTTAAATGTACATATTCACGATTTGCGAGGGTGCCCTCTCAGGGCATTGGTTTCTGCCCTATGTAGGAGAATTTCGACTTATGACTGATCGAGGCCCGTGGTGTAATGGATAGCGCATCTGACCGGCAATCGGAAGATCCTGGGTTCGATTCCGGGCGGTTCACCTCATTTTTCATTTGTTCGTTATTTCTCTTCCTCGTGTGCAGAACGTTCCTCTATACTTACGTCGTTTCTATACATTAATATACTGCGTGGTCATTGCAGTTATATATATATATATATATATATATATATATATATATATATATATATATATATATATATTAGGGTGGAGTGAAAATATTAAACCGTCTTGCCTCACTCATGATTTGGTGTATTGACCTTCTAGAAGTTCTAAAAAGATAATATTTTCTTTTTAGGACCCTCCACCCGCCGCATTTTTGCCATAAACAAAATGGCGGAAAGTCATATTTTGAAAGACCCCCTAATATAATATCTATCGGTTTTTGAGAGAAGATATCGGGTTATATTGTGCGTAATTTGGTTATAGCTCTGATAACGAGTAAATATATTCACAAAACACAAGCGATACTTACTAATCACCAAGTACTTAAGAACATAAAGACGCTTATCTAAACATCAGTCTCACTCGAGGTCAATGCCATCTTGCATATGGCTGATAATGGATGGGGGTAGGAACCGCATGCTGCATATTGTAGCATGGGTGGCTACAAAGACTATTGAGTAAAATATGTTTACATTTTAGTGTGAGAGCTTATATAAAATTTGTTTTAACTAATTTCGTGTTTTGTATTTTTTTTAAAATTTTCATTATGTGATATGTCTGTAGAAATTTAACCTCAGATCTAAATATGGCAAAATCCCTACTAACTAGATAGTCGGTGAAGCAACATTTTCCGTTCGGAATTCCAAGTGAATTGCCACATAATGTCTTACCCTCTAATATGCAGGTTGGGAGATATTTTCTTCAACTGAAGGAAGGCTCATCTGCAAAATTGAAAAATAATGATATTCTCGAAACGATAGCAGAAGCATTGGTCGAAGTGTGGAAACATTCATCAATACCCTCAATGAATAAAAAATCCATAATTACCAAGCTGAAACGCTTTACCGACAAGGTTATGCAACTCAATCGATCCAAAAGCAGTGCGAAGCTTATTGAATTGTTCAAAAAACCATTGGTAGAATTCTTTGACGTTTGTGCCTGTAAATGCAACTTCGTTTCGCACCAAGATTTTGGCTGCCAAAAAAGCGAATGTAAAGAAAAACATATTATTTGTGTTTGTCCAAAAGAATGAAAAATACCCAAAGAAGAATAGGAATTCCTTGAGGATCAGAGGACTATGCGAAATATGGTGATTGGAGGTGTGGCTGTTACCCTTTCAAGATCTATAACAAAAAGAAATGCAAGAAAGTTGAAGGAGCAACAAGAAGTAAGCGAAAAAAAAAATCAGGCATGAAGAATTCGAAAAGTTAGTTATTGATGATGATGTGCTTTCACCTGATACTAATACTAGTGGGCCGGCCAAAAATTGAAAAGTCCTCTAGAAAAAATTTAACGGCGTTTTTTGTTAATAGCAGGCACCCACCTTAGATGAGTAGTATTGAGGATGCCAAACAAGATGTGGGTGGATGCCACTCTCAAGTTTGGGTTTGAAGGTCCCATACAAGGTTACAAAAGTCAAATTCTGAAAAATTCCGAATTTTTGCATTTCAGTGGTGGCTCTATGTAACAACGTGTTTAAAGGTGTATCATTAGCACATAAAGCATATTTTTGTGATTTTATGGATAATAATTGAATGTAACTATGACTCTGAATGTCTTTATTTCCATTAAAACTACATTTAGCATGCTGGGTGAGGTGCGCATGTGCCTACTACTACCATAGTACAAGTAATAGCATACTTTCACATGTTGAATATTTTTCAGGGCACTGGCTGGCCAGACATTGGTCTGGTATATGCAATTAAAAGAGTGCAGACAGTACCAGCTGGTAAAATAATAATAATAATACTGCTAAAGGATAGGTATATTTCGAATTGTTTCAATATATCTGTGGCTACTACATACTGCCATTCCCACTTGTCTTTGCAGATAGGGAGCACATCAGCAATGGACCCTGTAGCTGTCATCAAGCGCAAGAGGAAACGTCAGGATGTCAGTGAGGATTGTTGCTTCTTCTGCCAAAGCAGCGCTGGTGACCTGCACACAGCATCAGCAGAAGGAAAAGCAAGAACTATGACTGTGGGCGATGAGAAAAAGAACCTGGGAGATACCTACTATCTTGATGTTTTGCAAAGACTGGAAAGTCATTCCAAGGATGATTTCAATGCATTCGAACTCAAGTGGCATAAATCATGCTACTCTTTATTCACCTCTGAAGGCAAACTCAAAGGCTGCGAAGTCAGCAGCAGACCATGGGTACATCGGCGACCACAAAAAGTGCAGGCTCTCAGGCTTTTCCCCCAAAGCGTAGACGTTCAACACCAGTGATTGACTGGACCCTCTGCATGTTTTGCCAAAAGAAGACCACAAAGAAACTGCACAGGGTGGAGACGATGGAGAAGTCAGATGACTTGATCCAGCGTGCCAAACACGACCCTGTCATGAGCATACCGTTGTCAGCGGTGAGTGATGTGATTGCAGTTGAAGGCTGCTATCATCTGGCATGTTTGGTGACATTTGAGAGACGTACTAGAAAACAAGCGGTGTCAGAGGAGTAGCAAGAGCCTGAAAATGAGTACATGACGAAGCTGTGCAAAGACTTGATAGTAGGCCTGTCTCGTGGTCACGTATACGATATGGGAGACGTCTGGGACAGATACGAGAGTATGTGTAATGACACCGGCATCACTGTGAAATACTCCAGGAGAACAACGTTCTACGAAGATGTTCAAAGGCTGCTTGGATCAAACGCCAGCTATGTACGCCCATTGTCAAGGGGCCCGCTGCTGAGTTACCCTGGCGAGAACTCAGATTTCATCATCTCCAAAGCACTGGTTAAGTCTTGTGAACAAGGTCCTCTCACCTCTGATTCAGAGTCTACTGAAGATGAAGATGCTGATGTCTGCATGTGTGCCACTAGCAGCATATTCCAAGATATGGTACACGTGGCTCTGAAGGTTCGACAAGATCTTCTTGAAACTCCTGGACACCCCGAGACATGGCAAGGTCTTAATCAGGAACATGTTGATCGCGTCATACCCGACAGTCTGTACTTGTTTCTACGATTGCTCTTTTGGAGAATGGATGCTGTGGATGAGGGAAATGAAGAGGACCAGAAAGTGAAGCAGTGTGTGTGTAGCATTGCCCAGGACATAGTCTATGCAGTCTCCAACCGACGAAAGTTGACACCAAAGCATGTGGGCTTGGGTCTTACTCTGCACCAAGCCACCCGCTCAGAAGCACTCCTAGATCTGTTCCACGCGGCAAATCACGCTATTGGTATCGACACTGTAAAAAGGATAGACACCACCATCGCTCAGAACATCCTGGAGAGGTATGCTGAGAATGGATGTGTCTACATCCCTGACACCATCGTCAAAGAAAGAATGATTCACTGCTCTTGTGACAGCATAGATGTCTTGGAGTCAACCTTAGACGGGAAGAATACCTTCCACAGTACTCAACTGATGGTATGGCAGAGAGGGCCCCCTCCACAGCAGAGTCATGGCCAAAAAGGTGGCAAGCACAATAGATCGAAATCTATCAAACCTGATGACCTACAGGAGTTCCAAAGGCTGGACCAGGCTACCGTCCCATCTGGCAAGAGGCCATCTCCTCCTGGCTACGACACTGACATAGACGACTTGTCACATGAATCTAAGAGGGACCGGACACGTGCCAAGGACTTGGCCTGGGTGGTGTCACGCATCCATGATGAAGCGATGTCCGTTCCAAGCTGGGGAGCATTCAATCAATCTGTCAGCACTGCGGATCCACCAGTAACGACCGCCGGGATGTTGCCAATCCTGCAGGCACCAGCAGATAACACTGACACCATGACCACAGCCATCAATCGCTAAAAACTTCTTTACGTTTAAAGTAATTGATAAATGGAATAATCTTCCCGCGTCAGTCGTTCATTCTACCAGCGTTAATGTGTTTAAGAACCGTCTTGACAGACATTTTAAAAATATTAACGTTGTTTAAATTAAAAAGAAAAGTTAACAACAGGAGCTCTGGTGGTGGTGCTCGAGGATGAGTCTGTGACGATGAATGCCAGCTTGTGACATGCCAGCGGTTGTGATGCCAGCAAAAAAAAAAAAAAAAAATTAGACTAACACGAACGTAGATGTAGCTCGTAGCGTAAACTAACGCACTTTGTTTAACTGTACCTACTTTTTTTTTTTTTTTTTTCTTATCTCCTTACTTTGCATGTCTGTAACTCTCTTTACTTGCATGTTTGTAGTTTGCATGGTATGACAGTGAGTTAAGACTGTGTTTGCATGGTTTGTAAGCGTTCTTATTTTACTTCTTTTCATCTTTCACCCCTCTCTATTTTCTCCGACTATTTTCTGATTGTCGGCAGTGGTCGGCGAATGATGTGTGTGAGACTTTTTTCCTCTTTTTCTGAATGAATGTTAACCCACGAATGATAGGTTGTTGCTCCTTACTTAAACCCCTTATCCTCTTCTCTTAACCCCCTACTCTTTCCTTTCTCTCGGGCTAACCTTAGAGTGGATCTTAGGGTCTTTGTTAGCCTTAGCTTCTGTAGATCTGTAGATCTGTAGATCACTGCTGATCAGCCTCTGTACAGCAGGGGTAAGGAACTAGTCTGGGCAAACTCGAACTTTGCCAACGTGATCTTGCTCATGGGAGGCCTCCATATCTGCTTCAACTTTCTGAAAGCCATTGGTCAACACATGGAAAGTGTGGGACTTGATGACTTATGGACAGGAGCAGGTGTGTACGCAGCTAACACCACTGACACAATGCTGGACGGCAAGGCCTACTACCGAGCTGTGAGAGGTCACCAGCTGACGTATGAGTCACTGTGGCGCATCAAGTGGCAGATGTTTGAGTCATGGCTGGCTGCAACTGGCAACGGAGATGAGAACGTCAAACAGCTTGCCCTCAATGTTGCTTCGCTTTTCAAAGACAGAACCGACATAGATGAGATGCGCGATGCTGTTGACAACTTCTCAGACGTTTTGGCAGATGAGAAATTCCACAGTCTCATGGAGGAATTCAATGACCAGCACTGAAAATTCCAACTTCATGCTGTGGTCATCCTACATGGAAATGGTAGAGATCCTACTGGCCTTCATCAGAGCTCAGAGAGATGACATGTGGAGTCTCCACATAGAAGCCTTTGCTGCAATGCTGCCTTGGCTAACTATCTTTGACCACACAAACTATGCACGTTGGGGGCCGGTCTACTTGGCTGATATGAGAGGTCTTGAGAAGTCAGTGCCAGAAGTTCATGTAGAGTTCTGTAATGGGAACTTTGTCGTCAAGAGGACGGCGAAGCGCTTCAACCAAGTTCCAGCTGATCAGGCAACCGAATGGATAAATCGTACATGCAAGATGCACAATGGTATCATCGGCATCACAAAGAATGACCAAGCAAGAGACAGGTTCTGCATCACTTGGTCAGAGCGGTCACGCATCTCTCAAGACACAAGATGCCTCTTCAATCTTCAAGATGATGATGGGGAAGCCACCTTCACTCGGGTTGACAGTCTGTCTTCTCGCACGAGGCGTTACGCTCATGATGTCATGAAGATAGTTCAGCAGTTGAGACAGTTTGACGTCTTCAGAGTTCACGTGAGTGAAGCAGGAGATACAGATGCCGCCACTAACATCCCACTTTTTTCACTGGCAACCAAAGACACTGCACCCACAGATGTTGTGGAGAACCTGCTGACAGCTCAGGTTCAAGGAAAGCAGCATGTCATCGGCTTCATGAAGGAGAGGCTGATTGAACAGATAGTAGGCTTCCATGAAACGATGAAGAAACATCGGTCGAAAACCTTCGCTGATGTGTACAAAGCTAGTTTCCATCAAGCAGAACATGCAGAAGACCATCAAAGCTGACAGAAAGCTACTACAGCGGCTCCTGAATGCCGCGACCGCAGGTCGCATGGTGGAGATGGTCAACGTCTTGAGGCATGAACTGTCCCCAGTCCCATTTAGTCTGGCGAAGGCAGGAGGAGAGATGACTTCGACATCGAAGTCTGAGCTGATGAACATCCTGATGGCTTAGCAGACCTTAAGCTCAGAGGTTCCAACCTCTTATCTGAAGACCTGTGTGATGATAGATGGCCATGCACTCATGCAAGCTCTTGGCAAGCCTGGCGGCTGTCAGACATTCGGCGACTATGCTGAAGTGTTCTTCAAGGCCGTGACGAGTTATTTCAATGAACACACAACAAGAGTTGATGTCATCTTTGATCGGTACGCAGGGGATCGATCAAAGCAGTTACCAAGGGATCGATCAAAGTAGTACGCAGGGGATCGATCAAAGCAGTTACCAGGGGATCGATCAAAGTAGTACGCAGGGGATCGATCAAAGCAGTTACCAGGACAAAGCGTGCAAGCAAGAAGAAACCGATTCGGAAAGTCATTGATGGCCCACAAGTTCCACTGCCTGAAGTGTGGAAAAACTTCATTGCCCTGGATACAAACAAGGATGGCCTATTGGCCTAGCCTTGTTTCTGTCTAACGTCATCACTGAGAAGGGCAGAGATCTTCAAGAAAGATGTCAGCTGGTGACAGTGGGTGGCTTCTCTGAAGCCACTGAAGTACGGTCAACCAGGCGACATGACGTTCAACTGCATAGCAACCATGAAGAGGCGGACACCAGGCTCATCCTTCACTCATGTGATGCAGCGTCCCAGGGCTATGAACGAATACTGGTAGTGTGCAGAGATACTGATGTAATGGTGCTGCTGATTCACTTCGTTTGCACCAAGGTCGCTGAAATGTGGATGCTGTGCGGAACGGCCAAAAACCGAAAATGCTACCCCGTGCACGATGTATGCAAGAGTTTGTCGCCCCCAGTCAGGGCCAACCTGGTCAGCTTCCACGCTTTGACAGGGTGTGACACAGTCTCGTCCTTCAGTGGTCATGGAAAAAAGAAGTGTTGGAAGGTGTTCAGTGACCACCCACTCCTGCTGCACGTCATTGGTCGAGATGGGGATATTGCAGATGTTGAGAAGTTTGTGTGTCATTTGTATGGCACTCCGGAACAACACACAGGTGATGATACCAGAGTTCACCTTTTTGGGAAACGCCAAAAAGACATGCTCCCACCGACAAAGGATGCCCTGGAGCTCCACGCCAAGCGGGCAAACTATCAGGCCAAAATATGGCTCCAGGCTGACAAAGAGCACGTAGATGTTGAAGATCCGGTGGAGACTTCAGCATGGGAGTTGGAAGATGGGAGCCTCCTACCAGTGTGGAGAAGACTTCCTCCAATCCCTGAAGCCTGCCTGGAGCTTGTTGCTTGTGGTTGCAAGAAAAAGTGCAAGACAGCTAGATGCAACTGCTTCAGGAAAAGGGTGAAGTGTACGACAGCTTGTGGTTGTGACGACAGCGGTTGCTGTAACCCAGCTGGACAGTAGATCTACGTTTCTCTTCCGGGCTGAAATCGAGAGAAGCTGGAATGTGCTGTAAGGAACTAATAACTCTGTTCTTAAGTGATTGCAATCCACACAATTGTGATTGTCAGTGCAGCATTTCGGTGCTGTTCATCGAGAAACGTGAACTTGTCGATGTTACTAGTGTGTAAACTGTATAGTTATGGGGCTATATTTTTACTGCTTTGTGATTTCGTTGTGATAATTCTGTCACTGTGAGTACTTAACTCATGCCATCAAACTTATTGGGCACTAATCATGTTAAAATAAATTGTTTTGACAAACAGACTTGCTCAATGTTTTTTTTCGCCAATTAAAATAAAAATCACAAATTTTTATCACAATTTCGGTCTTGATTAACTTGAATTTGACCTTGAGTTGGTAATTCGGATGGAATAAGCGTGTCATCATACGTCTTTGTCACTAAGTGTGGCAAAATGAAACATTTGGTCAAACCAATTGGCTCAGAATATATTTTTTTTAATTATAATTAGAAAATATCATTTTTTGCAGTTTCACCTCGAAAATGACCTTCAAAGCCAAAAGCGAGAGTGGCATCCACCTGCATTTTATTCCGCACTCACAGGTACATTGATTTAGCATGAGTGCCAGCTATTGACAAAACACGCCTTTCAAAGTCGATTTTTTAATTTTGGCCGGTCCACTATACTAATCTCTCTAATACCGAAGAAAGTTCAACAACTGAGTCTGAATATGAATGGTCCAACATTCAATTGAGAGCCCCTTTACCCAATCTCGCCATGGAAGCCGACAGATTTGGTGTTTCAGATAGGGCTGCATTGGCCATTGCTTCAGCTACTTTGGTGAATTTGGGTATCATTACCAAAAAAGACAGTGACTTTTTTATTGATCGAAGTAAGGTGAGAAGAGAGAGAGACAGAAATTGAGAAAAACATTACAAGTTGAAGCTGCACAAAGTTATGGTGATGTTAAAGCTTTATATTTTAATGGGAGAAAAGACAAGAAGTTGGTAAAGAAAAATAAAGATGGTAAATGGTACTATTGAGTGAGCCTGGTGGAGAATACCTTAACCATTTGAGCCCTAAATCTGGAAAAGCAAGTGATGTATCTGAATCGTTGTTCGCTTACTTGAATGAAGTGACACTAGACCAGAATCTCCAGGTGATAGGGCGCGACAGTACGAATGTCAACACTGGGTCTAAAGGTGGCATATTCCATTTCATCGAGCAGAAGCTGAACCGACCATTGCAATGGAGCATTTGTATGTTACATACAAATGAACTTCCCTTAAGGCATCTATTTAAGCGATACGACGGGAAACCAAATGGGCCAAGATCATTCAGTGGATCTATTAATAGGTAATGCTCTTAAGATTTGCCATGAGATGCCTGTGGTAAAGTTATCCCCAGTTACGGATGGGGCCGATAGCGTCCCAGTTCTCACAGATGAGCTCATAGAAGATTTAAGTAATGATGAACAATAGTGTTCAGAATAATTGGGGCCATAATAGAAGGATATGTTGACGGAAACCTAGAGAAACTCAAGCCTGGTCCCATTAACAACTCTAGATGGTTAAATCTATCTAACAGACTATGTCGTTATAATGTCTCCCAAAAGAATCCCTCCAGAGTTACGTAGCCTTGTTCTGTTCAGAGTAACAATCTATGGTCCTAACTGGTTCAATATAAAATTTAAACCGTATCTGCCTGATGGACCAAAACATATCTTTGATGCAATAAAAAGGTTCAACCAGTTACCCCAAGATACACAAAAAGTTGTCCAACCTTATATATCACGGAATGCCTATTTTGCTCACTCAGAAAATATTCTTCTATCAGTGCTGTCAGATAGTGAGCAAAAAGCTGCGCAAAGTTGCAGTCGATCGAATAATACAGACAAGAAAGTGTAAGGAAGCCAATACAAGAAAAATCAGAGAATTTAGAGTACCAGAATTGAACTTCAAAGCATCACATTGGACAGACATCATCTTCTGGGATAGGATTGATATCAGTGAACCACCATTCACTTCTAAATTGTGTGATGAAGCATTGCTTGAGTACGAAACAAAATGTTTCAAAGTTAAGCAATACCCCATTCACACACAGAACGTCGAAAGAGCCGTGAAGTTGGTTACAGATGTATCAGCATCAGTAATATTACAGGAATCAAGAGACGGATTTATTAGGTCAAGAATAAAAAGTCGCTCTCTGCTTCCCTCACTTGAAACCAAAAAGGATGTGATGCCTCTCCTGAAAAAATAATAATATTTAAGATGAGCTGGTTTTATATCGCATTCAAATGTAATTGATTTACGGCATCCAACCAAGCGAGACCAGACAATTTTATTTCAATACAATGTATGAACAATGGTGTTTTATAAGTATAGTTTTGCATTATAAAGCGTTTTTCTTCAATTACTTTTTTGATAGAACACTTAGTTTTTATGTTATGAACATATTTTTATTTATGGACAACCGGCTGATGGCCATTTTGCTTTTATTGAAAAATGCGAGAGATGGTTTGAGTTACAAATATTAAATGACTGAATACATCATTTTTATGTTCTGATACACCACAAAACAAGTGAGGCAAATAAATTTGAAATAAAAAGTTGTTTCACTCCGCCCTAATATATATATATATATATATATATATATATATATATATATATATATATATATATATATATATATATACACAGTAATATATATATATATATATATATTTTTTATTTTATTTTATTTATTCCCTTTATCTTATCCCCATTTCCCCCTCCCCACCATATACATATATATATATATAGAGGGTGTTTCAGGACGAAAGGTCAATACTTCGGGAGGTGACAGTATCGGTCATTGTGAGAAAAAAAGTTAATATGAACATGTGTCTAATTCTGAATGGTTACGGAGATAGAGCTGTTTGAATCTGATGCGCGCGCAGCTCTTCCTCCCCCTTCCCTCCCCTATAACCTTGAACCATGTAAGCTGTAATGTAAGCATGTAACAAAAGCCAATCGACAGCTGACTGTTGTGAGTGACATTGTTTGGTGTTTGAAGCAGTGTTAAGAATGCCACACACCTTCACACATGCCGAATATGCAGATATGGTGTATGTCTACGGTTTTTGCGATGGAAGTGCAACAGCTGCCGTTGCAAAATACCGCCGACGTTTTCTGAACCGCAGAATTCCGGATCGAAGAGTGTTTACCAGGGTTTTCAACACATTGCGTGAGATTGGTACACTTCCCAGCGCTCATGTTTCATCTGAACGTGAAGGTCAACAAGATGTGGATGAAGTGGAAAACATTCTTCAGTTGGTAGAGCGTAGTCCCACTACTAGTTCACAAAGAATTTCTACACGTCTCGGTGTACCACACACAAGAGTATGGCGAACATTACGTGAGGAAGGCTTCCATCCATATCATATACAGCGTGTACAACACCTTCAACCAGGAGACGCTGCCATGCGACTGGAATTTTTTCATTGGGTAAATGCTAATCGCCGATTGCTTCGATTAATACTGTTCACCGAGGAAGCTACTTTCACCCGTGACGGTATCAACAACACTCGTAACTCTCATCGGTGGTCAAACGAAAATCCAAACGCCACTGTGGAAACAAATTTTCAACATCGCTTCTCTGTCAATGTGTGGTGCGGTATCATCGATGATCAGCTGATTGGCCCTGTTACTTTAGAGAATCGTCTTACAGGACAAAGTTACCTAGAATTTATGCAAAATGAATTACCAGGACTATTGGAGGATGTTCCTTTGGCTAAACGCGCTTGTATGTACTTTCAGCATGATGGAGCTCCTCCACATTCTACCCGTCTGGTGATGCAATACCTAAATCAAACTTTCCCTGGTCGATGGATCGGCCGCGGTGGTCCCATTCAATGGCCACCAGGGTGTCCAGACCTCTCTCCGTTAGATTATTGTTTGTGGGGGTGGATGAAAAGTCAAGTTTACAAAAGAAAAGTGGATACATGAGACGAATTGCTCGCGCGCATTTTGGATGCTGCTGCCAGCATAAAGGAACGTCAAGATCAACTCAGACGAACAACATGCGATCTTCGCACAGGAGTTGCAAAGTGCATTGAGGTTGACGGTGGGATTTTCGAAAACGTATTGTAAACTGTAACAAATTTGTCATTTCTGTATCTGATACCATTCAAAATGCCAATGTTTAAACATTAAATGTTAGAAACAGTAATTGGTTTCTCTTTCTTGATTACCATTAACAATGCTTTTGTATTTGTAGATTCAAACAGCTCTATCTCCGTAACCATTCAGAATTAGACACATGTTCATGTGAACTTTTTTTCTCACAATGACCGATCCTATCACCTCCCGAAGTATTGACCTTTCCTCCTAAAACACCCTGTATATATATATATATCAGAGCTGGGCACTTCCGCAAACACTTCCGCAAACCGCAAATTCCGCAATTGCGGAAGTATGTTTTTCGTTTGCGGATTTGCGTTTGCGGCAAAGTCATCGCAAATTAGTGAATTTGCGTTTGCGGATTTGCGTTTGCGGAAGTGATTTTGAGTTTGCGGATTTGCGATTGCAAATCCGCAAACTCAAAATCACTTCCGCAAACGCAAGTCCGCAAACGCAAGTTCACTAATTTGCGATGACTTTGCCGCAAACGCAAATCCGCAAACGAAAAATTTGCGGTTTGCGGAAGTGTTTGCGGAAGTGCCCAGCTCTGATATATATATATATATACTGTATGTAGAGACCGACCGGAAATTCCTTTCCTCGCCGTTTTCAAACATCATGGAATCAAAACAAAAGCTATACACGTGGGCATGAAACAGGCCCTTGGAGGAAACACACACAAATTTTGTGGTATTTATCGAAATGACCACCAGAGGACGTGACAAGGCCTATAAAATGCAAATTCTTCCTAAAATCACTCTCATTTGCCATCTTCTCGTTTTTGTCGTTACGTCTCTCTCTCAGCGCCTTCGTCAGTAACACCACTCGTCACGCCACCCACTCTCTGGCCTTCGCCGGAGAGCGGCCCGCTGTTCCTTCAAGGCTCCGGTCGAGCATACACGAAGTCTGTCATCGAGTAAGGCCCTGTACAATTTCATCCTCCAAGAAGCAACATCACTGCTGCAGGAGTTTCTGTTGGCCCCCTTTTCAACAAGTCTCTACCGGCCCACAACACTCATCTTCTCGCCGGTAAGGTCAGTCCGCCTTCAGAAGCAATCCTTTGAAGACCAGGTCCGTAAACCTTCCAGTCGGCTACAAGCCACAAACTTACCCTTGCCATCGTGTTAAGTAATTCCCACGTAGCCTGCATAGTGTAACCGCAGACTAGAGAATAGGCTATACTCAAAAGTGTAAGCAAACAACCGGCAAACTAACTCTCTCATTACGACTGCGGTAGGCCTGTGCAATTACTTTACCGTATTCAATTATCTTACTATATTTGTATCCGCTTGCTTATTTGCTCATCTCTGCATTTCATTATTTCATTACTTTCATTATTTCAGTTATTATTGGCTTTATTACTTATTGTGCGTTCACTGCTGCATATCTCATTAGCCTACCTAAATTAGTGTTTATCATCATTGTACTTAATTAACGATTATACTGTGTAGCCATTTCATAGTGCCAATAATCAGTCATCTTTAACATAGTATAAATACCGTTATAGAATTGTTAATCACTGTGAACAAATAATTGTTTTACTTTCCTAATTAAACATAAAACAACAAAGTAATTTCTCTCTCCTTATTAAATATTGTTTGTTTGGGCTGTAGGGCCGTAGGCCCAAGCTGGTGACCCCTAATTATTCATTTCAATTTAATTCATAAATTATAGTAAACCTACTTTCTTGGCCACATGAAATTGGTGATCCGTAGGCCACTATATATATATATATATATATATATATATATATATATATATATATATATATATATATATATATATATATATAGGCATACGGTTAATTTCTTTTCCTCGTCTCCTTCTCACGGCTTCAAGGCGTAAACAAGGTGGTGAAATCCGAACACGTGGGTAGAAGCCGACATAAAAATAGCGATTTCACTCTGTCTCCCGAAATGTTCGCACCAAACAGTTACCCTTTCAGAGCGGCTATAAAAGCGTGAGTCCACTTCAATTCGCCTTCATTCCTCATTTCTCAGTCTTACATCCCGCTCTCCGACCTTCGTCGCGAAACCTCCACTCGGTTTTATTTCGACCTGCCGACCTTGAACCTCAGCTTGATCCTACGTGAAGTACATCACCGTTGCAAGCCTACGATATTTCACCCCCTGGCGTGGCAACATCATTTTTGTAAAGCATCAACCTGGCCCCGAATCTTCGTTGTTCAGCTGGCTCAGTGGATTCCCGTTTTCATAGCCTATCTTCATCATCAAGAACCAGGTCTGTAAACCTCGCATAGGCCACCATCTCTCTTGGCCTACAGTGTTCTACTTCGTCGTGCTAAGCCAAAGATGGGCAATAATGTATTTGATAAATACTTAAATACGTATTTACGTAAATACTGTATTTATAAATGTATTTTTTCAGGGCATTTCAATGCGTATTTGAATACATTACACCGTGTAACACAAAATTTGTCCATGAGTTAAAACTATTATTTTCTGATTTTTTAGGGCATAAATAAGTAAAAATGAGCAGTCACCAAGTTCAGACTTCGGTTCTGAGTTCATGAGATCGATTTATTGATTTTTTGCCATTTTTGCTTATTAATTTAAGGGTTTTTCACACTATCTGCTTTTAAATCAAATGAATCCTGTTAAGTATAATTTTAATTGATGTTAACACGATTATTATGATAAATCAATGATGAAAAATGAAGTTCTCCAGGCCCCGTCTTTAGAAATGAAAATAAAAAGAAGGAAACGAGTAGGGAATACTTATGTATTATAATATGTTAATACACAGACAGTGATACAGTGCAGTGATGCAGAGCGTTGATAAAGAGTATTGCTACGGAGAATTGATACAGAATTGATACAAAAATTCTAGCGTTATAGTAGTTTAATCAAAAAGAAGTTTGTCTACGAGATTGGCGATTGTATTTCAGTTCACTCTCACGCAAAAGGTTCCAGATATAGTCCCCCATCATACTTTCATTGTACTGTCCCTTGTAGCGTTCCTCGAAAGAGCTGACATCCTGGTGAAATCTTTCACCTTGTTCTTCTGAGTAGTCTCCCATGTTTTCTTTGAACTCATCAAGGTGGGCGTGTAGTACGTGCAGTTTCAGCGACATCCGGCAGCCCATGCTCCGGTACGTGTCCACAAGTTCGTCAACGATTTCCCTGTAGTTCTCTGCCTTGTGGTTTCCGAGGAAACCTTTGACTACAGAAACGAAGCTTGTCCAAGCTGCCCGCTCAACCTCAGACAGCTTCTCAGGAAAGCTGTCGGAGTCAATAAGTCGCTTCACCTGAGGGCCCACAAATACTCCTGCTTTGATCTTCGCCTCCGACAACTTCGGGAACAGCTCCTGGATGTGCTTCAAGGCCTCACCCTCTGGATCCAGCTGTTTAACAAACTGCTTAATGATGCCGAATTTGATGTGCAGGGGTGGCATCAGCACTTTCGTTGGCCCCACCAGCGGCTCTTGCTTCACGTTATGGGCCCCAACCTCATAGCCGGTCCTGAGGGGCCAGTTCCTCTTCTCGTAGTGAAGGGCTGTATTTCGGCTATCCCAGAGGCACAGATAGCAAGGGAACTTGGTGAAGCCTCCCTGAAGCCCCATCAAGAAGGCCACCATCTTGAAATCGCCAATGACCTCCCAGCTGAATTGGTCGTACTTCAGTGCACTCAGCAGGATTTTGACGTTCTGGTACTCTTCTTTCATGTGCACTGAATGAGCCAGAGGAATCGAGGGCCACTGATTTGTGTTGTGCAGTAAAACAGCCTTGAGGCTTTTAGATGAACTGTCGATGAAGAGCCGCCAGTCAGAGGTGTTGCAGGGAATGCCCACAGCGTCGAAGAGTCCTCTGATGTCATGGCAGTAGCACAACCCATCTCTAAGAGTGAAGAACACTGAAAAGCCGCGATGCCGCTTCCTCTGGGAAGTAATTCGAACGCTCTCGTCCAGTAAGTCCCACTGCTTCAGTCTGGAAATGAGCAGCTCGGCGTTGGACTTTGTCAAGGCCATTTCCCTGATGAGGTCGTTGATGTCCTCTTGGTTGGGGTAGTAGGGGCACCTTTCACCGGCCACCCGGCGTCGACGGCGCGCAGCAGATGACGCACCTTGCTCCTCCTCGGAATCATCATAGCTTGCTTCTTCTGCTGGACAAGATTGATCTCTCAAGGGAGGCTGTGGCACAGGTAGGTCCGTCGCGTTATGGGGAACAGGTGCAATAGATGACGGAATGTCAGGATACTCAATGGGAGGCGCATTCTTCCCCTTTCTTCGTTTTGTTGGGTCCACCATACAGAAATAGCAGTCCGTGAGATGGTCTGAGGGCTCACGCCAGACACAGGGGATAGCGAAACGCATTGCCCTCTTCTCTCCTCTAAACCAACCTTCAAGAGTGCGGCGGCAGTAGTCACAGATGACATGTGGTGCCCAGCGTTTGTCTTGGTCACCGACTGGCATTCCGAAGTAGGCATGATAGGCTTCCTTTGCACGGGTGCAACTGTCCAAGCAGTGTTTTTTAGCCGTCTTTGCGAAGAACTCGCCGCACACGTAGCAGAAGGAATCCGCTGGGTATTTGCAACCACGAGCAGCCATAACAGTAACTTCGTCACACGTCACACGTCTGAAAAAGTAAAAATAATGGATTAATTTAACCCTATATGGACATAATTCTTATTTTTGTCTTAAATTTTTTTTTACCTATATTAAACATTCATTTAGAGTACTTTGAACATAAATATGTGATTTTTAATGTAATATATATATTATATATAATAATATATATATATATAAATAATATATATATATAATATATATAATAATATATATAATATATATAATGTAATATATAAATACAAATTGGACAACCTTATACCACGTGGCAAAGAAGGCATGGATGTCAGAGCCATCAATATTGTTACGTTTCAATAAAATATTCTAGTGCTCAGTTTATCAGAATTGTTTTATATTACTTCAGCCACTCTAACAACATATATTGAGCAATAAAAAATTATTCAACTTACCTTTAATCAAATAAAGTGATAAAAAATAAAAAACGAACTGCGTAACCATACACTTTTACTTCTACTGACGCACTAACTTATTTTTTTCATTAAAGCTCGGTTTTCTGCAGTAGGAGTTGCCAATTCGTGATATAAACTCCTTGAACCGTTACAAATTTGACGATATCGTCATTTAAGTTAAAATGTACTTGTTTCGGTAAATATATAGTATATTTTGAAGCGTTTACAGATCTGTCGCAGATGTCCATATAGGGTTAAAAAATAATAATATTCTTATTTCAACAAAATCGATGTACTGACAACAAACCCGAAGTTTAAAATCACTGACAGCTTTTTTCCAGTGATTTGAAGCATAACACTGGGCAACACGTATTTTACTGAATGATATCTGACACTTGATTCTAGGTAATTTGGGTGCGCTGAATACGAATTTCAACTCGGTTTGGCTCTATCAGGTCCTGATTCTTGTCGACAGCCTATGTGCCATTTTCCAGATTTTTCAAATTAGGACTAAAAAATTAAGTCATGTGTTAAATTTTTTTTTCAAGTTTCATGAATACAAGCAGTTCAAACTACAGTAAAATTACATTATAACGATAGAAATGACTTAAAATTAAAAAACAAACAGATATGAAGCTTTCACTGTGGCAAAAATTTTCTTTTTTAAGACTTTCTAACGTATTTGCTTGTTGATGGCAGGTCTCTTTTCAAGCACCAGCAGTAATCAGCCATCATGTGGGAATCCCAGCGGCCTTGGTACCGTTCCTCCATAATTTTGATATCTTGGTGGAATCTCTCCCCTTGTTCGTCACTTACATCACCTAAATTACTTGGAAATTGGTCAAGATGGCTATTCAAAAAACGCATTTTTATGCTCATATTGCAACCTAACTCTTTGTAGTCCCTTAAAAGTTTTTTTACGATTTCTTCGTAGTTATCTGCCCTATAATTGCCTAAAAAGTTTTCTATCAAGTCCACGAATGAGAACCAGCAATTTTTTTCGCGTTCATTCATGACATTAGGAAAATTGCTGTCTTTAATCATTGTTCTTATTTGTGGACCGTCGAAAATTCCGCCTTGATTTTTTCATAACTTAAACTTGGAAATTTTGAAGTTATGTATTTGAAACACTCGCCGTTCGTATCTAAAGCTTTTACATATTGTTTAATGAGGCCTAGTTTTATATGCAGAGGAGGAAATATGATTTTATCTCTGCTCACTAAAGGTGGATTAATTACGTTTTTTCTCCGACAGTAAGTGATGTTCGTGCTGGCCAGATTTGTTTGAAATAATGTTCTTCCTTGGCTCTGCTGTCCCATAAGCAAAGGAAGCAGGGATATTTAGTATACCCTCCTTGTTGTCCTAGCAGAAAATTAACCATTTTTAAGTCAACACATATGATCCACTCGTGCTCCCTATATTTGATAAGATTTAAAACCTTTTCTATATGTTCATACTTTTCTTTTAATTTTGTTGAGTGCCCAATCGGTATCGAGCCGTATAGATTGCCATTATGCAACAACACACACTTAAGACTTCTTTTCGAACTGTCTAAAAACAAGCGCCAATCATTTGCATCGTAAGACTCAACCCCCATCTTCTTTAACAAACCAACTATGTCGCAGCAATATACTAAACTATCCTCTGTTCTAAAATATTTAACAAGTTCTTCTTCTCTTTTTCTGTAAAATGAAATGTATGTGTTTGAAGTAAGCAAGTTTTTCTCTTTAAGTCTTGAAGCTAAAATTTCCGCAGCCTTTTTTGGCAAATTTAGATCCCTTACAAGCTCATTCAACTCGGCCTGGTTAAACTTTTGCGGATCGTTTTGACTTTCAAATACGCTGGGGTCAAAATCGGTGTCTGACTCCTCAAAGTGCATAACAATATTTTCAGGAACATCTTCAACTAATTCTTGAGTTGGCAGACCCTTACATTTTGGAATGGGGATCTCATTTGAATGTAGCACAGGTCGTATCGCGGTGTCGAAATTTGGGTACTCGATACAATGTTTATTTTTCTTAGTGAAGCCCGAAGTCTTGACAAAGCAAAGGTAGCAATCGGTCTCGTGGTTAGTAGGCTCTCGCCACACCTGATATGGAAAAAAAATTGTAAAGCGTTAACAAAAGCGACGAGAGACTTGTTTTTATGAATTTTATCAAAAGTTATCACCCAAACATTTAACATTTCTATGTGTTTCAACCTTATGCAATATTTGAGATTCTTATAAACATTTTCTGTAAAATTTTGTTTATGTACCTAAGTTACAATTACATTTAGGTAAGTTACAGTATACTAGTGATTAAATTACGTAGTTTTATGAAATCATAAACTTACCATCGTAACTCCAAAAGGTATTTTTGAATCCGAACCCTTCGTCCAATGTCGCAGTCTTTCAATGCATATAGTGCAGGCTTTATGTGGAGCCCACGATTTATCTTGGTCCCCCAGTTTTATGCCAAAATAAGCTAAGTAAGCTCTTTTTACGAAGTCAGTTATATTTGCTCGTTGATGTGGAAGTGTAAAATTTCCACATATATAACAGAAGGAATCAGGGTTGTTTTTGCATTTGAACTTTCTAGTGCTTGATGACATATTGCTTGATTGTTCTGCCAATTTGTAAAGGTATTTAAAGCCCTTAATTCATATAAATTTAAGAAAATCTGAAATATAAACACAAAAATTAGTTTAAATAGGTACTTATTATGAAATAGGTACTTACAATCTATGAAATTAAACTAGAAACACGGATGAGTAGGTACAATATAAATTACGTCTAATTAAATCAACTATATTAAATCACGATGACAAAATTACTCACTAAATCATATGCCAATTCAAAATTATGTTAATGCCCAAACTTAATTAACTAACTCAACTGACTGACTGACTGACTGACTGATTGAATTGACTGATCAACTCTGGAAACGAGTCGCTTTTATATATTTTAGTTGTCCCTCTAGAATACTCTACAGAGAACAGGAACGCTCGAGAAAATTTTAGAATTCTATGATATTTTTAGCTTAATTTACTAATATTAAAATGGGTTAAAAATGACAAAATTAAAAATATTTTTAGGGTGTTACATATAAAAATATACATAATACAACAATACCATAACAATAGGTACAAATACCTAGATAAAAACCTAGTTGCATAATGTGTAACTGCAAAAAGACAGTGAGTATTGAGAAAAAAACCTTTTTATGAATACGACGAAAGAGGAGGGGTGTTGAGCAAAATCAGGACCTGATAGAGCAAAACCGAGTAAATATTCGTGCTCAGCGCACCCAAATTACCTAGAACTAACTGTCAAATCTAATTCAATAGACAAAAAGTTGAAATTTGTTCCCCAGTGTAATGAATCAGAAAATAAAGGTTATTGTCCAGAAACAAAGAAAAAATTTTTTTTTTCTTACACGGTGTTATTATTGATGTATTTGGTAATTATAAATACCTATTTTCAAATACATTTTTAAATACATTTACAAAAAATCATGGATTTTTTTCCATTATTGGGAGTATTTTAGTCTCATATTTTTCGTGAATAAAATTTTTTATTATTTT
Source organism: Bathynomus jamesi (assembly GCA_023014485.1). Taxonomy (NCBI): domain Eukaryota; kingdom Metazoa; phylum Arthropoda; class Malacostraca; order Isopoda; family Cirolanidae; genus Bathynomus; species Bathynomus jamesi. Next base: position 280,837 of record JAJOZX010004001.1, on the reverse strand, counting down.
TCCTGAAACTGTTCCAAACTGCACTGTGTTATATTTATTATGATTTATGTAGTCCCTTCTTTCTGGTGTCTCTCTTTGGATTGCTTTCATTCAGATAGGAAACCTTAAACTACTATAACAATAATAAACACTGAAAATGGAATGTATTTAGAATGTATTTAGATTGTATTTAAATGCATTTTTTAAATAATGTATTTAGTATTTAATTATATTCCAGTTTACAGTATTGTAATTGGTATTTAAATACAAATTTGCGTGGTATTTAGTACTTAGTATTTAAATACATTTTAAAGTATTTATGCCCATCTCTGTGCTAAGCTACTTTGTTACAAGCCTACAAACTCAACAAACTCTCAGCTTAACCGTATAGGTTCTCTGAAGTGTTTTGATAACGTTAAATCGAACTTTTGTGTTTACGACAGCAAGTAGGCTTATTCATTGTTGTGTACTAAATATGTATATTTCTTTACCTTAATTTTGTTTCTTGTCACCACTATATCATTTATTTCTTGACCTATATAAAATCATTCTTCATTGTCAATAATCATTCATTTATAATATTGCACAATTCAGTACAAATAATTATTAATACTGTAAACAAATTAATTTATTTTTCTAATAATTAAACTAAAACTACAAAGCCCTTTTTATCTCCTTGGTAAAATACATTGTTTATTTGTTTAGGGTCGAAAGACCATTGGTGAACCTGAGTAGTATGGGCTCGTTTGGGGAAACAGACATGGATCAATTTGAAAATTTCACCCCCTCACCGTCCTTCATGACGGTCCCCCACTTCCTTCATGACGGTCCCTCCTTTATAAGGTCTTTCATGGTCTTAAAAAAAATAAAATTTAAAAAAAATTAATTAAAAAAAATTTCATTTAAAAAAAATTAAATTAAAAAATTAAATTTAAAAAAAAATTAAAAAAAAAATTAAATTTAAAAAAAATTTAAATTAAAAAAAATTAAATTAAAAAAGAAAATCCTCGCCTTCCTCAAAAAAAAAAAAAATTCATCCTCGCCTTCCTTTTCGAGTAAAAATCCTCCTATGGGGATCTTTCATGAGACAAACAAAAACAAACATGCAAAAACAGACAAAAACAAGCAAACAAACGTTGGAAGCGTTCGTGCAGAAGATCCATTTCTGGAGCACCAGGATTCTGCTGATATATATATACATATACTAGTAAATGTAACCAACATATATATTTTGTATATAAGAACTGTATTACAAGACAAATCTCAAAGATTTTTTTCACGCCGAGGGTAATCTCATCGTTTCAAATTTACATATTAATGACGATACCACACAAAATAAAATTATAATAAATAGTGTCAACTCATAAACAAATTTTGCCTTGTTCTAATATTTGTATTACAAAATAGATCAAGAAACTATTAACTAAATTAATTTTAATTTCATTTATCTAACCTAAGGGAAAGCTATTATATTTCATTCCAATCGTATAATAACGTGGGAACAAACATCATCAATAATAAATATTATCATAGTTAACTTTATATATATATATATATACACACACACACATATATATATATATATATATATATATATATATATAATATATATATATATATATAAATATATATATATATATATATGTATATATATATATATATATGTATATATATATATATATATATATATATGTTAACCCTCCTTTATGGCCCTTTGTCGGTTCGGATTCGAAGGGGTTCTAGTTAGGAGGCTGCAACGGATGCTTCTTCTTTATACTTTTCTATAATTCTTTTCGGTCGCCTTAGGGGGTCGACACTCTGTTAATTCTTTTCTTTCTGCTTATTAATTCTTCTCTTTTTATAATTATCGACTTTTCTGACTAAGTTCTGAAGCGAGCACGGCTCGAAGGAAAAAGATAAAAACTTCTTAAAGTGTGGTTTACTTCTTAAAAATTACAGTTGGTACTCTGAATTACAAGGGGTAGAGGTTCGACCTCTTTCGACCATGGCTCAGGCCGGAATCTAAAAATACTTAAGTTAAGGAGGCAAGGGGCTTCTGCCCCCTCCCGATGAAGTGCTAATCTGAAGAAGTCTAATAATGAAGTGCAATCTAGAAGAGTTCTAATAATGAAGATTAATCTAGAAGTGTCGTAAATGAAGATGGTACATGCATAATATAGTCTAATGTTTGGGGGAGACAATCGAAGGTTAAGTTTCCCCCCTTTTTAAACACATGATTTCAACTAAAAAGAATAAAAAATATAAAAATAAAAAAGAACAGTAGTATCGCTGATTCGACATTTATGGAGGCGATATTATTTCGTATTAGCACATAAGCACAATTTTGAGTACATGACTGAGTACGTATTAATTTTGGTTCATTACAATTACGATTACAATTATGGATTACAACTACCAATTAATTCATATTCACTTATTATTGTTTTAATTACAATTCCATTAAAGTATATTCTTACATTATAAATTAAATCATTACATTTAATTAGTTTCACTAAAGTACATTACAAGTTATTGTTCATTACAGTTTCATTAAAGTACATTACATCAATTACATTATATTAAAGGATTACATTTAATTACAATTTTAGCAAATTGTTAATTTAAAGTATTACAGTTAATTATAATTAAACAGTTACTATAACTTTGTCTTGTTTTTACAGTGTTTCATATTAATAGACAATTAAGATGTTAGAAATATAATACAAAGTACATGGCACTTACGGGATAATTTATTTTACGAAATAATATGCTATAATGTTATAAATTCGAATCAGAGCGAAAGGAGATATTTTATCTTAGAAGCGCTCACTTCTGCCAGTTAGCGGAATTTCGATCGCTTACCTAAGCATTCATGAATATCTTGAGGGGTGAACGCACTTGACAAAAATAATGAAAAAAATAATACGAGAACGTATTTTTGCGTTTTACAGTAGAACGAACTGCGAAAGTTTTTTTTGCATTTCATGACTGACACGAGTACAGATGATTATTTAATAAGATTTATATTGGATAATGGTCAAGATAAAATATGAATGTAAGAATGAGTGTGGTTGAATAATAATTATATTTATACTACATAACATATAAATAATGACTTCTATAGGGTGTACAGTTTTTATTATGATGATATATAAATTTTCATACATTGAATACTAGAGATATGATGAAGGGAAATTAATGACGGGAAAATGTGACGTCATAGTTATTGAATTTGTACGTATGGAGAATGTAAAGAGAATAAAGTTATTTTATGACGTCATAGTGTTTAAGTCATTATTAGAAAAGATGAATTAGAGGCAAAGTGTGGGTAGTAATGACTAAGAAGTACAACTACGGGTTCCAATCCTGTTACATGCAATGTGTATGCATAATCTAGGGTCGAGGGTGAGATGCAAGACAATTCATAATTAATTATAATAACTTTTATAACAAATGGAAAATGGATGATGGATACGACTAAACCATAGAAAGGGTAGATCGTAGGGTTGTGACATGAACAAAAATAGGAAGCTACAATTAAAATTATTATCCAAACTCGCGTTAAGCGATTTTGGGTTCTTATGTAAAAATGGACATTCGAACATAAAACTATTGTTCATTGTTCACTTTTTACATTACTCTCCCCTTTTAAAATGATATTTATACAATAATTTAATAGGGTACCATTAATACAATACAAATGAGAAAATAACATCGTAAGTAATGACGACATTCTTTACAATAGAAATTTTATACAGAATGAGTTCGGGTAGTTGAGTACAATGCAGAGTAATCAAATTTTTAAAATGACACTTGCTTACAAAATATTTAAAAAAAATCAAAGATTAAAACGACTTTTATACAAACAGAATAAAAGGATTAGTACGTTAATTTAGACAAACAATTAAGTTAGACAAAGAATGATATGGTTAAAATTTTTTACAAAATTTTATTTTTTTCTTCTGTGGGATAAATTATATTCATAATGAATAGGTAAGAGGGAAAAATATAAATCATACAAGCTATAAGCTAATTTTGATTGACTAGTGTAGGTAAAAATAGAATTACGTAATGGATGATGTATAGACCTGTGGTCAAAGGTGTAGGGATTTGGAAGGTTTTTTGAATTAACAAAGTTTAAAAATGATGTATAATAATTTTAAGATGGGTTTAGGGTTATATATATATATATATATATATATATATATATATATATACACATTTACGTTAAGGAATAGATAAAACAACTTAATAAATGCATGAATGCAAAAATGCATGAATGCATGAATGCAAAAATGATTAAGACTAAATTACGCGCAATGAAATAGTTTATTGTGATATCCAATGATTTGAGCATGAGGTTTGTATATATAGTATATATAGTGTGCATGCATTTTTATTGACTGTTGTAGGTACAAATCGAATTACGTAGTGGATGATGTATAGACCTGTGGTCAAATGTGTATTTATGTTTATAATTTCGAGACACAGATTAAATTCGACTACTGAAATTCACAATCATATACTGTAGTAGTATGTCAATTTGACTATAATTTTCGTTTGATACTTTACAAATGGTACAATAACAATTTAAGGACAGTTACTCATGATTAATTGAGCAAAAGAAAAATAAAAAATACAAATTAAAAATATGAATCAATTATGCATTTCCACGAGCTAAATACAATTTTATAATATTCTAAAAAAAATAAAAGTAAATCGAATCATAGATAAATTTCGATCAGGAATAAAAAAGTTATTGAAATGAAAGGGAAGCATTTCGAACAATCTTTTCTTTTAATAATTTCAATTGAATTTTATATTAAAAATTATTTTTATATAATAAAAAAAAATATTAAAAAGGTTTAATAATTTTTGCCTGTTAAGTAGAAAAATTATACTTTTTCGTTGAATGTTGATAGAATTTGAATTATTTGATATTTTAGTCTGAAAACTTGTTTGCATATAGACAAATACATCTGTTTTATTGCGTAGAAGTTTTATTAAAAATTAAATGATTGAAATTTAGGGTATGTGCGCGTGCGGTCATACGGGTAAATTTCCCGATCGTACAGAGCAGGATAAATTAGGTACATGATCGATTAATTGTTACACAACTATTATTATCACGTATACATTACAATAATTACCAAAATCATTACAAACAATTGTAAAAACTATTTTGGTTACAATTAATGAATTACATAACTATATATCTATATACGTAACAATGGCATGAAAAGAAAAGACAGATAGGTCAATTTTCTTCTCACAAACAAAAAAAAGGTTGAATTAAATTCTTAAATTACATTTTCTTAAATTACAAGGAGAAAGTTGAATTCAATTGACCGCATTGAAAACTAACTTGGGACTTGAAATAAAAATGACTTGGGACTTGGAATAAAAATGACTTGGAATAAATCTCTGACTTCAAGTAAAACTCTGACTTGAAATAAACTCTGACTTCGAATCTAACTCTGACTTCGAATCTAACTCTGACTTTGAATCTAACTGAAATCTCTGGGGCGGTTGTCCCTCTTAGATGCAACCTATTGACTTGAACTCTTATCAAGTATCTCTATAAATCTCTGGGGCGGTTGTCCCTCTTAGATGCAACCTATTGACTTGAACTCTTATCAAGTATCTCTATAAATCTCTGGGGCGGTTGGCCGTTTTGGCGCAACCTTCTGACTTGACCTCTTATCAAGTATTCTGAACTGAAAATGAAACTAAAAATGGAAAATGACTGCACTTGATCTCTATTCAAGTGGAGACGATTAACCACTCTCTTGGTTGACCCTCTTGGTGCAACCTTCTGACTTCAAAAAATGACTTCAAAAATGACTTCAAAAATGACTTCAAAAATGACTTCAAAAATCTCTCTAATTCTATAAACTCTCTATAAACTCTCTAAACTCTCTCTCTCTCTTAATTTGCAAGTCAATTCAATTCAGAAATTGAAGAAAAATTTGCAAACAAAAAAATAAAAAAAAAGGTAAACAACATTTCACTCTAATGTACGGGAAGGTACATAAAAATAAAATTATTCTATACTGAATATAACAGTGAAAATAACTGAAATTCTTTCTCTGAATTTGCAAGTCAATTCAATTCAGTAATTGAAGAAAAATTTGCAAACAAAAAATAAAAAAAATGTAAACAATATTTCACTCTGGTATTATTATGTTTGGTACATAAAATAAAATTATTCTATACTGAATATAACAGTGAAAATAACTCTGAAAATAACTCTCTTGAAATTAACTCGGTTACAATTAACTTTTGTGACTTTTAACTTTTGTGACTTTTAACTTTTGTGAAAATTACTGTTTCACTAAAAAAAAATGTATCACTGGTGTCTGAAATGTTCACTGTGTTTTGTGTTAAATTCTGGCTCCATACTAAATATTAACTGTTAATAATACTGATTTTTCAAATGTTTATAAATTACTTAAAAAACAAAATGTACTTAACAAAATTTTCTATGGGGAAATCCTTGAGACGTGTCCTGAAGACGTCTTGCTGGCTAAAATCTTCTGGTTAAACATCTTCTGGGTAAAAATCATCTGGGTAAAAATCTGGGTAAAATCTTCTTGGGTAAAATCTTTTTTTTTTTTTTTTTTAAATCTTCTTTTTAAAAATCTTCTTTTTATCCTGGTAAAGGGTCTCCAGACTTGTTAGACCCCATATCTTCTTAAAATCTTCTTTTGATCCTGATGCAGGGTCGCCACTTTTTTAGAATCTTCTTATCTTCTTCTTCTTCTATGTATTTATCCTGGTAGTAGGTCGCCAGCTTTTTTAGAATCTTCTTATCTTCTTCTTCTTCTTATCCTGGCAAGGTCGCCAGCTGTTAACCCCCCCTTTATGGCCCTTTGTCGGTTCGGATTCGAAGGGGGTTCTAGTTAGGAGGCTGCAACGGATGCTTCTTCTTTATACTTTTCTATAATTCTTTTCGGTCGCCTTAGGGGGTCGACACTCTGTTAATTCTTTTCTTTCTGCTTATTAATTCTTCTCTTTTTATAATTATCGACTTTTCTGACTAAGTTCTGAAGCGAGCACGGCTCGAAGGAAAAAGATAAAAACTTCTTAAAGTGTGGTTTACTTCTTAAAAATTACAGTTGGTACTCTGAATTACAAGGGGTAGAGGTTCGACCTCTTTCGACCATGGCTCAGGCCGGAATCTAAAAATACTTAAGTTAAGGAGGCAAGGGGCTTCTGCCCCCTCCCGATGAAGTGCTAATCTGAAGAAGTCTAATAATGAAGTGCAATCTAGAAGAGTTCTAATAATGAAGATTAATCTAGAAGTGTCGTAAATGAAGATGGTACATGCATAATATAGTCTAATGTTTGGGGGAGACAATCGAAGGTTAAGTTTCCCCCCTTTTTAAACACATGATTTCAACTAAAAAGAATAAAAAATATAAAAATAAAAAAGAACAGTAGTATCGCTGATTCGACATTTATGGAGGCGATATTATTTCGTATTAGCACATAAGCACAATTTTGAGTACATGACTGAGTACGTATTAATTTTGGTTCATTACAATTACGATTACAATTATGGATTACAACTACCAATTAATTCATATTCACTTATTATTGTTTTAATTACAATTCATTAAAGTATATTCTTACATTATAAATTAAATAATTACATTTAATTAGTTTCACTGAAGTACATTACAAGTTATTGTTCATTACAGTTTCATTAAAGTACATTACATCAATTACATTATATTAAAGGATTACATTTAATTACAATTTTAGCAAATTGTTAATTTAAAGTATTACAGTTAATTATAATTAAACAGTTACTATAACTTTGTCTTGTTTTTACAGTGTTTCATATTAATAGACAATTAAGATGTTAGAAATATAATACAAAGTACATGGCACTTACGGGATAATTTATTTTACGAAATAATATGCTATAATGTTATAAATTCGAATCAGAGCGAAAGGAGATATTTTATCTTAGAAGCGCTCACTTCTGCCAGTTAGCGGAATTTCGATCGCTTACCTAAGCATTCATGAATATCTTGAGGGGTGAACGCACTTGACAAAAATAATGAAAAAAATAATACGAGAACGTATTTTTGCGTTTTAGAACGAACTGCGAAAGTTTTTTTTGCATTTCATGACTGACACGAGTACAGATGATTATTTAATAAGATTTATATTGGATAATGGTCAAGATAAGATATGAATGTAAGAATGAGTGTGGTTGAATAATAATTATATTTATACTACATAACATATAAATAATGACTTCTATAGGGTGTACAGTTTTTATTATGATGATATATAAATTTTCATACATTGAATACTAGAGATATGATGAAGGGAAATTAATGACGGGAAAATGTGACGTCATAGTTATTGAATTTGTACGTATGGAGAACGTAAAGAGAATAAAGTTATTTTATGACGTCATAGTGTTTAAGTCATTATTAGAAAAGATGAATTAGAGGCAAAGTGTGGGTAGTAATGACTAAGAAGTACAACTACGGGTTCCAATCCTGTTACATGCAATGTGTATGCATAATCTAGGGTCGAGGGTGAGATGCAAGACAATTCATAATTAATTATAATAACTTTTATAACAAATGGAAAATGGATGATGGATACGACTAAACCATAGAAAGGGTAGATCGTAGGGTTGTGACATGAACAAAAATAGGAAGCTACAAGTAAAATTATTATCCAAACTCGCGTTAAGCGATTTTGGGTTCTTATGTAAAAATGGACATTCGAACATAAAACTATTGTTCATTGTTCACTTTTTACATATATATATATATATATTATATATATACACACACACACTTATATATATATATATTATATATAATATATATATATATATATATATATATACATATACAGACACATATATATACGAACTAAACGAATGAACGAGTGAATTTTAACACATAAACGGTTCAAAATATTTTCAAAAGGCCAGGGAAAGGCTCTGAAAACTTAAATGAAAGACCAAGCAAATAAATAGGTTTTATTACTTTAGATATATTTACAAACTTACACGCTTACATGTTTTAAAGGGACAAGGAGTGGGCACTCCTTTTAGCATCCCCATCTCGTTCCCCTCTCCCGCCCTACCCCCATCATATACACTGCGAATTTTCCGTTTAATAGTAAAAGTTTTGACGGTGATCGCGGGAAATGTATGTTTCATTACGGTATAATCGTACAGTGACTCCGCGTGTATACTTTTTGTGTCAGAGAAATAGTTACATAATTAATGTGAAAAGATGCCTGAACATCGAACTGTTGGTATCCAGAGCATGATTTAAAGGGACGAAAAAGTGGGACCCCTTTCGGCGTTCCCCCCCATCGCCACCCCCAACCAGCCCCCACCAGCTACGCTCCCCCGCAAGCCGTCACAGATACAATGGGGTCGTCTCCTGTAAATCTTGTAGAAAATCCTCTGTTATGTTTCATATTCGACAAAGTAGATCATATTAGGTCAGACCTTCTTGTAGCTGTCTGTCATGATTTTTATGATTCAGAAGGAATAGAACATGGGAGGGTACAATTAAACACCCTGTTCGGTGCTTCCCTCCCAACTCGTAGAGGTAATTCTAAAAACGAGAATACCCTGAAAGACATTATAAATAAAGTGTCGACCCTCCGGGATAATGAGAATAATATTACCTTTTACGTTACTAACTTCCATAAAATGCCGGTAATCTCTATGGGTGATGTAAACGTCTCGGTGCTCCTCAAACAGTATAATGAGGTACAAAAGTCGATAGTTGAACTGAAACACCAACACGTGGTGTAAAATCAGAAAAACGCGATTTCGATAGAACAGTTCTGGTCAGAGTTAGATGCGTTGAAAGAGACGCTCCTCCCAAAGCCCAGTTACTCGGAAGTAGTTCAGCAAGCCAGATCCCCAAGAAGCGCGTCGGGCAGCGATGGAAACGAAATACCCGCCTCTAACTCCCCCCCTGAAGGTGGGGTGGAAACGCAGCATGCAGGGGTAGCGGTCAACCCCCCTCCCGTTCAGGAAAGGACTCCTGCTCCCGATCTCACAATGAGGAACAGGGACGGTCCAATGCTGAGAGTCGAGGCATCATTGCCCTCTTCCCTGCCTCCCACTGCAGAGGAGAGGTGTTCGATTACGCCTCGCTCGGTACGCAGTTCCCCCCATCTCACCGAAGAAGGAGAGGCACGCGCGGCCGTCAGGGTATAAACAACCGCTAACAGACCCTCACCAAGCCACAGAGTAAGGGAGGGGCCTCCTATCCCCAAAGGTTGTGCCACCCATCCCCCAGGCAGGCGAACCCTGCCTCAGGGAGATCGAGGGAGCAGGACGGGTGGGTAACTGTTAATAGGCGCCCTTCCCAGAGGTCTCCTCAACCGGTCTCCGCGGCAAGGCCACCGATGGAGAATCTCACCCTATTTGTGTCGCGAATTCAGCTCTCGAACGAGTCAAGCGATATTCGACACATGATAGAAGAAATCATTGGTGAACACAGTATAGTGATAGTTAATAAACTAAACACGAAATCTCCGTATAATAACTTTTAAAGTAATAATTAAAGGTGTAAATGCGCATTTCAACCCGTATAATATGAGTCAATGGCCAGACGGTATTATTGTTAAGGAGTCTATTCACTTTTCCAGGAGATTTGATAACAGGCAAAATAATAATCTATACTATAATAAGAGAGCTGTCCGTCCGTCTGTCTGTCTGTCTGTCCGTCCGTCACACTTTCAGAAATTGTGAGAAAAAATTGTGAGAAAAAAATTCAGAAATTGTAAAAAAAATTCAGAAATTGTATTACGGGCGGAAATGTGAAGCTCAAGTTTTCATGACTGTGTTCTTTTCTGTAGTTTAGCAATGGGGGAAGGGTGGGAGTGGGGGGAAGGGTGGGAGTGGGGGAAGGGTTGGGGTGGGCGGAAGGGTTGGGGTGGGGTTAATGGGGGATGGGTGTGGTAATGGGGAGGGGTGGGGGTAATGGGAGGGGTGGGGGTAATGGGGGAGGGGGTTAGCCCCCAAGTTGTATGAATGGGGGTGAGGAGGTTTTGGGAGATACCAGATTCAGAAATGTTGACACAATGTGAAGCTCAAAATTTTCACGGCTGGGTTCTTTTTTTGTAGTTTAGCCTGTCTAACCGTCAGCGAAGTGTCGGGAACTGTACTAGTAATAATAATAATAGGCGCCCTAACGTTAATGCCTGAAAGTTGTACTGCGTATAATAATACTAATCTTACTAGTAATAAATTTTCTATCAGTCATGGCGGATAACTTGTTGAGAATAGTCTCATATAATGTAAGGTCAGTGAGGAATTCAACTGTAGATGTTCATAAAATCTGCGACAGTGCAGATTTGATACTCCTGCAAGAGCACTGGCTACCTAAGCAAGAGCTAAAATTCCTCTCTACCATCCATGATGACTTTATGTACCATGCGTCATCAGCAGTAGACTTGTCAGATGAATTAATGGACGGTAGGCCTTTTGGTGGTGTTGCTTTCTTATTAAGGAAAAATTTGTCAAAACATAAAAGATTTTTAACAAGCGATAACATAAGGTTGTTAGGCATTGAATTACAAGTGAACAATGATTGCATATTAATTGTAAACTGCTATTTACCATGCAATAACGGCAGTAATCTAGATGAATACATTGATTTGCTGTACAAAATTAAGTCATCAGATAACCCCAAATATTCTCACTGTATAATAATGGGGGACTTTAACGCATATGTGAACTCGGAATTCTTTGGAGAATTGGGTAACATGTGCGAGTCGGCCAATTTAAGTATTAGTGATGTAGATGTATTAGGGGTAGCCAGTGGTAATTTTACATACGTTAGCGATATGAGTGGTACCACCAGATGGATTGATCATTGTCTCACTAGTAATAACCTAAAGGATCGAATTGTTAGAGTTCATATTTTGCATGATTTCCTTCTTTCTGATCATAGACCATTAGAAATATTAATTAACGTTACCAATTTATGCGCAACACGACTTAACAAGAACTCAATAGGTAAGAATAATCGCGTCGATTGGTCCAATGTTAATATGCAGCAGAGAATAGAATACAAAGACAGAACATGTCACCTCTTTAATAATTTAGAAATTTTGCACCTTGCCTGTAAAATCCTTGCTCAAATGATTCTCACTGTAAACTCATAGATAGGTATTATAGTAAGATAATATCCCTGTTAAGAGAAAGCGGAAGCCCCTTGATTAAATCTTACAACTATCATACTAAGGTATTCCTGGATGGAATGATTTTTTATTGTCCCCCTGAAGAGGGAATCGAAAGACGCCTATGATTTGTGGTGCTTTCATGGTAGACCCAGATTAGGACCAGTATACATAAATATGTGTAGAAGTCGGGGTCAGTATAAGGTGGCCATAAGGCGATGTAAACAGGAAGAAGAGTCTATTCGAGCATTAAAAGCCTGTGAAGCTCGCATAAATAACGATAATAACAAATTTTGGAAATTTGTTAAGAATCAAACGGGTGTCAAAAATGTCCTCCCTCCGACAATCGATGGGGTGTCGGGGGAGGATGAAATTGCAAAGCTGGGAAAAACCACTATTCTAACATTCTAATAGTGTGAGTAGGATAATCTTAAGATAGATTGCAGCGAAACGATTGTGGGAGGGACAAGGGAAAATATTTTGATATCATTTTCTGAAGTAAAGAGGTTAATTAAAGAGTTAAAGACTGGTTCTGCGTCAGAGGTAGATGACTTATCGAATGAGCACTTAAAATATGCAAATGACGTAGTATGTCTGCATATATCATTGCTCCTATCAGCCATGCTTGCTCATTAGGGTGTTTCACGGCAGTGTGGTTGGTAGATGAAGTGGAAGGAAGTTCAATCCACATTGATGCCCCTTTTCCTTTTGCCGAGAAAACTCGTCTGAACAGGTTTCAACCAGATCAGAACACGTTTAGGGGTCCCGAGATTTGACGCTTCAGATTGCTTAGGTATTTCTAATTTCAGCTGTTTTAGTGTTAGTCGACTGCCTTGCTTCCTGATGGAAGGGTGCACTGCTCTCTGTCCTTCGTGTCAGTTGTCGAGTTTTGTCCTCGTTGTGTCTACCGTTGCGTATTTGTACTCTTTTCTAATTCGTATATTTCCTCATTGCAGATAAACATGGCAACTCGAAGCAAGAAAGAGGTTTGGCTCATCGGACACCCGAATAAGGAGATCCTGGGTAGCCGCCTGCCGACGAAGTTGCAAGTCTTGCAAAAGTGCTTCTTCCATCAAAAACAGGAAAACCTAGGACGGAGAAAATGTCTGAACCTCTATTTGGATGCTGTGATGGTGTTCTGGAAAAGAGCAAGGATCCCTACTATGAGGCGGGACAGCGCCCTTCGGAAAATGGAAGCTCTGCTCCAGCGTTACAAGTTGGTGAAAAGCAGGAACAGATCCGAGAAGAGCTGTCGTGTTGCGGAGGACATGTTCAAGGCGGAACTCAAGAACGAAATCCTCGATATTGGTTATTCCAATGCCCTTTCTATGATGACAAACGAGGAAGACAAGCTCTTCTACAAGAGTCAGCAGGAGGACCCAACAGAGAGCAGTATAGGATCGGCAGACATGAAGCTGGCCCAAATGGAGAGTAGGAAAAGGCGTCGAGAGGAACAGCAGGAGGAGAGACGACACCGGGAATTCGAGCGGGCCAAGACGGTTACAGAAGCTGCTACTCTTGAAGACAGCTCCTCGTCCTCGGCGTCGCCATCTGCGGAAGATGATACCTCCTTGGCAGCCTCCACGTCTGCTTCATGTCTTTCTCCAAGGAAGCGGTCGAGGAACCTCATCACTCAGGATGTGGCTGTCGCGTACGACCGGATGAACATTTCTTATCGTGATGCAGCGATGTCCTACGCCGTCGTCGCGCAATCCTTGGGGCACGATTTGAACGAGGTATCCATCTCCTCTTCCACAATGTATCGTGCTCGCCAGTCGCTTCGGAAGCAAGCAGCAGAGGCGTATCAAGAGGGAGAATTCTGTCCTGAGGAGCCCTTGGTGTTGCACTGGGACGGGAAAATGCTGCCTGAAATTACAGGTGACGGATCTGTGGAACGGATTGCTGTGCTGGTCACCGGGAACGGCCAGGAGAAGCTGCTTGGGGTTCCGAAAGTTCCAGCTGGCAAGGGAGCGGAGACGGCACGCGTCTGCATTGATCTTGTGCGGGAACACGACCTGTCCGAACGAATCAAGGAGTTATCATTCGACACAACGGCATCGAACACCGGGATTCACGTGGGAGCCTGCGTCAAGATTAAGGAGGGTCTCGGGAAGCAACTTCTTTACCTAGCATGCAGGCACCATATGTACGAAATCGTCCTGGCCCAAGTCTTCCGGTCTTTGATGGGCCACACCTATGGGCCCGAGATTGGGATCTTCAAAAGATTCCAGGAGCAGTGGGGTTTCATCGACCGATCTCTTATCACCACTGCTATTGATTCAGATAGCTGCAGCACCGCTGGACCTCTTCAGGGTCTCAAGGACCGAACTGTCCTTGTCGTGAGGGAAGCTCTGGCTTCTGGTCAGCCGCGGGATGACTACCAAGAACTTCTTCAACTGGTTATCCTCTTTCTCGGGGAAGAGACTGTCGCCAATGTGCCACTGCGGAAGCCAGGAGCATACCACCATGCGCGGTGGATGGCGAAAGCCATTTACGGATTGAAGCTGTGCCTTCTTCAGGGCCAGTTCAGGATGACCGGGCGGGAGCTGAAAGGAGTCACAGAAATCTGCCTGTTCGTCGCCCTGGCCTACGCAAAGGCTTGGAGTCGTGCGACGAGAGCAGAGCAGGCCCCACGTGTGGATCTGGAGTTCTTGCTGGACCTAGAAATACTGCAGGAAGATGTCGTGATCGTCGACGTCGCCAAGCAAGCGCAAGCGGCCATGAAACGACACCTCTGGTACTTCTCCGAGACGCTGGTCGGCTTGGCATTCTTCGATCAAGGGGTTCCTCAGGAAGAGAAACAAAGGATGCGAGAGAACCTCGCCAAGCCCGCATCGAGGAAAGCGTTGAAGCGTCTCGAGGGGAAGACCGTCCTCGGCTCCTTCAAAGGAAAGAAGATTTCGGATTTCGTTACCACTAGCTATCCACTAGCTATCCACTATCCACTAGTTCGTATCCACTAGCTAGGCCAAGCAGGCCTAGCTAGGGTCCGCGTCCTGGCTGTGGTGAACGACTCGTCTGAACGGGGGATCGCTCTCATCGAGAAATTCAATACTGCCCTAACAACGAAGGAAGAAGACAAACAGTACCTGCTGAAAGCAGGGGGGGAAGTGATGAAGAAGTGATGAGTCTGTGCTCTCTGACGTAAGGCATGATTTCTCGGGACCCCTTATTGTTGTCGAAGGAGTCTGATTTTTGGCCAGGAGTGATAAATATGTAAAACGAACACGGGCATCTATGTGGATTAAAATTATAATGTGGTTCTCATTTATGAAACACCCTATTGCTCATAGCTATATCCCTGCAGAGTTCATGAGGGTATATATCTTGCCCCTGGTCAAAAATAAGTACGGAGACATTCTGTCCAGCAATAATTACAGGCCTATTGCTGTCGCTTCCTGCTTCTCGAAACTACTAGACAAACTCTTGTTACTCCGATTAAATGATTTCTTATGGACATCTCCAAATCAGTTTGGCTTTAAAAGGTCCCACTCAACTGACCTGTGTATCTATGTACTTAAAGAAACAATATCTAAATACATTGACAGTAATTCAACAATTTATAGCTGTTTCCTTGATATAAGTAAGGCATATGATAGGGTAAACCACAATATTTTATTTGCAAAACTAGAAGACAGGAAGGGTCCCATGTACATATTAAATTTATTGAAATTTTGGTATTCCCACCAATCTTTCACTGTTAGGTGGGGCAATGTACTATCCGAGTGTTTTGGCTCCTCTTGCGGGGTGAGACAAGGCTCCTTGCTCTCCCCTATGCTGTTTAATGTGTATATTGACGACTAAATTCCTTCACTTAATTAGGCAACAGTAGGATGTTGTATAGATAACACAAGGATAAATAACTTAGTTTATGCCGATGATATGGTGTTAATAAGTCCCTCTGTTAAAGGTCTGGATCGGCTACTAAAAGTCTGCGAAGTGTATTCGCAGAAACATGATATTCTTTTTAATGTTACAAAAACTAAGGTTATGCAATTTCATCCTAAAAGCTGTAATTATCCAGCTGATATAAGGTTTAAAATGAATGGTGAAGTAATTGAGGAAGTACAAGAGTTTAAGTATTTGGGTCAAACTATGACCAGCTCCTTCAGTGATGACTCGGATATAAGAAAACAATCTCGAAGCCTGTGTGCTAAAGCGAATATGACCATAAGGAACTTTCGTTTGTGTACAAGTGTAGCTAAAGACACACTCTTTCGTACTTTCTGTAGTAATTATACAGACAGCAAAAGTGGGTGAATTATAAAAAAGGTTCTGGCAGAACCCTAAATTTGCTGTACAACAGATCTTTTAGACTCTTACATAAATTACCCCCGAGATGCTCAGCTTCGCAAATGTTTGCTACCCGCAATGTCCCGAGCTTCCCGGAGGTAACAAGACGTGCTCAACACAGTCTAATGCAAAGAATTAAAAAATCAACCAACCCGATCTTCCAAGCTATCCATGAGTCCTGCCATTTATCCTCTAAGCTATGGACTTCTTGGTACGAAAACGTCTGTCTGTAGCTCCACTTAACTTCGACAGTGCAGTATTATTTCTAATCAATTGTATATATTTCTATCCTTAGTATATGAACTGTCATTGTATTAATATTTGTCATATGGACTATAGTCTGCCAATAAACCTTTTCATTTCATTTTCATTTTCATATATATATATATATATATATATATATATATATATATATATATATATATATATATATATATATATATATATACCTATATATATATATATATATATATATATATATATATATATATATATATATATATATATACATACATATATATATATATATATATATAATATTTATATATATATATATATATATATATATATATATATATATATATATATATATATATATATACATATACATATATACATATATATATACATATATATATATATATATATATATATATATATATATATATATATATATATATATATATATATATATATATATATATATACATATATATGTATATATATATATATATATATATATCAGTCCTTTTAAAAAGACTAGGATGAATGCGAATACAAGCATTTTATATTTCATAAATTCAAATATCGAAATCTTCCTTTATAGACATATTATCCAATTAAACTATATCGGTTGTTCTAAAAAATGCATGAAAATACATCTTCAATGGTGTCCGGACAACTGCCCCCTGGACAACCGCCCCCCGGACAATTGCCCCCCGACAACCGCCCCCCGGACAATTGCCCCCGTACGACAATCGCCCCCCGGATTATTGCCCCCCATAAGTAAATAAAAATTAAATAGAAATTAAATTTACGTGTCAAAAATGGCAAGCTAAAACAATATTTAACAACATTATTGCCAATTCTTGCTTAATTTTGCTTGTAGCCTGAAAAAAAATTATATTTAAAAGCAATATTTAACAAAAAAATTTATAATTATTGCTTACTTATTTATAATAAAATTATGAAGTTTAGCTACTTAATTTATTTAAACAGTTGGCAAGACTTATTGTATTTCATATATACTATGGATTAATTAATTATATTTAAACAGTTGGCAATACTTATTGAAAGGTCGTTTTGAAAGTCATAGTTGGTGGTTAGGTTAGGTTAGGTTAGGTTTGTTTTTTATAAATATTAATAAATTTAATTCCTATTCAATTTTTATTTACTTATGGGGGGCAATAATCCGGGGGGCGATTGTCCTACGGGGGCAGTTGTCCGGGTGGCGGTTGTCGGGGGGCAATTGTCCGGGGGGCGGTTGTCCGGGGGGCAGTTGTCCTAGCACCATCTTCAATAACTCAGCCTAGTCATGCATATTCGAATAGAGTCAAATAGTGAATTATCAAATCAAATATATATATATATATATTTTTAAAAGAGACCACATTACATAAGTGTTATATTTTAGAAGTACAAATATCAAATTTTATTTTCCATCTTCGCCAAGACTTCTTTCCACAGTAGTAAATAACAAATTATTAACCTTAAGTTTCTGTAACCAGTAAAGATTGGTCACTGCCCTCAGCTTCCATCATCACATTGGTCAGGTCAATCCGCCCATCAAAGAGGATGCAAGAGATCCCCCCCTCCTCCCTGCACTTCTTCTCGAACTGTTCCCCCAGCTCTCTCATCAACTTCTCCTGTGCTCTCTTGACCTTGCTCTTATTAATCACTTTACTTGTATTGTCTTCTGTGATGATTCCTGCGTCAATCAGAGCTGCTGTTGCTATCGCTGCAGTTGGCCTCAGCCCTATGCCATACCTTACACTAGCAAGGGCAATGTTTTGAATCTCATCATAGTTTTTCTGTACCTTTGCCGAAGCTGCTGGCTCAGGGTCAGTTTGAGGGAAGAGCTCAACTTCAGGAACAAACTCATCTTCATCACCACTTCTCTCCAATTCCAGATCCTCATCACCATCTGCCAAAAATCTCTTAACATCCTTCCTGGCTGCCTTCTCTGCTACTGCAGCACTTTCCTTCTTGCTCCTTCTCCTTTTCTCTGCCTTCCTTTCCATCCACTGCCTTTTCAATGTCCTCACCTGTCTCTTGTGCTCTGGTAGATCAGGACCCCCTATTTGGTGGGGTCCCTTACTTCCAACCTTCTCTTTCTGTCCCTTGATGTAGGCAAGATCTTTCACAGGAATCTTTTTCTCTCTGCTGCAGGAACAGTTAATGTGGGCTTGGATAACACAGCCCTCACAGCCTCCCCCCTCACAACTGGTAATCTGACACTTGCAAGTCAAAATATCAAAGAACTTGTCTAACTTGACAATGAACCTCTCTTTGGCATCAAGTTTGCCCTTCCCAAGAGAAAACTTCACTGCCTGATTCCAGACCTCCTTGAGCTTGGACATGATGGTCACTTTTTCATTGATAAAAGGTGGCTTGAAAAGAGCATTAGCTTTGCTCCACTGACAAATCAGACCAGGGTAGATGTCACTCACCAGCTTGTCCACTGGGTAGTTCCTCCTGTCATCTTCACTTTGCTTCCTCAAGTAGATGCCATACCTCAGGATATCCCTCACAGTTGGCAGTTCAGACACCAACAGCTCCCGGCCAGTGCCAACAAGATTACTCAGATGAGAACTTGATTTCGTCCTTGTTCTGACTTGAGCCATTTTCTTAATGAGTTCACACTGAAATAAAAACAATAATACAACAGTTAAGTATCCACTACAGACAGGTATTAACTCTTTTCAGCGCAAAATTCTTGGTTAAAAAAAGAGCTGAAATGGGCAAGAACAAATTTATCTGCAAATGCTAAACACATTATGCTTTTTTGGTTTCAAAATGTTATAAAATGCTAATTTATCTGTTGTCTGTAATGCAAATAATTTGTTCATGTACTCTAAAAAAACTAAAGAAACACATCCTAAAAATATTCTTTAGAACATTGAAATAGGCCTCATACTGCTCAGTTGTACTAAAAATGAACCACCTAATTTTAGCTCAAATCAAAGTTGTTAATTAAATTTTGCTCAATGTATCACTATAATATGCGTAGAAATAGCTTTTTCTAAAATATAACAGAATAATACTCACATGTGAACAGTAACAAAAAAAATATCAGTAGATAATCACTAAATCTATCCCCTCACTGCAAGCCGAGGTGGTAAAATAGCTTCATAAATCATGAGTCACTTCAAATATTTCAAAAAACGTTTTAGAATGTTCTGAAACGTTACATTCTAGCCTCTGAGAAAGGTGGCACAGAAAATGGCCTTACGCGCGCCAGAAAACCGTCAAAATATTTCATATACCAAACTGTATGATAATATAATTACAATTAAGTGGAATGGCACACCTTTTTATTTGAGTATTTAAATATTATTATTATTATATGAATTACATTATATGTGTTTATATGAATTAGTTAGAACAATGCTCTATGAGAGATAACGTGAGCAGCCATGATAGAAAACGTGAGAAGACATATTCTGGGGTAACTACAATAGTAAAATAATCAACAATTTAGTAATAATCAACTGCAAAATGATGTAGGTTAGGTTTATCAGAATTAAATATTTTCTTCAGAATTGTGTTCTATACACCAAAATATGTCATTTGAACACCCCTCTCCATTGATTTAAAAAAAATGCATAGTATGACCCGCCCTATTGCAATAATGAAGTAAGATCCACAATTGGTATGGGTAAGGTAGCTTTTGAGAGACAGAAAAGACTACTTACAGGTAAACTCAACTTGAAACTGAAGAAAAGGTTAGTAAAAAGCTTGATATGGAGTGTGGTATTGTATGGAGCAGAAACATGGACACTGAAAACAACTAAAAAGAAACTCCTGGAAAGTTTTCAGATGTGGATTTGGAGAAGAATGCTAAAGATAAGCTAGAGGGAGCACCAAAGTAATGAGGAAGTACTGCAACAGGTGAGGGAGGAAAGAAGACTCATTAGGGTGATAAGAGAAAGACAGAAGAAATGGATCGGACATGTGTTGAGAGGAGAAGGATTGTTGAAGGAGGTGATAGAGGGTAGATATGAAGGTAGAAGTCCGAGGGGAAGGAAAAGGAAAGCAATGCTGGCTGATTTGAAGGCAGGCAGGAGCTACCATGCGATGAAAAGGATAGCTCAGGATAGAACACTTTGGCGGGATACATGAGTTGGACCTGCCTGAGAGGCAGAACACGATGGATGGATGGAAGGATCTTCAATTACTGGCACTAAACAACTGATAACTTTCTATCTGGCAAAACACCATGTATCAGTAAACCTGTAAAGCACATAGATAACATATGAATTTCGGATGTTCATTAGAAATACCATCAATACCACATGATTTGTTATAATCTAAACATTTTATGGTCTGTTTAGTCTCAAATATACTATCATATCTCTTATGTCTGGTCTATAGATGCCATCACAATTAATATTATTGTTCCTATGTACAGAAATGAATAACTCACTCTAGTGTTCTTTCCATAATTTGAATATATTCTCAGTCCCTGTTACATTTTGAAGGTTAGCAGCGAGAGACATTGAACTATTATTTATTGCTTTTAATTCTTTCCAAAAGTCTCTTAGTTTCTTACTGACAAGCTTTCTAACCAGAGCATCTCTCCTTAACCTATCCTCATTATTTTGTATACACCTTAATGCATACTTGAACTTGGCATCAGCCCTCTGTTTTCATTCTAATAGAGGGTCTTGACTTGACTTCCCTTAGTCACACTACATTAAGAAAGCTTCTCTGGATGCATATGAAGTTCAGCCACATAATCATTCCAGCCAGGTTTACATGTATAGCTTTTCTCCTAAAGGCAGTGGTTCTCAAACTGAGGTACGCGAGGGAATCTTAGGGGGTACGCGAAGGGGTCCTGAAAATATAACCGTTTTAATTTTATCTACGATTAACAAACGGCCACAAGTCACACGGTCGTAAAGAAAGTAAAAATCCTCTATCTTTCTTGAAAATCCAGAAAATCCCGTGAAAGAATTCAAGGGGTACATAAGAAGAAAAAGTTTGAGACCTGCTGCCTAAAGGTATTTAAGTCTAAGCTAGCATTATAGAGAAAGGAAACAATTTGTTCATACATATCTTTAAACTCCAAGATACTGTATGTCTTTGAATTTTGCAGTTTACATCCTGACAAGCTAGAGCACCAAATCTAAGATCCCTTGATCCTTGAAGGCTCATCTACTGTACAGACTGTACTAGAAATTTGTTATCAAGCCTACACTGTTTAATAATAGATAGATAGATAGATAGAATAACCTTTATTAATAATAATAAAATAAATAATTTTTTTCAATTTACAATGACATGAATAATTGTGAAGCTCGACTATTTATTTTATTTAATTTGGCCTTAAGCTTTAGGCTTTACTGGGCTCTTATTAAAAATAAGCAGCTAATTGTCATAAATTAATGATAATAAATAAATAAATAAGTAAATAAGTATTATTAACAGTTAAAACATGTATTACAATATTAAACAATATTAGTGGACATTAATCCTAGATTTTTGTTAGTATGCCATTATTAATCGGGATTTCAACTTGGTTTTAAACAACTTTACATTCACAATATTTTTTATATCGACATGCAAGTCATTCCAGTTTCAATCCAATGAAATTGGGTAGATTTGGAGATGAAGACAATCTAAATTGAGGTATAACAAGCTTTGATCTGTTTCTGGTCTGATACGAGTGGATTTCTTGATGAGTTACAAAATATCTATTTACCCATTGCAAATTAATGATTTTGTTCTTACACTTGTAAATAAAAATAAAATGTACCAGTTTCGTTATATCGTTGAGCTTTAGTAGGTTTAGCTCTTTAAATAATGCACTAGAGTGATCAAGGAAATCAGCATCAGATAATAACCTTATTGCTCGTTTTTGGATGACAAAGATACCATTTAATGCGTTGTTAGCGGAGTTTCCCCAAACAAGGGTGCAGTATGTTATATAAGGAAGAACAAGAGTTTAGGGACTACATTTCTAAGTTTAAACATTATAGCAACGCTCCTTGAAATCTTTTTCGCGATATAATTTACATGATCACTCCATTGCAAATTCTTATTTAGCATTACACCAAGAAATTTTGTTACAGTACACTCCTTTATGGCGATTTCATTAACATTAAGTTCATCAAGATATACATTTCTTTTATTAGTAAAAATCATGAAATTTGTTTTACTGGTATTTGGGAAGAGCTTATTGGTGGTCAACCATTTCATTACACTGATGAATTCTGAATGAAATATATTCTTAGCTGTATTAACATCTTTGCAAGAAAAAGAGTCAGTTGTATCATCTGCAAACATTATGAAGTTCAGTATATCAGATGAACGTGGAAGGTCATTTAAATATAATAAAAATAACAGTGGACCCAGAACTGAGCCCTGTGGCACACCATATTTGACAAGCGCTTTTGTTGAGTAAACCTTACATACTGATACAAAATTATATCTATTGGACAAATAACTTTTAAACCAATCGCTGATTGCTCCTCTAAAGCAGTAACGATATAATTTATTAAGTAGAATATTATGGTCTATTACATTAAACGCCTTACTAAAATTCATAAAT
Organism: Bathynomus jamesi; assembly: GCA_023014485.1. Lineage (NCBI taxonomy): Eukaryota > Metazoa > Arthropoda > Malacostraca > Isopoda > Cirolanidae > Bathynomus > Bathynomus jamesi. Next base: position 257,607 of record JAJOZX010004001.1, on the reverse strand, counting down.
ATTGATATCATTATTTCTTTGTTCTCCCTAGCTATATTTACATTTTCCATAAGATTTAAAATAACCATTTCCTTTGTTTTATTATTACGGAAGCCATATTGATTTGGAGATAATAAATTGTAGGATTCTAAATATCGCTGCTTTCTACTTTTTACAATTTTTTCAAAAACTTTGCTAAACACAGATAATGAACACACCGGCCTGTAATTTGTTGCTAGTGTAGGATCACCCCCTTTAAAAAGGGGTGTTATACAACCAGTTTTTAGCATTGATGAGAATATTCCTTTGGAAATACTTTGATTGATAATTTTAGCCAAAGTTACAGATATCTTATCTTTAACAAGTTTCAATATAGGTACAGGAATATTATGAATGTTATTTTTTGTACTTTTTAATTTACCAATAATATTCTGGACCTCAGTAGAGGCAGGGTTGGCAAAAACCCAGCAAAAACCTAAAAACCCAGCAAAAACCCAAACTACCCAGCAAAAAAACAGTTGATTTTTTGCTGGGTGTTTGGGTTTTTGCTGGGTTTTTGCCAACCCTGAGTAGAAGTAGCAGGAACAAAGAAAATTAATTTAGTGGGCTGGGTGGCATATATTCTAGAGGTGAGTGATCATTATTTATTAATTGTGAGCGAAGCTTATCCGCTATTGAAGTAAAATGTGCATTTAAAGAGTCTGCAATGGCAGTATCATCAGTAATTTCTTTATTATCAACATTTAATTTCTCTAGTGAATTTTTCTTAATTTGTTTTCCGAGAAGATGGTTTATGGTTGTCCAAGTGTTTTTCATGTCTCCTTTATGTTTGGAAAATTGATTGTTATAATAGTTATAGGATCAAGTAAAGATAAGCACCCACAGCCTTCTTTAATTAGCCTTATAAGGCTAACTAACGAAAATATCACGACCTAACCTAACCAATCGTTAAGTCAACTGTACGCCCTTGACGATTGGTTAGGTTAGGTCGTGATATTTTCGTTAGTTAGCCTTATAAGGCTAATTAAAGAAAGCTGGGGGTGCTTATCTTTACTTGATCCTAGTTATAATTTGCAATTTTGATTATTTTAGTTAATTTGTTTCTGTATTGAGTATATTGTATTTTAGGAATTTTGCTCTGCAATTGCAATTTGAATAATTTATCTCTGTTCTTTATTGAAGTGATAATTCCTGGAGTGATCCATGGATTTGCGACACTTTTGGGCGAAACTGTTTTTCTCCTTAAAGGAAAGCAAATATTAAAAATATGGAATAAAGTGTCATAGAAGAACTGAAACATATGATCTGGGTCATTTAAAGGTTCGTCACAGTCAAGTCGAGTATTTTCTACAGCCCCAATAAATTTTCTTTTGTTAACCTCTGAGAATATTCTGTAATAAATAGTTGTTTTGTCCGCAACCTGAACAATGTTATTGAATATAGCGTAAGTAGGAAAATGATCACTGATGTTAGTGGTTATAATTCCAGAATTTACGAGGGCATTGCTATTTACAAATATATTATCAATCGTAGATTCTGTTATTCGATTGCCATAGCTGCAGACTCGAGTGGGTTTGGTAATAGAATAACTAAGATAGAAAGAATTCATTAAGTTTAAAAATTTATGAGATTGCTTCAGATTGCAAATTGATGTTGAAGTCTCCCGCAACTATGGCATTCGATTTATGAAAGTTGCATAACATGTTATCTAAGTGAATTAAAAAGCTATTGATATTAGTATTAGGTGGTCTATATATTGCATGGACAGAATATATATTACTTTTGTCTTTTATATTCACAGTCAAGTTTTCATTGTCACTATTACATAAAGAAAATACTTCGTTAGAGTCGTAAGTTTGATGCACATACATAGAGATTAAGGTAGATTGATTTTCCGCATTTTTTTAGATATCGACTTTGGACTAGTCGAGGTAGTCAGGGCTTAATATGCTAATAACTGACAAAATATTTCAGATCCCTAGCTTTAACCGTTTTTTGAGGAAACCGTTTCAAAAATCGTCAAAAAATCGTACCGAAAAATACAGCATTTTTGCAATTTTCGGCCGAAAAAAAACATGCTATTTTCATAAAAAAAATCCTGAAAAAAGTTACAATTTTATTGAAAAAAAGTAAAAAAAACATGTACAAAGTCAAATAGACACATTTAGACCCCACGATCATAATTTTCACTGTAAGAGCCCTTAGAAGCAAAGGAAGGCTTCATCTGGCGGCTTAGGGCTTTGGCCAGAATGTGTTTGTGCCTTGATTCGAGTCCATAAACAGTATGGGAAGCTTCAGATGTCAGCTTCACGGCCCTTTCAACACTCTGAGAATGTGAAGGCAGATCAGGCAGCTCCAGCTTGGTGCCATTCAGCAATGCTTCTTGAAGCTCCTGGTCAGAAAAGTCTTCTGTGAGAGCAGGTTCACAGATGCCACTTTGAGAAAGGTTGATTAGTTCTGACCAGTGGGTAGCTTCAATGTTGATGGCTGTGATCTTCTTCAGCCTCTTCTTGGCTGGCTTCCCACTTCTGAAAGAATAATAATTAATTTATTTTTTATTCCAGTTTAAGATTTAATCCCTATTACTCTCAGAATTGCTGATTTAAATTAAACTTAAATTAAAAAAAACAAAAAAACCCGAATTGTATAAATCCCCATAATCGATTTTTTTTTCAGAAAGAAGGTAAGATTATTTCCATTATCAGAGGGAAGGGGGGAATTGGAATAAGAAAATGTGAAAAAAAATTCGATTATGGCGATTTATAGAACTCGGGCCTTTTTTTTATTAAATAAATCCCCATCATCAAATTTTTTTTTCACATTTTTTAAAATTAATAAATGCTTACCTGATGGACAGAATTTTCTTGAGAGCAGCTTCTCTCACTTCCAAGTCATCAGACTTCATCATGGAGTACAGCACATTCTCGGGCAGCAAGGCAAAAACATTGTACTTCAGGTTCTTGAAAGCAACACCCTGGATTTCTTCAGACTGCTGCTTGATCCTCTGGATCATGTTGATGATGTACAGCTGCTGATTGTGGAACTTGCTGTCCCTTTTGATCTCAAACCAACTGACTGCATACATTTCCACAATGAACTTGATGGCCTGGTAAAGCTTATCCTGTAGTTCTGGAGGGTAAGCACCTCTGGTCCACAGACACATCAATCTAATTGCCAAAGTCAACCATCTTGCATGGTTTAATGGTCCAATTTTCCAGGCAGCAAATCTTGGGTTGACTTTGCCCCTGGAAATTCCAAGCACATACTCCAAAAGAAGCCTCTGGTCGCTACTGAGATCATTCAGTGTCTCCTCAGCAAATTCCATGTCATCCAGGGGGCCACTGAGTTTGGTGAATTCCACTTGTGGCAGATCTTGGTAGTCAATTTCACAGAGTTTTCCCAGCGGACCAGTGAAAGCAGTGGGACTTTTAGTACTGCCATCAAGATGCTTGAAGACAGCTCTGAAAGGAAGCTCATTCTGATGGAGTGAACAGCCAATGGTGTGCAATTTCCGCTCAATTTTATTTTCCAGAGTTGTTACAAGGCCTCCCTCCCAGCCAGTGTTTGTACTTGTGTTGTCAAGGAGGACAGATTTCAGGGTATGAACACTGTTAAACTCCTCCAAGACACTAGCAACTTCTTCACCAAGAAGAACTCCAGTCGCACTTTTAATTGGGATGACTCTGTGAGTAAGATATGTTCCACTTTCAGTTCCTGGCTCCTTTGTGAAAGTCAAATGGTGCTCTTGTCCCTTTCCTTTCTTCAGCTTAGTCTCCCCATTTTCATCCTTAACTTCTCTGTACAGCAAAGTGTCCTTTTCAACTTTCCTATCAACCCCAATACAGACTAACTTTTCCAGACCCTCATTGTGCTTTTTATCACTTTTCACTTTCATTCTAGCTTTTTCCCTGTCCATTTTCGATTTATCAACTATTATCTGTTTCACATCAAGGCCAGGCTTAAGCAGGTCCACAGATCCCAGCTGGAAAGAGCCCTTGGGTCCTATTTTGGCCCTTTGATCTCTCAAGTATTCCCTCTCCTCTACTGGAACCTGAAATATTAAAGTATATTAAATAGCGGATCTAAAATAACTGATAAAATCCTGAAAAAAATATTATTATTAATTTCTATTACCAGTGGGGGGGGGGAGATTACAGGATGAAAATGCGGATATTTTTCAATTACAAGCATTGAATTTCCTTCCATTTAAAAAGCACCTAATCTCACTAAGTTAGGCCAGTTAAAAGTTAAAAAAATAATAGCATTACCTTCTTACTGGGAGGACAAGTGCAGATTATGTGCTGTGTTTGATAATTTTCTTTCTTGCACTTCACAGCATTGTCATCACAGGGACGAACAGGTAGCTTACAGGTGCAAGCAGAAATGTCAAAAAGTTTATCCAGCTTTTCGTCCAGATTCTGCTCCTGGACTGTAGAAAGAGATTTCCTGTTTATCTCTTTTGCTTTCTTGAAGCACACTTTATCCACCAATTTCACTACATAATATTCCTCATACAGGAGCAGCCGCGGGTTCACTGCCTGCCAGATCTCAATCACATCCTTTGCTATCATTTTAGCAATATCATAGTCTTTCAACTTTCAAGTCCGGGTGGCTGTTTTGGAGGAAATAACTGTACTGAATAACTTGGCGGAGGGTAGGAGGCTCTGTTTTATCCAAAGGGGAAGGCTGGCCACTGAATTTTTTGGCACTATCACTTCGAGTTAACATTGCAGACTTCCGTTTTTTACCCATTTTTATGAAATATCTGAAAATAAACACAATTAAATGAACGCATCATAAAATAACTTAATTTAATACACATTTTATAGGTAAATATCATTCAAAAATACAAAATAATACACTAATAAACATCTATAATGCATTTACAATAAGTTTCAAGCATCGTTTTGTTAAAAAAGCTGAATTTTAATTGATTATTTTGATGAAATAAGGTCCGATATTTTGTTTGTTTACATTGCGCGAATGCCGCGCGCGCGATTTTACGTGTAAAATTCGGCAATTTTACAACTTAAAAATAATTAACAATCCTCAAACAATACAGTCATTTTCACAAATATGAGTTGGTGCAACGTTTTTTATACATTAATACCTTTCTATCTAGACTAGTCCAAGATCACAGTTCCAAAATCAACCTACCCTAATAGAGATACCCCCACCAATCTGACCATCTCTTACAGTATGATAAGCGTAATTATCTATATTATATAGGTTTTTAATACTACTATTTAACCAGGTTTCAGTGAGAATTATAACACTAAATTTGACCGTAGAAGTTTTCAAAAGGGCCAATAAGTAGTTATAGTTCCTAGGTAAGCTTCGAATGTTTAGATTTAGCACTGAAAGATTTTTATAAATATCTTTTTGTAATACAAAGGCATTAAACTCGTCTATCGATGAGACCATGCAATTGCCTACACCACTGTTTTCTATTATTTCTTTCTAAAGAGTTCTAGTTTATATTAGACAGAGCGAAATATCTTCCAATATTGCACCATCATTACATTTTTTTATTTCCTGAATCATACTGTCATTAACTTCTTGAGTTTGGTTTGGATCTGTAATCCACTCTTCACTAAAGGTGCCTATCTAATAATATAGCATGTGAGATCTCTTTCAGCAGTATCAACTCTTTGTAACATTTACTAGGGTTCTGGCTACAGTTAACCTAAAACTATAACAAATTATGAATATCTTTAAGAAAGTCATTCCATGGACTGGCGTAACATCCATGATTTACTAAGTGCTGGACTGTTTCCTCTATAACTGAAAAGTACTTTTTAAGAGTCTTTACACAGTTTTTCCATTGTTTCCTGTGATATTTTCCTGGAAATAAGTTCTGAAAGTGATATATCTAATAGATCTGTGAGTTGAGTCTATATATCAAAAGCACAAAATCCACCTATTGGAGACGCTCTGCCCCAGAGGGTTTATCTATTATTTTCATCTCACATCTACAAATAAAATACTGTAACACATTAAGGCTCCATATACTGTATACTGCATTCTCTAAATGTAACTTTTTGATAAAACCAATGAAAATTTAAACTTTATAAAAAAGGGTAGAGAAAGCATTACTGAATCTTTTGAAATGGCAAAGCTTTACCAAAACGCTGGAGTCATCCAACTCAAACCTGAGAATATTTTGCTTCAGTCTATAATATTTTATCCACTTCTCACACCTACACACTCAGTCACTCACTATTATAAAACTTTTTACAATACTGTATTTACTATAATTATTCATTCTCTCCATATAATCATACCAATGTAACATACTACCCTCCATTCTCTTCACCATAGACTTTTTATTCAACCTTTTCCCAAATATCCTCAGTTCTTATACAGTCAAAGTATGGAAATGCTGTTGTAAGGGAAATTTGAATAGGCCCTTAAAATTTGCGACCTAATATTATCCTTTGACAAATTTCCCCCTAAAGAAGCCAGGTGCAAATTGATACCTAGTGTTAATTATGTGCATTAAGTGATGTGGTTAACTCAGACTAAGGTTGGACTAAACCATAAACTACTAGATCAGAGCTTTCCAAACTTTTAACGCTGGCGACAAACTATTTAAGCATAACAATTTTCACGACACATTAATTAATTTTTTTTATCAAATATCAAATATCAGATAATTTTTCAGTAGGTGGTTTATCTTGTAGCCGATTTTATTGATAGAAAAATCAAAATTTTCAAAATACAAAAAACACTAATGTGTCGCGACACACCAGTTTGGAAAGCTCTGTACTAGATTAAAGCAGATAAAACCTAGTCTTATATTTAAAGTGTACAAGTTATAACAGGTCTTGTGGAAAATTTAGCTAAAGAACTTTTATCATATGGTTCTACACCTGCCTAATTCTAGGCTACGATACAAAGAATTGTGACCTTCCAGAAGAGTAAAAAACCTGAAAATAGGATATTTTATTATTCATATATTAAAAATTTAAAGGAAAATCATAAAAGATATTTGACTCTGGCAGGAAACATTTGGATTGTTAAGAGCAAAACTGGTATTTACAATATATTTTTCTGAGCATAGCATCTGAGTTATGGGACTGTTATCATGGTATACGGATAGAAGAACAGAATTATCTCCTGCACCAAATGAAGCACTGCAGAATTGAATGGTTAAAGTTCATTGTATGACGTCACAAATATATGTGTACAGGTTATACGCGCTATGTGTGTGTGTGTGTGTGTGTGTGTGTGTGAGAGAGAGAGAGAGAGAGAGAGAGAGAGAGAGAGAGAGAGAGAGTGGGGATATATTCTTATCTTCGCAAGTCTTATGTTTGTACAGAGGGTTGACAAAAGAGATAAGATGGGATGCCTTCAGAGATTACTTGCATGACTTACCTTGGAATTAGTCATATATGTTTTATATATATATATATATATATATATATATATATATATACACACAGGTGGGCATGCACATGTATATATATTTTTATTTTTTACTTTCTTTCCCTTATCACCATGTCTTTATCTTACCCCACTCACCCAATTCCCCTACTCCCCATTTTTCTCTTATTATCCTCATCCCCCACTACCTCCACTCATACATTACTTCGTATCATCATCATCCTTATATCATCCACTATTGGGCCCTCCCACTCCAACCACCATATATATATATATATACCTTGGGTAGCTTCCGCCCGAATTGTTCATTCTGACGAAGGTCAAGCTTTTCACTCCACCTTAGACCTACAGTTTAACGTGGAATCCGAACCACGCCCCATCAGCAGCCCAGTGTATTAACACTAGGCTACCTAAGGTACCCATTTATCTACCAACCACTTTCTTTATTGTGTGGAAGGATGAACAGCTAGGTTTTGCTGCGCGCCGACTGCCGTCGGGTTTCGAACCCGGGGCCGATGAATTTGTAGTCAGCGACGCTAACCACTACATATATATATATATTATATATATATATGCTGCAAATCCACAAGGAAAAAGAAAAACGATTCCAAGGCCTTTCGCGTATTCAGAGCTACACCTCGTTATTTCACGTGTTTACTTGTGAAATTCATCCCATATATATATATATATATACCTGGGTGGCCCATAATTCAGGAACCCTCGGAATAATTGTATTTTTTTTTTTAATAATTCTTGTACTTTCTAATAATGTTTTTTTTCTTTATTTTCTTTTTGATGAATTACCTGGATGACGTAGCGCTAAACAAACGACGCGACATGTTTTTTCAGCAAAACGGTGCACCTTCTCCATTTTGCCATGCAAGTTCGCAAATACCTTGATAAAACGTTCCCCAACAGATAGATTAGCCGAAGAGGTCCTATCGAATGGCCATTAGGGCATATCATACTTTTTCGAGTCCGAGGGGTTTCTTTTCTGCAACTTTTCCCAAAAATCGCGTTATCATGTTCAAAATTGCGGTTTTCTGTTCTATGTTGAAATATCGAATATTCAATTGAACACAACCTCACATTTTTAACCCTTTGTCGTAATTTTTTGCCAGTTAGACACATTAACTTTGCTTAACTCTTACACAGGTTTAATACATACATACATACATAAGAAAAAAATCTACTCCATTTGAATCTTTGTAACTTGCACGCAGAAGGCGAAGTTCAACATTCTCTCAATAGATGGCTCTGAGCAATTACGCCAGTTATAATTGTGACAGGGAGATTTCATCCTGGCAAAGTGATCGAGGAGCATTACACTATCACGTTGGAGCCTCAAGGAAAGTACCTCTTCCATTTCACTCTCGAGGAACTTGAGGAAGGAGAAAAGCCTGTTCATAAGATCGCTCAGGGCCTGCATGAGTGGCTTCTGGATCACGGAGCTGACAAGAGCCTTGTAATGATTGGAGGAGACTCTACCAACACCAACACGGGGTGGTCTGGAGGTGCCATAGCCCTATTGGAGAAGATGCTGGGTCGCAAGTGCCACTGGATGATCTGTCAGCTTCATGTGAACGAGCTCCCCCTGAGGCACTTAATCATGAAGCTGGACGGCCCTGTAACTCCCCGATCAGGCTTCAGTGGGCCTATTGGAAAACTTCTCGAGAAAATGAATGAACTTGAGGTTAACTTCAACTTCAAACCAGTGGAAGGAACTGAAGATATCATAGAGCTGCCAGTAGAGATAGTCAAATCTCTCTCCACAGACCAGCACAACTGCTATCTTCTGATCAAAGCCATCAAGTCTGGAAGTTTCAGTCAACAGTTGGCTGGTCTCAAGTGCGGACCTCTGAACCAATCCAGGTTGCTCACTACTGCACACGCCATCTTGCTGTTGTGGATGAGGGAGCACGGACTGAAGGGGTAGGTGTTGAGGAGGCTCGAGGTTCTCGTGAAGTTCTGCCTTAACTTCTACTTCAAAATGTACTACGACATCAAAGTGAAGCACCACCTCAAATTTGGTCCTGCACACGTTTTTTCAAGCCTGAGGCAGTGAGGATGAGCATCAGAGAGCTTTTGCTGTGAGCCAGATAGAGAAGATCAGAGAAGGAAGAGACTTTGGTGATACGACAGTGAGGTCCCATAAAAATCCCAAAGTCAATCTGCAAGCCACTTCACCTGAGGATCTCATCAACTGGGAATCAGAGAATATTTACGAGCCTATTTTCACCTGCAAGATGACCTTGACTGAGCTCGAGGATCTCAGGAAAACTCCACTCAAAGTGGACGCTTTCTCTTTTCATTCTCAGTCCTGCGAGAGAGCTGTACAGGAAGTCTCAACTGCTTCCCAAGCTGTGTACGGTCACGAGAAGAAAGATGGGTGGGTGAGAGCCAGGATAGACCATCGAGAAATGCTCCCAGTGTTCAGATCGATGCAGGACATACTTAAGAGCTTTTCAGGTTCGAGTGGCTGATGAAGAGGCTGAAGCCATCGTTAATGCTCATAAGAGCTGAAAGTCCTCATAAGATCATAATATAAGATCTTATGAGGCCACGCTTTCCAGGGATCCAGGAAGAACAGGCGTGTAAACCTACACGTGGAGGTGGCAAGTCTCCCGCTACTCGATCAGAGTAGAGCTGGGAGCCGCGCCTATTCTTTGAAGAAAAACTTAAAATTCTAAAGTTTTACATGAAATCTAAACATTTTTTTTAGCACCCAGAGGTGTTGAAACACGCAAGAAAGCAAGGATGAGGTCAGAAAAGCAGCTTTTAGACTAAATCATATGCAGAACAGCTGCGCGCTTTGGTTTGGGTGCCCTGAGGCTGCGTTAGGCAGCCTTCAAATCAGAAAATCGCGATTTTGACCATGAAAATGAGATTTTTCGGAAAAGTTGCAAATAATAAACCCATCTTAGAATTAATATTTACATAGGAATACATATTAGCCACTTTGTTTTTCCAAAATTTCAACCCTGAACCCAGAGTATATGCCCTAATGGCCATCCAGGTCACCCGATATCACCACTCGATTTTTTTCATCAAAAAGAAAATAATGGAAAAAAACATTATTAGAAAGTACAAGAATTATTAGAAAAAAATACAATCATTCCTATGGTTCCTGAATTATGGGCCATCCGGTATATATACACACAGGGTGTTTCATAACATGTGGGACGCACTTTCAGGATGGATTCAGGACCTGAAAACAATGAAAAAAGTTTATATAAACATATGCCCGAAATCGCTTTGTTTCCGAGTTACAACCCGTTACGTGTTCCAGCAAGTATCCGCCTTACCTTTAAAGGAAGTGCTCAAAATGACCGCCTTGCGCTTGAATACACGCCTGAACACGGCTCGTCATAGACTGCCTGACGCGTTCAAACATTTCAGGTATTGCTCGGATTTTCTGGCATCCTTCTTTTACACGTTGGCGAAGCAGTTCAATGTTGTCAATGGGTGTCACGTAAACGATGGATTTTAGATGAGCCCACAAGTAAACATCGAGTGGATTCAGGTCCGGGGAGCGAGCAGGCCACGCAATGGGTCCTCCACGGCCTATCCAGTATCAATTTATCATGGAAATGGTCATCCAAATAGTCTCTGGCTATTCGACTAAAATGAGGCGGAGTGCCGTCATGCATAAACCACATACGACGTCGGACACCAAGAGGAACTTCATCTAGTAAATCGCTTAAATCATTCCTTAAAAAATTGGAATAGGGTTCTCCTGTTAATCTTGCAGGCAAAACAAAAGGACCGATTAAGTCGTCGGCAAAAAGTCCTGCCCATATATTGATATTAAATTGTTGTTGGTGCCTTAACTGGATGATGGCATGTGGATTCTCTTCGGCCCAGTGATGAGTGTTGTGAAAATTGATCACGCCATTTCTTGTGAAGGCAGCCTTATCAGAAAACAACACGGAGGATAGAAAAAGAGGATCGCACACTGTTGAAGGAACCAAGTACAAAAAGCCTCTCGTGGTGGGAAATCAGCTTCAGTAAGGCCTTGTACTCTCTGAATGTGATATTGGTAAAGCTATTTCCATAAAATTATCCACACAGTTGGGTATCTTACACCCTCTGCTGCTGCTATCCTTCGGGTGCTGACACCACGATGTTCCTCCACGCGATTCAGGACCCGCTCCTCCAACTCAACAGTTCTGGCGTTGATTGGTCTACGACCATCTGAAACTCGGTTGTTGAATGATCCTGTATCACGAAGACGTTCGCCTATTCCCTGAAAGGTCTTCTTATCTGGCAGACGGCGATTCGGAAACCTTTCCGCATATAGACGTCTTGCTGCAGCCGCTGTTAGAAAATCTAGAAGAGGAAGAGCCATTGTTGTCCCAAGGCGATATGATGACTAAGCTGATTGATGCAGCATTGCTTGTATATATTAAGTTAAGGTGTATATATATCCATCTCATAATTGTAAGGTTAGTGAAAAATTCACTTAATTTAGAGCTAGCATTTTTGGGCTCTTGTGGCATCATTGTTTGGCACTCTTGTGGCATCTTGTGGCATCATCATTTTTTGGGGGCACGCGCGTCCTTCTACTCGTTTGTTGAATGCGGCACTTACAGGGTGGTCTTATAGAGAGCTCTCTTGCAATTCAGTTTGGTTGTTTAGATACAAGATTGTTGCATCGTGCAATGGTGCAGGTTGTGTTGTTGTTGCAAGGTTTAGAAAGAAGACCATAAATAGTGCCCCTTTTGTTTTTTATCTTAATTTTATGCAACTGAGGCCTAAGGTAGGCCCACATCGAGTCAGCAACCCTGAGGTAGGACCTAATAGGACCTCCAACTCCGTAAGTTTTAGTCTAGCTTAACTTGGGCTGTAGGTTAGACTGGCCCTTCAGAGCTTGTCTGTTCACGGCTCAGCTGGGATTCTGAACCCAATAAAATAAAAAATAACATGGTCCTTCGGAACCGGATTCTAGCCCAAGTCTGAGTCAGTGGCTATTTTCCGGCAAAGTTCTGATTGTGCAAATTGTAGCCCAAGTTAGGCCTGGACGGGTTGAGCATAATTGAGTTAAGGTCCCAGGGTAGAAAGTTTGGTCGCCCAATTGTGAAACTTGGCCGCTCGTCTGTAAGGCCTACATTTTTGCCGGTTTGGTTAATTTTGGTTTATTATTCGTAGGCGAAGGTTGCAGACTTCAGTGCGCCAGTTACTTGGGTGGAAAATTTGGCATTCCATACTGGTGGTTGGTCAGTACACCAACCAAGCAATTCAGTTATTTGAAAAAAGCAAAATTTGAGTTTGATCAGTTTGGTTAAGTATTTTTGCCAATTCAGCTTATTTGGCATTGAGCCCAATTGTTGTTTGCATTGAAGATGAGTGCAGCTGAATTGAACAAGTTTAGAAAAAGGAGAAGCGCCTACAAAGGTCTAATTACAAAGGCCATTGCCACTATAGATTCTGCCATACAGCAAGAGGATTTAAGCTTAGTGACTGCGCAGCTTTCCATATTAGACACTAAAAAGGTTGCTCTAAGCGAAGTAAATGTTAAAATTGAGGCTCTTATAGAAGAGGATGAAATACAAAATAACATAATTTACTTTGAAGAGATTATTGATGATATAATTAAAGTATGCTACAGAGCAAAAGAGTTTAGCAGCTCAGTACAGTTAGAGACCAGGTCTAATAATGAAACACAACCCTCAACAAATGGTGTTTGTGAAGTTAAGTTTAACAGATCTGCAATTCAATTACCGAGGCTTGTACTCAAAACATTTTCTGGAAGTATTCAGGGATAGCAAGGATGGGCAGACAGTTTTCAATCAGCAGTTCATTCTAATCAAGTGTTAAGTGCGGTGGAGAAGTTTAATTATTTGCAGTCCCTCTTAGAAGGGGAGGCACCAAAGACAATAGCAGGATTAGCATTAACAGAGGCTAATTATAATGTGGCTTGGGATATATTAAAGAAACGGTTTAGTAAGCCAGAGATCTTAATTAAAAGCCACCTCCGCGAACTTTTAGCTATACCTCCTGCTAATAATCCCAATAGTGTCAAGGAGTTACGGCAGCCATATGATGAATTTGAAGTTAGAACTAGGTCCCTGGACAACTTGAGTGTAGGAATGGAAAGGTATGGTATAATGTTGGTCACTATACTGGAGTCTAAATTGCCTAGCTCAATTTTGCTTGAATTAAGTAGGGGACACTCTACAGAACATGTGTATATCCCCCTTCAGCACATGTTAAGTCTTTTAAGCACAGAATTAGCAAGACGAGAGGGAATTGAGTTTGCACAGTGGGATGTTAAACAAGGGGACAAAGGCAGGCACAGCACCAAAGTTTCTACAAAAAGGAATAGCCCAGGTACAGTGTCAGCTCTACATGCATCCTCTGAGAATAAATTAAAAGGAATCAAGGAATGCATATTTTGCGAAGACAACCATAAGTCATATAAATGTGAGGTGGCTGAGGCTTTACCTGTTGAAGAGAGAAAGGACAGGGTAACTAAGTCCACAACATGTTTTAAATGTTTTTTGAAAGGTCACAGAGCAAGGCTTTGTAAGTTTAAAATTTTGTGCAAAAAATGCCATGGCCGGCATCAGCCATTATTGTGTGGAAACACTCCTAGTAGGCCTACCCCAGAAGTAGAGACATCAGTGGCACATGCCACTGCTATGAAAGGGAGTAAAAGTAAAGGGGGATTATTGCAAACAGCTGCAGCATTATTAATTGGGAATGATGGAGAAGCTACTGTAAGAGTGTTGTTTGATAGTGGTCGCCAGTGTAGCTTTATTAAGACAAGAATTTCCAGAAAATTGAAGTTTAAAGAACTTAAGAGGGAAGTTTAAGAATTTCTGGGTTTGGGGGTTCCATTCAAAACCGAACCAAAGTTAAGAAGGTAAAAGTTCTGGTTAAGGGGTTGTTACCACAAGGTCCCACTATCAAGGTCCAAGCTGTAGAGATTGAGGAACTTTGTGCTCCAGTCACTACTTGTTTAGATATGGCATGTGTCCAAGAATTGCAAGTTAAAGGAATTAATTTGGGCAATAATAAGTTTGAAGGAACAGAAGATATTAGTCTTTTGATTGGAGCTGACTATTATTGGGACTTCATCATTGGTAATATTGTCCGCGCATCTCGAGGTCCGGTGGCTATTGAAAGTAAGCTAGGCTGGATGCTACATGGTAGCTGTTGCAATGAAATGGAGGTTAAAGCTCTTTTTGTTAAGATTGAGGAGAACAGCCATGGTTTGGAAAGGCATTTGAAAGCCTTTTGGAAACTTGAATCCATTGGCATAAAGGACAAACAGGAGAAGCAGGCTAGTACAGTGAACAGTGATGTTTTAGAGCAATTTGAAAAAGGGATTGGGTTTAGAGATGGTTGCTATGAAGTTGGCCTCCCTTGGAAGGATTCTTGCAAACCCAGTTCAAACCTTCAGCTAGCTAATAGGAGGTTGGAGACTTCATTGTACAGGCTAAGAAAAAATGAATTGTTAATTAAATACAATGAGGCCATCCTAAGCTATGTAAGGGAGGGCTATGCTGAAAGGGTGCAAGGTGAGCTGGTGAGCCAGGAGGCACATTATCTGCCACACCATGCAGTGGTACGGCGAAACAAAACAAAACTACCACCAAACTGAGGGTAGTTTTTGATGGCTCAGCCAAACCAAAGGTGGTGTGTCCTTGAATGACTGTTTGGATGCTGGGCCAAATTTAAATGCAGATTTATTTTCCTTGCTGAGATTCAGGCTTGGTAGAGTAGCAATGACTGCAGATGTGAAGCAAGCCTTTTTGCGGATAAAGTTAAAACCAGAGGACAGACATGCAGTCAGGTATCTGTGGGTGGATACGAAAGACTTGTTGGAAAATGAGCCTAAGGTTCAAGCATATAGAATGAAGTCAGTGTTGTTTGGCCTCAGCTCTAGTCCATTTCTGTTGGTAGCTACTATGCAGTACCATTTTAAGAAATATTCTGAAGTCTATCCTAACACTATTGAATACATAAGGAAAAATTTTTATGGTGATGATTTGCTGTGTTCCGTGGATAATACAGAAATGGCTAAACAGATATTCATGGAGGCTAGAGTTATAATGAGGGAGGCTGGCATGGAGCTTAGAAAATGGCAGGCCAATCATTCTCAATTACAAGAGTTTATGAGTCAGTCCTGTGGATCTGATGCAGCAGAAAGTATTGAGGATTCTGGTATTAAGGAGTTGTGGGCAATAGACACAAAGGTGCTAGGCACTGTTTGGCAGCAAGGAGAGGATTTGTTTACCTTCAATGGGAAATCTTTAGTAGAGCTGGCTGAGAATGAGACAAGGTGGACAAGACGTACAGCTCTTAGTTTAGCTTCGAAGGTCTTTGATCCTCTTGGATTTCTGGCTCCATTTGTGATAAAGTAAAAAATTTGGTTTCAGAACTGGGAAATTGGTCTTGGTTGGGACCAAGAGTTATCTGATCATATGGTAGTAAGGTGGAAATATTGGTTCAAAGAATTGGCACATCCTGGAGAAATTGAAATCCCAAGATGGTACTTTGGAGAGTTGAACAATAGTCCAGACAATTTAGAGCTGCACATCTTTTGTGATGCAAGTGAGGAAGCCTATGCAACTTTTATTTATATAAGAGGCGCATTCAAAGAGGAAGTAAGTTGCAGGTTGGTTGCTGCAAAGAGCAGAGTAGCACCTTTGAAAAGGTTTTCTATTCCAAGGTTGGAATTGATGGGTGCAATTATTGCTAGTCGGCTTGCAGTTACAGTGCAAAAGTCTTTGGCCCTTTATGAAATTCAAAGCTATTATTGGACAGACTCCACTATAGTTTGGCAGTGGTTAAGAAGCCAGGCAAGGAAATGGAAACCATTTGTTGCCAATAGGGTGGAGGAAATTCAAGCACACACAGATTCCAAGCAATGGAAGCATTGTCCAGGCACCCAAAGCCCAGCTGATTTACCAACACGAGGAATTTCAGTGAAAGATCTTGCACAGTCAAGTTTGTGGTGGAATGGGCCAGAGTGGCTAAAACTTGGAAGTGAAAACTGGCCTTCTAATCAGCCTATTGTAGGAGAATGCCAGGCTTGAGGACATTAGCAGTCTGGAAAGGTTAAGAGTGACAGCATGGGCATATAGATTTACAAACAACATTAAGGGAGAAACAAGAAGGGAAGGAATTCTGAACAGTAAGGAGATTCAGCAAGCCAGGCAATACTGGGTGGTATATGTGCAGAAGGAAAAATTTGGTGAAGAGAGGGAATTGCTCACAAGCCGTCCATTACAGGTTCTACCAACAAATTCTGCTCTCAAGGGTTTGGATGTGTTTTTGGATCAGGATTTATTGAGAGTAGGAGGTAGACTACAGTTTTCTGGGCTTCCAGAGGAGAAAATACATCCAGTTTTGCTACCTTCTGCGGGGCACTTTGTGGAACTTTTGATCCTGGATACTCATCATAAGTTGTTACATGCTGGAGTTAGAGAAGTGATAATAGAGATAAGACAACAGTTTTGGATTCCCAAAATTAGACAAGTAGTAAAAAAGGTCTTGCTTAAATGTGTGGTTTGCAAGCGTTGGAGTGCAAAGCCTTATTATATAAAGGTGGCTCCACTTCCAAGAGACCGGTGTGTCTATACTGCCCCATTTGATGTAGTGGGAGTAGACTTCGCAGGTCCAGTCTATGTGTATGAGCAAGGGGAGTCTAACAAAGGTTATATATGTCTCTTCACATGTGCTACCATCAGAGCAATCCATTTGGAGTTGGTAAGCAACTTAAGTAGTGATGTATTTCTTTTGGCCTTTAAAAGGTTTGTGAACAGAAGGGGCTTCCCAAATAAAATCATATCGGATAATGCAAAAAACCTTCAAAAGGGCTGCAAAGGAACTCCAAGAAGTTTGGTCCTTGCTAAAAGAGGAGGGATTCCAATCCTACTTTTCACACATGGGGTACAGTGGGAGTTTATTGTTGAGAGAGCACCATGGTGGGGAGGATTTTGGGAAAGGCTAGTGAGAAGTGTAAGTGTCCATTAAAGAAACTTTTAGCTAATGCTCATTTGAGCAAAGAAGAATTCTGCACTGTTTTGTGTGAAGTAGAAGCAATGGTGAATAGTAGGCCTATCACCTTTGTTTATAACAGTATGCAGGATGCAGAGCCATTGACACCAAATCATTTTCTCTGTGGTAAACGATTAACATCAAGCCCCAGTTTGCCAGAAGACTTACAGCCTAACCAGAGCACTCAAGAAGAGTTAACCAGAAGGTTCAAGTACCTTGAAGAGCTACAAGATCAGTTATGGAAGAGGTGGCAGATAGAATACTTGCCAGAACTCAATTATTACCCATCAGGGAATGTGAAGGGCTCCATTGCAAAGTGTATCAAGGTGGGAGAAGTGATAATGATTGGGGATGAAAGACCAGGGCAATGCTGGAAGCTTGGCATAGTTGAAGAGTGTTTGTTGGCAAAGACAATTTAGTTAGGTCTGCACTGGTAAAGACTTCAGGAGGAAAATTAAAGAGACCTATACAAAAACCCTATGCTTTAGAAATCAGCAAAAACACGGATAGTCAAGATGAAACGTTTGAGTTACAGCCTCATGGAGAAGGCTTGGCTAAATTTGCAGAAGGTAATGACAACAATGCCTCTTCGGTGGGGAGTGTTAGAAAATCTAGAAGAGGAAGAGCCACTGTTGTCCCAAGGCGATATGATGACTAAGCTGATTGATGCAGCATTGCTTGTATATATTAAGTTAAGGTACATATATATCCATCTCATAATTGTAAGGTTAGTGAAAAAATTCACTTAATTTAAGGCTAGCATTTTTGGGCTCTTGTGGCATCATTGTTTGGGCACTCTTGTGGCATCATTTTTTGGGGGGCATTGCGCGTCCTTCCTACTCCTTTGTTGAATGCGGCACTTACAGGGCGTGGTTTTATAGAGAGCTCTCTTGCAATTCAGTTTGGTTGTTTAGATACAAGATTGTTGCATAGTGCAATGGTGCAGGTTGTGTTGTTGTTGCAAGGTTTAGAAAGAAGACCATAAATATGCCCCTTTTGTTTTTTATCTTAATTTTATGCAACTGAGGCCTAAGGTAGGCCCACATCGAGTCAGCAACCCTGAGGTAGGACCTAATAGGACCTCCAACTCCGTAAGTTTTAGTTTAGCTTAACTTGGGCTGTAGGTTAGAGTGGCCCTTCAGAGCTTGTCCGTTCACGGCTCAGCTGGGATTCTGAACCCAATAAAATAAAAAATAACAGCCGCATTACACTCGGCAAGTCCATACATGAGATGCATGTCTGCCATTTCTCTGCTTGAATAAGCCTCCCTTCTTATTTCAAATGCACTCTATCACTGAATAGCACAAAAACTTTTAAGTTTTTTTTCACTGGACTGCACTTATTCACAGTAAGAAGTTACGAACACGTACAGTGAAACACCGCGATGCACCTCTGACTGAGTGATGACTTTACACTGAACGATATTGAAACATGTCATAGAGTGTACGAAACATTACAATCGGCAAGGCCATACATGAAATAAATCTCGTACACACTCACAAACATTGTCGCAAACAGTGTTTGTAAATAGTTTGCGGAAAGAATTGCTAGAACACAAAACGGGCTGTAACTCGGAAACAAAGCGATTTCGGCATATGTTTATATAAACTTTTTTGATTGTTTTCAGATTCTGAATCCATCCTGAAAGTGCGTCCCGCATGTTATGAAACACCCTATATATATATATACAGGGCTATTGAAAATGATTCACCTGATTTCAAATGAGAATATTTTTTAATGTTACAAATACAGAGTGATTTGTGATACATCAACCAAAAGAAAAACTGTCCAAATTTTGTCTCTCACCTCATAAATGCTCTATGTGACTTCCCCTAGTTACACGAGCAACGTCGACACGATAGTCGAATTCCTCCCATACTCGCTCCAGCATGTCCGTTGTCACTGACTCTACGGCAGTAACAATGCGAGTTCGGAGCTCATCCAAAGATGTGGGCAACGGTGGCACGTACACAGTATCCTTAACGTACCCCCAAAGGAAGAAGTGCACGCTGTGACTACCGATTTACAGCTCGAAAACTGCAACACACAAAACGCCTTCTGCTGTGCGGACGCCATTTTCACACTGACTGTTTGTTGCTAGGCTAGGCCACGGCGTGACTTTGGAGCCCTCTCGCGGTGATCTTGTAAAACTCGGAGATTTCCTCTTTCATGTGGTGTATGCCCAGTTGATGCACGGTTGATAGGTACGGAAGTATTCTCAGTTGAAATCGGATGAACCATTTTCAATAGCCCTGTATATATAATATATATATATTTATTTATTTATTTATTCCCTCACGACCAGCGTTCTTATCTTACACCGCTTCCCCTTATCAAACCCATTGTTTACAGTTAAACCCACTGTTTACACAGCTACGATTAAAATTTTGCAGTTTCCAATTTTTCCCTCTTTTATCCTCTCCCCCTTCCCCTTCGTTTATGCTCACTTAGCCCTGGCACTGTCATCCCCACCCCAATCCCTCTCCTTAAATGAATGTATACTACTGGACTAAATAAACTTTTCCATACTTTTAGCATGATAGCTTGCTTTTTGCTATGGAGGCTCTTTCACGTAATTCTTATTACTTTTCTTGTTTTAGAATCTTAATATTGGAATGCTCTCTGAATTCGATATCGGATCTGATGTAATCCGCTTTTCTCTGAAAATTTTGTATCCCCTTTTCTGCAGCTTTTTCTTCTTACCATATCTAATGAGTTTTTTTTTTATTGCACTTTAACATCGTATGCTTCAATTTTGGAATTGTTCGATATTCTTCTTCGTTTAATAATTTCTGACATATTTTTATGGCTTCTGCGAAAAACGATAAGACACTCTTTCTATCTCAGGATACCATGTCGACGCGTATGTCCGCAATATTTGCCATGCACAAGAAAGGGGCTGACAACTTTCGAAACCAGATTTGACTCCATTTACTACACTTACTTTATGTTCTTTGACTCAAAAAACTAGACTAATTACTGTTTCTTTAAGCTTACAGTATTCGCTATAATCTCATGACCGCCATTTATCAAAGGCCTTTTAAATAAAATGAGAATGTATTGTATTAAGTCTACTGTATATTCCAGTATTTTTCTCTTTCTGGTCTTGTAGCTGTGAAAGTCTTGATGATCTTCCACCTCTAAATACAGACTAGTTCGGATTAACTCGTTCTTTTTCTTGTAAGTTACGTAATTTGTCATTAATTACTTGTTCAAAACACTTTATAAGTGGGTAATAAATACTCTATATACGAGTATACATAATAATAATAATGAAGGGTTTGTTCCTAGATAAGCGCAATTTAGTGCGGAATAGCGGGACGAAGAAACGATACATGTTGAAGTTTTATTGGCAGACGTTTCGGAAAATGAACGAAGAAGTGTAATATATCAAAATTAATTGAATATAATAGAACATAGGGTGTAAGAAATATGCTAAGATAGCAAAAGTGAACAAGTAATTATAATATATTACATGTTCATTAATTGTAATGAAACAGAAATATATATACTGTGTAGATATATATATATATATACATATGTAAGTCTGGACTCATAGGGAAAATACACATTATATTTTTAAAGTGAAACAAACAAATTTTTAATGTCAGTTTTACATATTTCAGGGAAGAAAATACCCTGATGGCTCAATATACCAATCATGAGAAGGTGGAACTGGTATTGCTACGTGTTTTCGGAAAAAGCCAGAGGGAGGCATGTTCGTGAAATAACTGACATGCCTCCCTCTGGCTTTTTTCGGAAACATGTAGCAACGCCAGTTCCACCTTTTCATGATTGGTATACTAAGCCATCAGGTTTTCTTTCCTGAAATATGTAAAACTGACATTAGAAATGTGTTTGTTTCACTTTAAAAATATATCTACTTTCCATGAGTCCAAACTTCTGGGACACCCTGTATCTATCTATCTATCTATATATATATATATATATATATATAAAGCACAGTTTTTAATCCGACGAAAGAAAAATCCACGATATTACTAACCTTTGCCGCTTCAGACATATTTCTTCTTCAATGAACAACTTTACCAACAGATAGATTCACAAGCTATGGGATTCCCCCTAAGCACCACACACTAACATCTTCCTCTGCAATTATGAAGAAAACTGGCTGCAACACTGCCTCCCCCACTGCACACCATACTTATATAAAAGGTACAGTGATAATACCTTCCTTCTCTTTCACAATACTAATCATGCCTCCCCTTTTCCTTAATTATCTCACTTGACAACACCAAAACATTAAGTTCACCAAAGAAGACGAATCCAACAACACCCTACTCTTTTTAAGATATAACAATAACAAAACAAAATAATAAATTCAGCACCTCCCTAAATCGAAAACCAACATATACAGGCCTAATCACTAATTACCTGAGCCACATTCCCTCACTACATAAAATTAATAGTATCAAAATCTTCATCCATCATGCCTATCACCTCTGTTCCTCTTACTTATCCTTACACAATGAAATTGAATTTATTAAAAAATTTAGTATCAACACTTCTTTTCTGAAACATTTACTGCAACCTCTACTCAGAAATTTCCTTGACAATATTTAACAACCTCCCCTCAAAGTCTCCGCCGTTAAAAAAGACGTACATTATTTTTCATTCTCTTTCTGAAATAATATGTGTTACAAAATACACACAGAACTTCGCCAGTTACTCACCCCTTTCTATCCCCAAATCAACTTTCATTTTACATTTATCAATTAAAAAATCATGAAATCGTATTTCAGTGCGAAAGAAAAACTTCCTCAACCCCTTTTCTCGTCCACTATCTATCTTTCATCTGTGTTCGCTGCAAAGCGAATTACAGATATCAAACAAGAGTGTGCGAACATCGCGGCATCACAACCAGAACCTCACAACCTTCAAATAAACCAATCCACCAGGGAAGTATTCCGGGGGGACGTCAGACAGAAGATAGGGAGTGCTGGAACTCACGTTTCTCCTGTCACTGTTCGCCTTAGCTGATCCTTTTCCGTGTCTCATCACCCTGCGAGCAGTTCAGCATGCTCTGAAACACATACTTCTCTCCCTATTTCTCACTACATATGCATGCGTCTTACACACTACATAATCTTTTCAAAATTTAAAAAAAAAAATGGCATCAACTTCAAGAGCCTCGGAGTTCCATGGGGAGGGGACCATAAATGTCCCCACTTCTGGCACCCCAGCTGCCAATACCTGGAACACAGACCCAGGCAGCGGGGCTGGATCTGCTACTGCCCATTCGAGATGTTCTGGGCCTCTGTCTAATTTACTTTTCTTAAACTTCTGCAACATTCATGGCCTTTTCTCAAATTTTCAATCTGTTGAACACCACCTCTCCTCCTCTAAACCTCATCTTCTTTTTCTCACTGAAACTCAGGTGTCTGGGACGACTGAGAGCAACCCCTTTTCTGTACCCTCTTACTTTCTGCATACTCAATTTCACTCCAAAGGTGGATGTTGCGTATATGTACGCAATCACCTAACTTGTTCTCGTATTCCCGAAATCGAATCTTCCGAATTCTATACACTGTGGCTACGGCTTACATGCCATTCTCACACTAAATACATCTGCGCTGTTTACCTTTCTCCTAATTCTACTGACTACCCAAAATTCTTTGACTACCTCACTTCCAAAGTGAAATACACTTTCCCGCTCTCCCTTTGCTGAACTCTCCATTTTAGGATATTTCAATGTTCATCACCGCCTTTGGCTTTTCTCCCATTTCACTGACGTCCCTGATGAACTAGCTTACAACTTTTTTATCCTAAATGACCTAGAGCAGGTTGTACAGTAGGGCGGCTCGTTTTTACACTTTTTTCGATATTTGATTGGGGGTAGTGCGGAAAAGTTGCGATTTGGAGAGAAAATAAAGTGTGTAAAATTTTTTTGATCTACGTCAATACCTTCCGGTGGCGGCGAGTCCTTAAAAATCGAAAAATAGGCCTAAAAACACATAAATTTTTTATATAATTTTATATAATTTTTATATATTGTTCATTGTTCAATGACTGCTATTAATTTATTCAAGCCTATAATAGTGTTCTCAGGGTTGTTTGCACAGAAATATACCGGAATTAACATTTGTATAACATCTTGTTAAAACTTGCTTTAAATCAATATTTTGGATATTTTAACGGCTAAGACGCCACCGGAAGTTATTAACAGATTGTGCTGAAATTTTTATTGTTTATTTTGTAAGTCTTTAAAACCATTTTCCAATCTACCCCGTTAGGCCTATTTTTCGATTTTTAAGGACTCGCCGCCAACGGAAGGTATTGACGTAGATCAAAAAAATTTTACACACTTTATTTTCTCTCCAAATCGCAACTTTTCCGCACTACCCCCAATCAAATATCGAAAAAAGTGTAAAAACGAGCCGCCCTATTGTACAGCACCCTACTCGTATCCACGATCGCCTTGGAGATAGACCCAACATTCTGGAGTTATTTCTTACCTATCAGCCTTCTTCTTATTCTCTCAAACTTTTTTCTCCGTTGAGCTCAGTAGTATGCCCGCAAAAAGGTGGAGTGCAAGTTGCAATTGCATAATATTACTTAATGTTGCAAGAGTGCCACCCATCCCCTTCGTTGCAAGAGTGCCACCCACCCCCCTTTGTTGCTAAGCCCCTCCCCCTTCGTTGCTAAGGCACCCCCTTTGTTGCCAGCCCCGAAATGGGACTGCAAGGGGTATGCAACCTGGAGTTATCCCCCAAGCTGATCCCCCGAAAGGGGAGTGCTAACCTTTGCTGCCAACCCCAAAATGGGATTGCAAGGGGTATGCAACTTGGAGGCGGAGTTCTCCCCCAAGCTGAACCCCCCCCCAAAGGGGCATACCTAACCTAAGGGCGCCTCCTTGGGGAGGAAGGGGTTTCCTCACCCCCCAAAGGAGCAGAAAGAGATAGCAAGAGAGGAAGAGGAGATCCTTCATCCGACAGCTGTCGGACGCGTATGACTCCGTCGTCCAACACCCGGTTTCTTATAGTGCCCCTAAGCAGCCAGTTGGCTTAGGCCGCCAGTGCCTCAAGCTAAGTGCCACAGTATGCTAATTGGATCAAGGCACGCGCCAGTGACAGCCACTGCCTCAAGCTAAGTGCCACAGTATGCTAAATGGATCCGGACACGCACCCCAGTCTAGGTCAGCTTGCTGGGTCGTACACCTCAGACAAGCGCCAGTGCCACCCGGCTGAACCATACAATTATCAAACCAGATAAAATATATTATTGTGTACAAGGAATCAATAAAACGACGTTACAGCAAACTGCTTAAAACACGAAAAAATTATTCAATAAAACACCGTTACATCATTCCGATTTTAAAGGGATGTTTTAGCCCAACACTCTGGCGCTTTTCCTAATTATGCTTTATATATATATAATATATATATATATATATATACAGGGCGTCCCAAAAAAATGTATACACACTTTAAATAATTATAAAGGCAGTGTTTATTAAAATACATTTCATTTTCAAAATGTAATAGAATCTACAGACATTATTAATTGTTTTGTCAACGCCTGTTTCAAACTGACGTCCGTTCTGGTCCAGGCACTGCTGATAACGCGAAGCAATGGAATCGCAAACATCACGAAACATTTCGTTTGGTATTTGTGTGCATTCTCGTTCAATGGCTGCTCTCAATTCAGCGACTGTTGCAGGTTTTATAGCGTAGACTTTGTCTTTTAAGTATCCCCATAAAAAAAGTCTAGTGGTGTGAGGTCTGGTGAACGCGGAGGGTATTCTACGAAACCCCTTCGTCCAATCCACATCCACATCGTGCCAAGTACCACTCGCAATACTCCACTCTTCGGTCCGGATCATCTTCATTAATAGCATGGACTAATCTTGGAATGTAACTTTTCCATTGACAGCGCTTCAAAATGCGTTGGACAGACGATTCTGAAATTCCTACCTCACGACTCGCTTGCCGCACAGATTTTCTTGGACTTTGGTGATACGTTTCCAGTACTCTTTCTTGCTTTGTGGGGCTTGTCGATGTCCGTGGTCTTCCGGAATGCTTCTTGTGGACATTCTGAACAGTTCCATCGGCTTCAAACTTATCTCTAATTCGAGTGATGGTAAGTCGCGTTGGTGGATCTGTTTGAAACTCCCTCCTAAACTGTCTTTGCACTTCAACTGCGTTTTCACACTTCCAGTAGCATTTTAGAATGAATTTCCTTTGTTCAAAGCTTAGTCTGACTGCCATTATTAATTCTAATGGGTTTAACTTGGAAAGAAAGAAACATCAATTGAGCTATCAGCTGTTAAAGTGTGTATACATTTTTTTGGGACGCCCTGTATATATATATATATGATCCGGCTAAATGAGTATTAAAAAATATATCGCTGTGTTTTGTCTTTTATTATAACTTATTTAAATCCATTATTTAACCTTTCATAAATTTTGTAAATGTACAGGTAAAGGGTTTCATTTTATGCGCAAGCTTTCAGTATATATATATATATATATATATATATATTATATATATATATATATTATATATGTAGGAGTTCTCAACAGAATATAAATTGGTATTTATTCTATTTTTAAAATCAATTTAGCATATCACACAATACGCGGGATGTTTTGGGGCTTTTCAGACCGAAGACCACCATTACACCGTTTATTTATATTATGAAATGAAATGTTAACCGGGGTCGCACCCGGGATATATATATATATATATGGCCAAATAATATATAATATATATATATATATATATCAGTGGCGTGCGGTCCATGGAAGCAAGGGAAGCAATGCTTCCCTATTCAAAGAAAGAAGAAAATGCTGTATTATACTTTAAAGTTTAAACAGTTCAATATGTGTTAATAATTTGTACAAAATCATTTTATTCTACTATTTATAGCATTTGATTGGTAATAAGGTGGATACATAGTATATACATTGGTTGCCGTTCGTGCAAGAACCTTTGAGAAAGCCGACGCAAAAAATCTCGAGTTGGACAACAATTGACGAAATGCATCCTTTTTCCCAATGACTTTCGCTTTTTTTTTACTGTTACAAATTGTTTCTTTCCATTCTAAAAATTCATTTAATGTTTAATAATGTAGTATTTATTGAATACAACAAGTTTCATATATAGTTTTTCTACTAAAAAATTCCATGGCCATGTTAAGCGAAAAAGAATATATATTTATCGTTATTTTATCCTTCCCTATGTCAAAAAGGAAGCAATTTAGATTTCGCTGTCCAGATCTCATAGTTAATTTTCTTGAAATATCTGGCAACTTATACGTGCTGTAAAAAGAAAGAAGAATAGAATTAACCTATAAGTAAAGTAAGTAGATGATTATATGTGTTTTGTTTTTATTATATACGAGTATTTTAAAGTTTTATTTTTATTTTATATAATCTTTGTTGTTTTGCTTGAATTGCTTCCCCTTGACGAAAAATCACCGCACGCCACTGATATATATATATATATATATATATATATATATTATGATATTTATTAAATAAACAATTAATGAGCCTATGATCCAAAATTGCAATATTAGCCAAAATCTTAAATACACTTTACCTTGTGTAATTAATTTCGCGTCTCGCAGTTAAACATATCGTATCAGTCCTTGATTAATAAAACTATAAATTTTATTTTAATAAGCAAACTTTAAAATGTTTTGAAATATACGGTCTTTTGCACTGCTTCTCATATATATACTAGAAAAACTTAATAATATCGGGGAGGAAGTTAATTCGCAATTTGCGCGTAAATACAATGAATCACGTCCCCGGTCTTACAGTGGGCCTATTCAGATTATCTTGCAATGTTCATATTAATTATAAGTTTGTAACTATTCTATTTAAAAGTTATAGAACTTCAAACAAATATATAATATGCGTGAAAAGAAAAAAAAATATATATATACACACATACATATACATAAACACATTCATTTACAGAGAGAGAACGACACACACACACACACACACATACACACACACACACACACACCCAGCGTACCACAGACAGGACTTGTTATTCAGAGTATCCTAAAAATATAATTTGTTATTTATTCTATTTTTAAAACCAATTTAGCCTATCACCCAATACGCGGGATGTTTTCAGGTCGAAGATCACGAACCTTCAACCACAAATGAGCCGTATGGCTGATAGCGTTCGCGACACGCACAATACAACACAGAAAAATAGAGAAAATATTCCAAATTGAATTATAACAGAAGGGCAGAGAACAATAAAAGTTCTGGAAACTTGTACTTGTAAACACATTTCCTCCCTGAAAATAATCCGAGATGGAGCACAATAGAACCGTATATCTCGACACTACCCAAACAACACACACACACACACATATATATATATATAATATATACAGGGTGTCCCGTAAGTCTGGACCCATAGGGAAAAATAATAAAATTACAAAATAGTCCAAAAATGTATTACATAATCTGTTCAAAGTGTCCGCCGTTGTGTCGCACACATAGTTGAAGACGCAATCTCCACTGCGACAGCACTTTCTGAATCACAGTCGCAGAAATTTCTTGACACGCCTCCACAATGCGTGCTTTAAGGTGGAAAATGTTCTGAAGTTTGACCTCGTACACTTTGGCTTTCAAGTGGCCCACAAATAAAACTCCAGCGGAGTAAGATCATAATAAAAAAATAATAAAAATAATAAAAAAATAATAAAAAAATATATTATAAATAAATTTTTGGACTATTTTGTAATTTTATTATTTTTCCCTATGGGTCCAGACTTACGGGACACCCTGTATATATATATATATATATTATACACGGTTTAATTGTTAACATTGTAGAAAAGCTTTTGCCAACTGGTAAAAGGCACGTTTTATATCGGCAAATGCGGACAAGGCTTTGTTCTACCCGGCAAAAGGTCCCAGATCCACCTTTCGCCGAATATGATTGTATTAATGCCAGACAAAGCACCATTCTCGCACAATATGCAGGTGTCTCTGAGAGCAAATCTAAATAAAAAAAACTTTTCGAAATTCCGGCATACTTGAATGAACTGGTTTTTCCAACAAACGGGTCAGATGCCCCACTCAGACCTGTTGGCGGTCTGCCAATAACCGTGCTGTATACCTGAATGAACTCGTTCTGAAGATGCTTATAATTAAACACCGCCTACCTTTCGTGGCTCCTCCCATTCATTGCTCGTGAAAAGGGAGCGTTGCTCTCGGATTGGTCGAAAAAGCATTATCCGTAAACCAATAGGCAGTTAAATCACGTTTGTGGGTTGGTCACTTAGCCCCTATAAATGGGGTGTTCCGTTATTCAGAACCAGTTTCTCTCCCAGTTCATAACAGCGTACATACAAGCCATGTCTGAAATCTATAACTCCCCTGCCCTCATTGAAGAAAGCGATATTTACGGGCAAATAACACTTTTTCTATTCAACACCTTAGGACAGAATGAATTATTCTCGTCTCAGAGCATTGCTGAAAATTGCGACGAACTGCGCGAATCCACAATCAATTCAATTGAGATGTAAGTAGCTTATATATATATATATATATATATATATATATATATATATATATATATATATATCGTAAACCCTGATGAGGCGTCATATTAACTGGTTCGAAAACTAGTCTGTAATGCATCCCGTTTATAATTACCAGTCTAATTTTCCTTTGGTTATAAATTTCCTGAAAATTATTCTCGTTGTGCTTAACTATCCGTTGTCTCCATCGTTATTATATCACCATTTGTATATATTGCAACATCTTGCTACATCTTGCAACATCGCTTTGTAGCAATATACATACAGTATATATATATCTGCATATGTTGGAATTTTAAGATTATTTTAAGATAATGCGGTGCTACAGTAGGATTTTACCAATTTGCAATAAAAGTGTTTTGAAAAACGTACTTAATCATGAGACCTATATATACAGGGCGTCCCAAAAAAACGTATACACACTTTAACAGCTGATAGCTCAATTGATGTTTCTTTCTTTCCAAGTTAAACCCATTAGAATTAATAATGGCAGTCAGACTAAGCTTTGAACAAAGGAAATTCATTCTAAAATGCTACTGGAAGTGTGAAAACGCAGTTGTAGTGCAAAGACAGTTTAGGAGGGAGTTTCAAACAGATCCACCAACGCGACTTACCATCACTCGAATTAGAGATAAGTTTGAAGCCGATGGAACTGTTCAGAATGTCCACAAGAAGCGTTCCGGAAGACCACGGACATCGACAAGCCCCACAAAGCAAGAAAGAGTACTGGAAACGTATCACCAAAGTCCAAGAAAATCTGTGCGGCAAGCGAGTCGTGAGGTAGGAATTTCAGAATCGTCTGTCCAACGCATTTTGAAGCGCTGTCAATGGAAAAGTTACATTCCAAGATTAGTCCATGCTATTAATGAAGATGATCCGGACCGAAGAGTGGAGTATTGCGAGTGGTACTTGGCACGATGTGGATGTGGATTGGATGAAGGGGTTTCGTAGAATACCCTCCGCGTTCACCAGACCTCACACCACTAGACTTTTTTTTATGGGGATACTTAAAAGACAAAGTCTACGCTATAAAACCTGCAACAGTCGCTGAATTGAGAGCAGCCATTGAACGAGAATGCACACAAATACCAAACGAAATGTTTCGTGATGTTTGCGATTCCATTGCTTCGCGTTATCAGCAGTGCCTGGACCAGAACGGACGTCAGTTTGAAAACAGGCGTTGACAAAACAATTAAATAATGTCTGTAGATTCTATTACATTTTGAAAATGAAATGTATTTTAATAAACACTGCCTTTATAATTATTTAAAGTGTGTATACATTTTTCTGGGACGCCCTGTATATATATACGGTGGCCATCACTTTTAATTGCCTCAAATCCATGACAAATATTTTAATTACAGGACTGCCACGGAGTTAGACCGTATTATAAACACTTTCGGCGAAAGGAGAACGAGTCCTTCGCCGAACACCCCACCCAGCAGTGTAGGGGTTACAGTATTGAATCACAGTCAGCCAACCGAGCCCGAATTTGCAAACGAGTTAATGTAAGTGTTTTGACCCCGATAGTATTTTTAAAGTAGGTAGACTTATCTACAAAGTAAATTATGCTAATTGATTTAACCGGCTCTTTTCTCCTTTATAATATAACCTGGCCCTATTCACGAGATATATATATATATATATATATATATATATATATATATATATATATATATATAACGTTTCAAATCGGTGTTATCTTATAAAGAAGCCATAATTGCAAAGCATTTTCAGTTATTCTCTACATCTTTCATCATTATTCGTATATATATATATATATATATATATATATATATAGGGTGTGACCGTTGCCCTCCAAAAATCAAAAAATGGTCCTACAATGCTGTTCAAAGTTTATTGTTGTGTATTATCTAGGAAACACCCCTGTAAATTTTCTTGGAGATCGGTGCATGTTTGAGCTAGCATCGTCGTACCAGCAAGTATTGCTATTTCAGCTTATGAACTCATAAATAAGTGTAAAAATAGCACATTTTATCAGATTTTCATTTCACGGGTCTGGAACGCTGACCCACAAATTTTCCACTTATTTTTTATTGCATTTAATTTTAATGATGCTCTTTTCTTTCCCTTGACAGTGATTTGATGTTGTGAATAGAGAATTTAATCATGATACATGGCAAGATGATGAGTATGTCAGAATGTTATTGGGCACCGTACCCCGAGAAGAAGAAAAGGAAATAAAGGGCTGCAAACTGCCAACTAATAGCAGGTCTTACTATATCTGTTAGCAAACTTCGGGATAGCATTGGGACCAGGCTTTATCTGCCACCATTGACAATGTGCTTTTGCATTACCAGAAGGCGAATGTCCCGACCATTACAGGCAGGAACAATATTGGCCGAGTGATTAAAACTTACTATGACAAAGACTACATGATGCTTATGAAAAAGAATGAGGATAGAAGACGGGCTGATGATCCTGGAATTATGAAGTTTAAATCAGAATTGAGCCTGACAATTAAATTTTATAAGAACACAGTGTTGAAAGACATGGCGGCTGCGAAAAAGGGGAAACTCAGGCTGAACAAGATGCCATCGATACTGACATACTCTTTATGAAAAGCATGCTAAGTGACAGAGTAGCTACCTACTCTGGGGTAACAAAGTACTCACAGAAAAGGTTCAGAAGCGACAGAAAAGGCAGATGCGAGAAGAGAAGCGACAAGAGAGAGAGCAATGTGATCATGCTGAGATGTACAGGCTGATATTGATTCACCTATTAGCTCTGATGAGGATGATGACATTGATGAGGCCAGCACTGCTGAACCAAAGAGAAAACATCGGAGAACAGTGAAAGAGGGAGTTTCAATTTTTGTGCCCATGATATTTGAAGTCGGCAGAACTTGTTTCATGCAGTGTTCGAAACAACATCTCGCCGACCCAGCTGAGTGCAATTGTGTACTCCCTTGTATCTGCATGTGGTGGAGATACATCAAAGCTGAGTCTAAATGCAAGGACAGCCCACCGATACCGAGCTTCCATCGTGTCAGAAATAAGTTTAAAAATCATGGATGAATGGCAACCATCAGACAAAGTACTGGGTGCACTGGGATGTAAACTTATGGACACGCTGGATTCCAAAGGCACTGATGACCGCCTGCCCATTCTTGTGTCTGGTGTCAATGGCACAAAGCTTCTTGGAGTCCCACCTCTTCCGCATTTGACTCAAAAAGCTGGCCTGGTTCAAGGAGACTTGATATCAACAGCAACCAAACAACTTCTGGTCGATTGGGAGTGTGAACAGAATGTCGTTGGTATGGTTTTTCGACACAACTTCATCCAATACAGGTAAACTTATTTCAAACCTCAGCGTGAATTTATCACGACATTAATACCAAAATACAGTGAATGACTTAAAAGAAATCTGCAAAAAGCACGTGCCTGAATGTGGCCTTAAACTACAATTACATTTTTTTTCAGGACAAAAACAGCTGCTTTCGTCTCCCTCCAAAAGGAATTAGAGCGTGCCGTATTCTGGTGCGCCTGTCGCAGCATGTGGGCGAAGTCATCCTAGGTGTTTGTGGGATTGCTTGAAAGTGGAGGGCTCTTCAAGTCCAAACATAATGGTTTTCCAGAGGTGAGCCATAAGCTTTACAAAATAACAAGGAGTATTATTATCTAATGAACAAATTTAGTGGAATTCTTTTATTAGACTTATAAGATATACTAACACCAAGCAAATGATCGATCATATCAATCTTAATACCCTAAAAAATATTATAGATTAGTACGAAATACAATAATCCCAATAATTACATTTCTAGGTTCAAGAACCATTTCTCTCAACTGGCGTACAATGAAAAAAAGAAATACTACTACCTCGCAATGCCTGGAGTGTTTGAGGGCGCCAGCAGGAGATGGCTGACTTCTTCCGTGAATCTCTAGCCCAATCATTTACACGTGGCGACTGCAAGAGCTGTAGAGCTTTGTCTGCTGCTTGTAACTAAAGGATCCGAGCCAGTGAACTTCACAATGGTCTACCCCGGCGCACTTCACAAAACAAGGTGGATAGCTAAACTGCTCTATACCCTCAAGATTGTTCTTTTGTCACGCCAGATCAAGAGCAGTTTCCCAAAGCCGAGGTTGTGACTAAAAGTCAAATCAGCAAGTTAGAACGTTTTGCTGTGTTCACAGTCGCTGTTTTATGTCCCTGGGGAATGTTTGCCCCGTTCCAGCAAGTGCGCCACTGAATGACTTGAATTTGGTCGAAACCTTGGCTGAATTTGCCCCATATGACGCCACAATAGTTGACAAAGCACGTGTGGCACTCGGTTGACACACTTGGTACCTAACTGAGGAGTTGGCCCCACTGGCTTTGTTCTCGTCCCTAGTACAAGAAAGGACAAAAGAGGAGATGAGGAAGGCCCTTCTTTGCCATGAAGGCACTGAAGTTACTAAGAGAGTGGGGCTCAATCATGGGGGCTATGGAAAGCCATATCTTCCCCCTGTCCCAGAAAGTGGCACTGCCCTGGTGGACCTAATTGGGCCTGACTCAAGCCGGTTCTTCACCATTTTAGGCATGCCCTATCAGTTTCTCCACAGTCCAGCCAGTGAATGGGCGGATCATGACGACTACCTGAACATGAAACGGGTTGTGGACAAGCTTCAGGTCGTCAATGAGGCTGCAGAGCGTGGTGTAAAACTTTGCCATGACTTTCTTAATGTTGCCAGGGATGAGGAGCGCTTTCAAGAAGTCCTTCAAGTAGTTGAAAATGACAGACTCCGCGTTCCTAATCAGCGCAAACGATCATCTGTTTCCGAACAGAAATCATGGTTTCTTGCTCTAGAGAAATAATACCTTGTGAATATATGATAAAACCCCTTAATGTACCATGAGAGAATAAGAATGATTAACTTTTTTGTTAGTGATAACAGCTTTTAATTAAGACAGGCAAATGATTTGTGTTAATATCCCTTATGATGGTTGTGTAATCTCATATATAGGCGCGTATGCCGTATAAGCAAAATCGCTATTTTTCAAATTGCTGGTGCTCACTCGAATATGCATGAATCTTCAAAAAATTGCACGTGGGTATTTTTTATGTCAATATGCAAACTAAAATTTTGAACAGCATTGTAGGACAAAGTTGGGGCAACTGTCATACCCTAATATATATGGTATGTTATATTTCTTCTACAGCTAGGTTTTTAGAAACATTAAACTTTTAAGAAGTGCATTCGTTTTTAAAAATAATTTTCTCTTTATTTTACAGGAGCGAAACGGAGTTAGAAGAGATTACAAAAACTTTTGGAGAAAAGGTGGCGAACGAAGTGGTATCCACACCACGCTGCGAATCAGATGTCATGGTATTGGCACACAACCGCTCATCCGAATGCGCTGTCGTCACAGATATTATGTAAGTATTTTTAGGATATTAAAACACAACAGTATTTTCATTTATTAAGCATGTATAAAAAGGGGCAGCGCCCAATTCTTAATTGTTACAAATGTATATACAGATTTACACAATATAGAGCTTACAAATTACAGGGGCTTGCAACATGTGGGAATTTTTTTTATCTGTCTGCATACATATTTATCGTTCATATTTGTGTCACACAAATCGAATAATTTTAAAAAATTCACAAATCCCTTCCCGCGCGACATGTGTATGAGAAACAAGATACAATATAGCCCACATGTTTCGCTGTAAAAGCTTTGAAATTGATATGGGGCCCAAATTATCTCAGGCACACGTAATTGCGCGATAAAATTTACGATTGTCGAGTCATGCCATGGGGGAGCCCGAGTGAATCGAAGTAATACATTCTTTCCTTAGTTTTAAAATAAATCGCAAACCAGTGAATTCCCTCGCCACCCACAATGTCGGTGTTAACGATTGCCCCGTGCCAGTTTCTCGTGCTAGGCGGCTTCATTATTTCATTCTTTGCAAAAACCCCGATAAATTTGGAACGCGCGAAACAGTCACTTTTCATCACTCTCTGGAGTGTATTTGCATCCATTTTAAAAATCTGTGCTTATGTTCCTAAATCTGTCTACTTCTATTAGGGACTGTGTTTCTAGATACATTAGTACACTAATAGGCGCGTCTGTAGGCTTGGCGAAATCCAAACGCACTGAAATCGCACCGGTCTGCTGCGGGTTTAAATGGGTACTTACGCCAGCAGTCAAGTCAGGCGTAACGTCAAATGAGTAAATATTAAACTGTTCCACAAATTCTTTCTGTGTTAGGCCGATTCCAAGTTCGTCACACACCCCTGTGTTATGGGCTAAACTGCTGTATGCTCTCGCGCAGAGCGGGAACACAGCATCTGACGAGTAGTCCATATTCATTGTCCCACCCAATGCGACGCCATTGATATATAAAGTAATATTTTTAAGCCCAAAATTTTCAAACTTCAAGGCACTCTTTTTATAATCCCCATTCGTCGAAGCGTGGTCTTGCATCCAATTAAAATCCTTTTAGGCAGTACTCCAAGAGCGATGTTTTCTATCTGTTTCGATGCCAATCCTGTGGGGATCGTGTACAGTTTGATCTGTACCCTGTTAATTGGGTATTTCACTGTGGTGTGTAACAGTTCTTTCTCAATTTCTATATGTTTCGCGGAAC
Organism: Bathynomus jamesi; assembly: GCA_023014485.1. NCBI lineage: Eukaryota > Metazoa > Arthropoda > Malacostraca > Isopoda > Cirolanidae > Bathynomus > Bathynomus jamesi. Next base: position 222,103 of record JAJOZX010004001.1, on the reverse strand, counting down.
TTAGCTTCACTCGGCGTATACGCAAATATGCCTCCATGATATGGATCACAACAGGTTTCGCGCCTTCTTCTTGGTCAGCGCCCAGATTTATACAGATCTCAGGGCTCGTGCGGGTAAGCTTCAATTTCATATCTACCCCGTTCATAAGCAACTTCTCCTGGAATGTAAAGTCCGTGTGCAGGCGTCCAAAACATTCATATATCTTTTTTTTAGAATTTTTAAATTTATCCTTTATACTACCCTCATCTTTAGTGTGGTAATACCCCTCGGCAGATAAAAAGGTATCCTTCGCTTCTTTTGAAAAGTTGAGGACATTTTCCAGATACGATCGTAGGTGGTAGTACCCCGTGCCTGCCGAGATGTTAGTCTGATTTAAATATACGTCACACTGGCTGAATATGGTGTGCAGAAAGTTTGTTTCGGGGTATGCAGCATAATTATCATCGCAATCCGTTCCATCAGAATGAGCTATGCGTAGTTTAGTGTACATGTCCATACAACTCGGATCAAAAAAGTAAGGGCCTGAGCTGGGTATCACGAACTCTATAGGGGCACTGGGTGAACTAATCGTGTTTAAAGGGTTAATTGTAATAAAGTCACTGTGCTCAATAGAAACTTGAGTTGGAGGCAGCTCAAAGAGGGATAGCTCCGATTTACAGCACTGTGAACTGCAAGGATGAATGAAACGTGCCATGGTGAGTTAGAAACAGTGCCACCTCCCCCGACGAGTATCAGTCAATCTATGATTCGTGAGAGTAGCGTCCGCAGTTTATATCAGTTAAAAAAAATGATCGGTCATAGTTCTCATACGCTTAGAACACTTCTTTTTTGGCGCCCTTTTACGTTTAATACCACGGGACCCCTTCTTCTTCCTAACAGTTCTCTTCTTTACACCACGTGTTGGTACCCCCTTCTTCCTATCAATTCTCTTCTTTCCTCTGCCACGCATTTTTCTCTTAGCATCTTTGATGATTTCATCCCGTGTACGTTTTAAATGTTTTTTTAGAACTTCTTTAGGTTTAGTTCCCGCGAGTATTTCCTCTGCTGCGTTAAAACCTGTTTGTAACGCCTTGCTCCCAAGCTACCTAGCCCCTCTCTTCAGTAGTGGTACAGCTGTGCGCAGTATGGATGGAAAAATGGACCCCAAGTCCACTACCACGCTGGTATCTCACCCCTCGGTATACCGTGAATGGTTTTCTGGACATTATAACTCAGTGCGTCGAAAGTGTAGCTTTACTGTTAAGCTCCCTTCACCGAATGGGAAATTTTTACCCTCAATCGTTCTTATATATATTGAGATATTAGTTATTAGATTAGTTGAGACAATCACATAATGGGGTCTGTCATATGTAATACTGAAGCTCCTTCCTCTATGGTTGGGAATGTGCTCTACGCGCAGCAGTCGTGCCTGGGTATCCCCAACAAACTGGTGTTCCGCTATATTGCTGTAAATGTAGCACATGTATGGATGCTGAGACCTTACATCCAATTTCCCCATCTTCAGCTGATACACTAAGTTGGACAAGTCATCCGGTGCCTCGTGAAAGGTGTCTCTTTGGAAGGCTGCTCGATAACGCCCCTCAGTTATAATTTTGAACACTCTTCCGTCTTTAAGATTCCTGTTAGCCTTTGATTTTAGCATTAGAGTATGTGCAGTGCCTCCTCTGTTTACGATTTCGTATATTAAATCATTCGTAAGGTGTGAGTTTTTTAAACATATGTTTAAGTCTCTCACAACATCCTCAACCGAACCATAGCGGCCCGGTCCTAGTGTCACAGTTGTACTGAAAAACTGTGCGACCTTAGTCCGAGCGATACGTATAGTTTCATCCCGAGTTACCCCGGCTTTTGCACACTCATCACAGTTTCTAAGAATTGTATAAAAGGCATCATTGTAATCAATATTTAAAAAGACGGTATCCAGCTGAATTTCACATATCCCCACCTCATACGAATCACGGCCCAATTCAATGGGACCATGGAGTTCTGTTACAAAATTGGCTAGTGTGTTGTTAGGGTGTACAGACAGGGACGTAGAAATGGTTGGGGCCATGCTGCATACTAATTAAGCTTCATGACTGCATCAGCTTTTATATAGGTATTGAAGCTTTCTGGGTAACCTAACCACTTCAACAGGTGCATTTTTCTCTTTCCTGTACCTTTGGTTGCTAAAATTTTCTAAATTTTAAACACATTTTTTTCTAAATTAAATGCCACTTTCTGAAGTTCCTCGCGGTAAAAAACCCCGAGATTTCTTCCCCATTCAAATCTTCAACGTAATACATCATTATCTCGCCTTTAGGCGTCATAGCCCTAACTTTAAAAATCTCGCGTGTCCATTCTTGCTAAAAACCCTTCGCGAATTTATTTCCCGAACGTGACAACCTTACATAATCATTGATTTTGAAACGCATAGATTGTGCTGGTGGTGGTGGTGGTCCATCACTTCTTGGACGCTTGCCTCTTTCTAAAACATCGTTAGGCGTTGTACCGATCGTACAGTGGTGTGAGTGGTTGTAGGATGAAGCCAGTGAATCGAGAACGTTTATATATCTGAGCGTGCTTTTATGTGTAAAATAACGGTGCATGCGTTCCTTATGGTACGTTGAACTCTTTCAGCTAAAGATGCTTTATGTATAGAGTTGGAAGTGTAATGGCTGATATTAAACTCTGACAACATGTTCTGAAAAGCTCGCCCTATAAATTCTTTCCCCATGTCCGTACAAAAATAGCCTGGAATCCTGTTTTCTGTCAACATCAGTGTTTTGGTCGCTTTAGCGACTGTTTCAGGCGATTTATTTTTCAGGTGAACTAGCCACAGGTATCTAGAGAATATATCTATTGTGAATAGGATGTAGCGGTAACCATCGTTGTACACAGAATATCTTTGCATGTCTGTTAAATCTGCCTGCCAAATAGAGTCAATCGAAGCGGCTGTTGTCTTTACTGTTTTAAACCTTTTTCTCACCGGTTTATGAAGTGTGTAAGCATCCTGGGCACGCAAAAATCTCTCAACATCCTTTTTCCTTACACCATAAGTACCTCTGTACAGTCTATTAACGCCACCATAGGATGCAGGGCTAGAAATGTCATAATAGTGCTTACTTAATACGTTAGCCATTTGCGTATTTTAGAGGCACGTGGATAAGGTTGGCCTTCTACTCTCTTCTTTCTTCTCTTCAGAGACACTGCAACTGTTGTGGGTGAAGATGTACTCAGTTGTGACACGTGCGATGCATGCTCCAAGTCTTTTAACCTATTCAGATTACCTATCAATGTTTTGGGGACATTTATTTGCTGTAGTCTTGCCTTAATATGCCTCCATCCTGTTGGTGATGGCCTGTCCCACTTTCTCACCAGATCATGAACAATATCGATGAAATTGGACCCTTGCACCCTTGATCCATCAACAATGACCTCGCCTGTGTCTGCCCACTGTATGACAGTGTCCTCACTCAATAGATTATAAAGACTTAACCCTTTATTCCTCAATGTATGGGGGAGGCCGTTTTTTAGCATATGTTCGATGTGCTGTGTTCCGCTACTCTTTGGTTGCTCAGGCCCTGTACCCTATTCTCAGCGCTACTCGAGCTGTGCCTCACGGGGAGCTCTGTAAGATGTTTATAATCTTCGTACTCATGAAGAAATTTCTGCAAAGCCTCTTGATACAAAACCCTTTTCTCATCAGGCGTCTTTTCACTGTTTAATAGGGATAGTAGCTCACTCTCCATTCTCTTAAGCCTACTTTTACGGGGCTCAAGAGCAGCGTCTGGGGTCCTTTGTAATGACGCATACAGCTCGTGCGGGATCACAACCACGTTCTTCATTATATTAATCTAGTCAGTAAAGGACCCAAAATTGAAAATAAGATGGGTAGGAACGAACCCCTCTTTGTACAATAATAAGCTTTTTCTTACCCACAATCTGACTTTTATGAGCAAGCGCCCATATTATGTTCTTGTAACGACGTAAGCGAGCCTTCTGACAGGATTTCATTGGAACATTACATTTTATAACATTGAGGCAGATTTCACAGATGCATTTTAAAAAGTCAGAGTCTATATTTTTAACAAGGATCTGCTGCAACGACCGAGGCAGTCGTTGATAGATTTTTATTAATTCACGGTATTTCTTTAGCTTATTCATCATTCTGGAATGTACACGGTTTCAGGCTCGTTTGGAAATATATTCGTTCTTAGAAGCACCCTAAACGTGTTTCGCGGGTGAAGGTCACAAAGCAAATATCCATAACGTTGCTTTGTGACCTCTTTATAAACCTCCAAAAACTCCTTACGTTGACTCGGGATCATTTGACTGGCTAATACCCCAATTTGTGACACATCTCTACGTTGAGCGAATAAGACTAGATATTGCGTATTTAACGATACAGATCTACAGATCTACAGAAGCTAAGGCTAACAAAGACCCTAAGATCCACTCTAAGGTTAGCCCGAGAGAAAGGAAAGAGTAGCGGGTTAAGAGAAGAGAAGAGAATAAGGGGTTAAGTAAGAGCAACACCTATCACTCATGGGTTAACATTCATTCAGAAAAAGAGGAAAAGTGTCTCACCATCATCATCCGCCGGCCACTGCCGACAAGTCAGAAAAATAGTCGGAGAGAATAGGAGAGGGGTGAAAGATGAAAATAAGTAAAATAAGAACGCTTACAAACCATGCAAACACAGTCTTAACTCACTGTCATACCATGCAAACTACAAACATGCAAGAAAAGAGTTAGAGACATGCAAAGTAAGGAGAGGATAAGAAAAAAAAAAAAAAAAAAAAAAGTAGGTAAGTTAAACAAAAAGTGGGTTAGTTTACGCTATGAGCTACATCTACATTCGTGTTAGTCTAATTTTTTTTTTTTTTTAAATAATTTTATTGCTGGCATCACACGCTGGCATGTCACAAGCTGGCATTCATCGTCAACAGACTCATCCTCGAGCACCACCACCAGAGCTTCTGTTGCTAACTTTGTTGTTTTTTAAATTAAACAACGTTAATACCTTTAAAATGTCTGTCAAGACGGTTCTTAAACATATTAACGCTGGTAGAATGAACGACTGACGCGGGAAGATTATTCCATTTATCAATTACTTTAAACGTAAAGAAGTTTTTAGCGATATTAGTAATAAAACGCCTGCCACGCAACTTAAATTCGTTATTGCGAGTATTACTATTATAAAAAGTGAACAATTTGTCAAAATTTACGTTACCTATCGATGTTATTAACGATTTTGAAAACTTCAATAAGCTCTCCCCTTAATCTCCTAGTTTCGAGTGAATACAGGTCTAACTCATTAATCCTATCTTCATAAGGCTTATTGCGCAATGACGGAATAAGTTTCGTGGCACGACGCTGAACCCTTTCTAACCTATCAATATCCTCACGCAAGTACGGGCACCAAAACTGAACTGCATATTCTAAATGAGGCCTGACTAGGGACTTGTAAAGGGGCAATATAATATCCTTCGATTTAAATTCGAAATTACGCGCTATGAAACCTAACATCCTATTAGCTTTTGCGCAAGACTCCAGGCACTGGTTCCTAACCTTTAAATCCTTAGATACGCGTACGCCTAAATCTACTTCCTCGTCAACGCTCGCTAACTCCCTATCATCCTTCGTGTACGTGTAATTATTGTTACGAGAACCTATATGCAAAACTTTACATTTGTCTACGTTAAATTGAGTCTGCCACTTATCTCCACTCCATAATCCTATTTACATCGTCTTGAATCCTATTTCTATCGTCCTCGTTAACAACCTTACCGCCTATTTTAGTATCGTCCGCGAATTTTGACACGTTACTAGTCAATCCTACATCTATGTCGTTAATGTAAATTACGAATAGCAATGGGCCTAACACTGAACCCTGTGGGACACCGCTACCTACATCTAACCACCCTGATTCACTACCATTAACTACGACCCTCTGTCTCCTAGCACGAAGCCATTCTTCTAACCATTTAGCTACCTGACCGCGTATACCGTGCGCTTTAACCTTCGCAATTAGTCTCCTATGCGGAACTGTATCGAACGCCTTTTTAAAATCTAAATAAATAACGTCAGCTGCTCTATGCCTATCGTATTCGCGCACTATTTCGTTATAAAATTCTAACAAATTAGTTAAACAAGACCTATGGCGTCGAAACCCATGCTGACTACTATTAATCAAATCTCTACTTTCTAAGTGATCGATAATACGATCCCTAACTACGGATTCCAAAAGTTTACCTACAATTGACGTTAAGCTAATGGGCCTATAATTGCTAGCTACCGCGCGGTCGCCTTTTTTAAAAATAGGCGTGACGTTAGCTAATTTAAAGTCTTCAGGAATAATCCCCGTTTCGAGTGACTGATTAAAGATCTTCGTTAAGGGGCCTACGATAACTTCTTTCAAATCTTTCAAATGTCTGGGATAAAAAGCGTCAGGGCCTGGAGCCTTGCTAACTTTTAACCTATCGATATAATGCGCAATCTCAGCCTCGTAAACAGTTATTTCATCCAAAATAGTCTCGCTACTAAATGCAACGATATCATCCACGTCGGGGACATTATTTACGTCTTCTACGGTAAAAACTGTCGCAAAAAGTTATTGAAAATACCCGCCATCGCCTGAGCGTCAGAAGCCAAAGCGCCATTAACATCCACTAGAGGGCCTATGTTATTTTTTACCGGCTTACGATTATTAACGTATTCAAAAAACTTTTTTGGATTATGTTTACTATCCGCAGCTATAAGTATCTCTAAATTACGCTTGGCATTCCTAACTGATCTTTTAACCTGACGTCTAAGCTCGATATATCTATTAAAGTTAGCTACCTGGCCATTACGCTTACTAAGTATATACGCTCTATTACGCTCGTTTATAAACTCTCCTATTTCCCTACTCCACCACTTCGGTCTACCACGATTACTAGCGCGCTTGGGCCTACGAGGAATAAACTCCCTTTCAATATTCCTAAAACTTTCTTTAAACGCCACCCAACGCAAATTTGTGTCATTATCCATAAATAAGTTATCCCAGTCCACTACTCTCATCCTATCCGCGAAACTATCAAAATTAGCCCTAAGAAAATCAGGGACTTCTATTACGTTACTATCCTGAGTGTTTTCTATCAATAACTTAAACCTAAGAATTTGATGATCGCTACATCCTAAACTCTCGCCTACTTCTAAACCTTCGACTATATGAAGAACACGCTTATGTTAAGGTGGTGGGAGAATACTGTAAATGTCTCGGCAAACGTTTCATCCATCTCCAACATGAGGTCATCAATTACGATGATTGTATGTTCATTGCCCTTTAGTGAATTAACGTCATAGACCCCCTTATGGAACAAAACATCATCCTGGTACTCGTTGAACACTGATTGGTATGTCGAATAGCACCATAAAACTTTATGCACAAATTTTGAGAACATTTTACCCTTTTCTTTAATAATTTTAAGCATAAACACCGTTTTACCACATCCTGTAGGTCCAGATATAATACATGTGGATGGACTCGTGAATCTGAATTTTTCTACAGCATCCATTTCTAACACGTCACCCCTAAGTGACTCATTTACAGAATATCACAAATAACGATTTCTGCTCCTTATATTTTGTTTTCTTCTTCCACAGAACCGTGAATGACGACGATCTACAGCCCACCATCATCGCCATCACGGGAGAATCCATTGACCGTGCATCTACAGGGCCCATACCCTCAACGGCGGCATGCTGAAAGCGGCGACACGCTGAAGAGCCCTCCACGTCAGGTATAAAGCGCGCGAAATACGCACCGGTTGTTGGACAATCCGCGGTACAACCCCAGCCCTCAACGTCTTACGTTACCAACCCTACATCAGATTCTTCAGCCCCTTGTACGGGGTGTCAGGAAATGATTGCCCCCCTGTAGAGCAAAAACTAGAAGAGATAGATAAAAACCGGCAAGACCACTTGAAAGAGCGTTAAAATCTGAATAAAAACCATTATATTCTATTCCTGTGATTTTAATTCTTACCATTTTTTTCCCCACAGAAACCATGGCATCATCTATTTTGAACGATTCAGAGAAAAAGCGAGTTCTTGACCGCATTCGAGCTGTCACATTTCGTGAAGCAAAGGAAGCTGGTGCAACTTTCATAACTCGACACTGGGTGGCTGAGAGATTAAAAAGATCAGAAGACTTTGTCAAAAGGAATTGGAATGAGAATCCTGAAGATTGTGAAACAGAATTTCGAGGAGGAAGGCCTGAGAAATTATCTCAAGAATCGAAAGACATTGTGCTTGCTGCATCACGGCGCCGAAAGAAGAGCTGCTCTGAGGTAGCGAAAGAGATACTTATCCGTCGTGGTAAGATAGTCAATCGGCAACTTAAGAGTAATCTTAATATTGAAGATCGGCTATGGTTTTGTGATTATCTTGAGGAATGGACGGAAGACGATTTCCTTCACTTGATTGTCAGCGATGAATTCTTCGTTTATGTCTCCAGAAAACCAAATTTTCAGAATGATCGGGTTTGGGTAACAACTCCTGATGAAGTCCCAGACGACCAGAAGTATCGAGAAATAGTAAAAAATCCAGCATGTGTGGGTGTTTTCATTATGTTCTCTATTCGGAAGCTCATCTCGGTTATCAAACCAAGAGGAACCAGTTGGGATGGGCCTTATTTTCGAAATGTAATTTTAGCCCAACATGTAATTCCGTTTTAGAAAGACCCCGAGTGTGTTTTGGATGTTGAACAGGCAACCTTTCTTCACGACAAAGCCCCCTGTATGAAAGCACTTGCGACTCATCAACTGCTTAAGGACAATAACATTGATTTTTTCGGAAATAATGAATGGCCTGGCAATTCTCCCGATCTTAATGTCTGTGAACATGTCGGATCTATCATGAAGGATCGGGTGGAGTCCTTAATGCTGGAACAACCCATTCAGAATCGGTATTCAACAGAAATTATGACTGCAAAGATCAACGAAGTCCTTGAAGAAATGAGTCATGATACCGATCTCTTTGAGACACTTCTGGGATCATACCCCCGTCGATTAATGGCCGTCAGAGCTGCAAATGGGGGCAACACCCGATATTAAAGCAAGTGTTTTTTATTCAAAATTAAACGCTCTTTCGCGTGGTTTTGTCTGTTTTTTTCTACTCCTTTCAGTTTCTTCTGTACAGGGGGGGGGGGCAATAATTTCCTGACACCCTTTACATCCTCCACAGCCCCCACCCGTTCCTTAGAGTCTGCTGTAATAGAACCCCAGCCCTCAACGTCTTACGCGGCCAACCCCACATCGTCCAATATAGGCGCTCGTCCATCCTCCTCAGCGGTGACTCGTTCTGTTGAAGATGATATAACGTTTGAGTTGGTGCGCTCCGCAACCCCGACCCCAGCCTTGACTAGAAATCGGTATATAGTCAGGGTTGACCCTAGATCCCTGTATAGCAATGGAATTGAGCGTGGGCTACGTCGCGTTGTAGAGCGCATTGTAGAGTGCCCTTCAGAACCGCGACGAGCGTGAAGTCAGGACGAGTCTGTCCTTCGGTTTCGGCTCAGATGATGGTGATGTAGATGATTTTTGGGTAGTCATACCATTTAGACTTTTGGCTGCTGAGGACATAGATTATATATTAGGGCGTATAAAGCAAGCTGCCGAAAGTAGTATAGCATTCAATATGGACAACTTCACAATAAATATTGACGGCGTATTCCGTGTTGCGGGTCATAGTACCACTCCGTATACTCTTAACTTCAATTCCCAGGCCATTTATAGAAGGCATATAAACGTCGATCGTGGTTGCGGCTTTATAGCAGTAGTCCTAGCACGGATGTTTACTGTACAAAATACGAAAGCCGATCATATTTGGTTGCCTACGATCGTGGAGCGTGCCCTTAAACTAGCTGTAGACAGTGATCTTGAATTTGACTGTAATATGGGCCCTGAAGAGCTGAGAAGGGTAGAACAGGAAATGAATGTCCGTATAGTCGTATTTCGGCTGGATGAACGTCGTAGGACTGTGTATATTTTTAAAGGTAATGTGAGAGATCGTACAAGACCCCTACTTATTTTAGGCCTGTCAGGGACAACGTATCTCCCCATCCGTAATATAAGGTGCCTTTACGCGAGTTATGATAAAAGTCGAAAATATGGGCAACATCATTTGTGTAAGGGGTGTCTCGAGTTTGCAGATGATAGAGTGAAACATTGTAAAGATTGCCACATGGTGTGTGAACAGTGTAAAAGCCCCAAATGTGAAAGCCGTGTGGTTGAAGCTGAGAAGAGGGACTGTAATGTGTGTAGACATACATTTTTCAATAATAACTGTTTTGAGCTCCATAGAGCAATTGGCACGTGCAGGAAAATGAGAATCTGTGAATGTGGTATGTTTCACATGATGGGTAATTGGGGTAAGTTTGAGCATAAATGTGACGAGATTCACTGTTCTACATGCCATGAGAAATATAAGGCGGATGGCGTAAAGCATGTATGTTATATGAAAGACGCAAAGCCTAAAAACAGCCCTTGTATAACTGTATACTACGATATAGAAACATACACGAACGCCGAAACCAAAGAGGTAATTCCACATTTACTTGTGAGCCAGACTATCTGCGACGAGTGTATGGATATCGAGTGTGATGAGTGTCACAAATGTGGTAAACGGACAAACGTTTTTAAAACGAATGTCCACGATGGCCCTGTGAAACTATTTGTGTCCTATATTGTCAAGTTAGCCGACAAGTTAAAAAAATGAATGTGTATATTCTTGCCCATAAAGGGGTAAAATTTAACACACAGTTCCTTTATAAGGAGCTGCTCGAGCACGAGTCCTCTGAGATATTTACAGGTGATCCATTGAAAAGAGGAAACAAACTTATACAGATGCAAATAAGAGGTAATGTGCAATTTAAAGATACTTTATTATTCACGCCTTGTAAATTAGCAAAGCTACCCAAGGTGATGGGGGTAGCAGCTGAAGTGTCAAAATGGTACATCCCTTACACTTTCCTCACTAGCGAGACTTTAAATTACGTGGGGCAACCTCCACCCAAACATTACTTTAACTATGGTTGTATGAGTGCAGATGAACGTGAAGACTTTGATCGATACTACAGCAGTTTTAATGAACGTCATCCTTATAATATAGCTGATGAATGTGAGCGTTATTGCGTGAATGATGTGCGCGTGCTTAGAGTATGTTTCCAAGCCTTTAGAAGGATGTACATAGGCCGTTTCAAATGCGATCCGCTGCAAGTCGCAGCAACCATCGGGCCACTATGCTTTACGGTGTTCAAGAATAACTTCATGCCTAAAGCCACCTTAGCCATTATTCACAGAAACAATCCCCGCAGTTACGGCCACAAGGCTATTTACTGGCTCATACACCTACAGCAACAGACAGGTGTATACATAAAGCACGCCCGCAACACGGGTGAAGTACCCATTAAGATTAATGGTCGTGTTTTTTGGGTTGATGGGCTAAGTGAAAACCATGTCACTGGTGTGAAGACTGTATACTCCTTTAACGGATGTTGGTGGCATGGATGACCCCATCCTGAGTGCGGAATCGCCAGAGATATCCACGGTAGATCTCCTGGTGACTGTCTTGCATGGACGAGCACCCGTAATCAACTTATAGGGTCCCAGTTCCCTCACAAAGTCTTGTGGGAGCATGAAAATGATGCACGGATGGAGACAGACGAGGCGTACCGTGAGGAAATAAACACGATCAAGCGTTCAATGGTACTGGATCCTCTCAATTGCGGTGATAGCTTGTTCGGTGGGCGCACAAATCCCTTCAAGCTATACTTTCCGCCTACGGATGGTGTGAAACTTCACTACTACGATTTCTGCTCTTTATACCCATACGTGATGAAGAACATCCCGTACCCCGTGGGTGCTCCTGAGAAATTGGTGGGACCTAGCCTGCCCTCCATCAATGAATTTTCAAGAAATTTGAATAATCGATACTTTGGACTCTCTTCCGTGGACGTGCTCCCCCCTCGCGATTTATGAATGCCGAGCTTACCCGTCGTCATCGACCACAAGCTCATGTTTCCCCTGTGCGTGAATTGTGCGGAAGAGAATAACGGTAATTGTAGCCATACACCCCACCAGCGTAAGATCAGAAGCGTATATACAAGTCCTAAGCTGGCCCTAGCCGTACGCCATGGGTATAGAATACTGAAGATACACGAGGTTTGGAGGTTTCAGAAGCTACCCAATCTTTTCACACCGTACATAAACGCCTTTTTAAAGGATAAGGTTGAGGCATCAGGGTATCCGCGAGGAGTTGACACCGAAGATGAAAAGTCTGCCTATATTGAACGTTACCGCGACCACGAAGGTATACAATTTGATTGCGCGCGCCCAAATTGCAAAGAATCCTGGCAAGCGCTTTAGTGCAAAGTTGTGTCTAAACAGTCTATGGGGAAAATTTGCACAGAATACTGGCAAGGGAAACGTTCATTTGGCACAAAGCTATAGTGAAGTCAGGGATTATGCCAACGCACCCGATAAAGAAGTCATGGAAATCGTGAATGTAGGTAATACTTACATAATAAAGTACAACAACACTGAATTGGCCACAGATACCTCAAGGGTTACAAACATTCCTGTAGCCAGCTTCACAACAGCCTACGCCCGCATCAAACTTTGGAGTCTATTGCATTCTCTTGGGCAGAGAGTCTTCTATGCCGATACAGATAGCGTGATATTCACAGCGAGGGAGGGTGAATACATGCCTGCTATTGGTGAATTCCTCGGCGAGCTCACTGATGAGATCAAGGATGAGTATGGGGACAATGCATACGCCGACTCCTTTGTCTCAACAGCACCTAAAACTTATAGGGTACGGGTGAGGATAGGGAATGAAACAAAATATATCGTGAAGGCAAAGGGAACTAAGCTTTATAAAGGCACACGTGCACCGCGTGGTAGAAGAAGCGGCACGCTCAGAATCTAAACAACAGTTATGGGTAGTGAGCCTTGTGGATAAGTGTTGTGATAAACGGTATTATATCATGCTACACCATGTCGATTACTCATACCCTACGACTGAAAATGTGAATCTCGTTATCCTGGACAATCTTAAGTATTTTTACCACTACATTAATATATATCATGATGAGGTTTGTAGCGTGGTTGTGGCTAAAGGGTTATGTGAGTTTTTAACAGATTTTAGAGATGAGTATCGCCTGTTAAATAAAAAGCCTAAATATGAACATATGTTTCTCTCTAACAACGCCCCGCAGTGTGAAGATTTTTAGGAGAGATAAAACATTATAAAATGTGTTTAGCTCGCGAAATTTACCCTGAGGGAAACTGTCTGGTGCGTATTCGGGGGAGTGGTGGTGATAAAACGTTAAAACCGAAATTAATTCTTGTATCGGAAAATTTCTCAAAACACCTACCCAGTATAATGGGGTACAACAATTCATGTTGGGCCAGCTCTGCAAAGGTTTCATTAGATTATGGTGCAACTCGCACCTCACGGATCATACGGGTTCGAACAAACCCTTTCACGTATCATCAGGGTGAATCAACCGCCCATTGAACCGTTCCTGCCTACCTGCGTGCCTCACACGGCTCATAGTCTTCTCAGAGCTTGCTCCGAGTGGATGTGCCATAGTCATCTCGAGCTGTGTGAATACGATGGAACTCCCTTTGAGAAGCATTCTCAACGCATCGTACGACGCACAGTGCCACAAATGGGTTAAAAAACGGCCAAAATTATTTTTTTCAATTGTACTTAGTTTTATTTAGTTGAAATGTTTAATTATGATTTATTTTAATAAAAAATTATGTTTAGTACCTTTTGTATATATGTAATGGTGACATATTGAGTGATTTTTCTATAAATAATAATAATATTCCAAATCAATAGGTTATGACCTACTGTAGTTTAAGTTTCTCAAATTACTAAAAATATACTAAACAGATAATTGTTAATTAGGCCTATGTTTTGCAGATTTTGTCAAATGACATACTAAAATAAGTATGGTTTCATTTTAATCACTATACACATCTATTGTTTAAAACATTATTTGATAACCTGCCACTATATCAGAAGGGGTAAATAAAAAACATCGTAATACCTCTTAAAGTTTATGAAATTAATTCCCCCAAAATAAGTGTGACAACTGATATGAAAAAAAGTGTAAATAGTGTAAACAAAATTACAAAAACTTCATATTTAGAACATATCTTCCTCATCAGAACTAATATTTAAATTCTCTAATATTTCACTCTTTTAAAAGTGAACGTGCCTCTTCTGATATCTCTCTCAATTTGGGGTTTCTATTCTTTTTTCGAACTGTACTAATGACTAGATCGCTTGATACTAAAAGATAATGAATTTGATCTTGCATAGTATTCAGTCGAGATGTTTTTCTGGAATGATGGAGACGAACATTTCTTATTACTTTATGTAGACATTCTTGGCATTCTTCTGAATAAGAACCAATTGGATATAGATGATTTTTCATCACCAAACCTCCATGTAGAAGTACTTTGTGTACTGAAGCAGGAATTTTATACCATGGATATAAATTTACAATAGTCGTAGCAGCTTTTCGACAATAAGATTCAAATTTTGCAATGTCAACTTGGTTTTGACAACTGAGAACCTACAAGATACAATAGAACATACCAATTACTTTCTTGTTCACACCTGTGATTTCGGAAAATATCTCTGCATTTTGGAAAGCTTTCTTGCTGTGTTTCCATCATTTGTGTTTCCAGCCCCTGCTTTCGGATGATCCACCAGTAAATGAAGTCGTTTTCTGAAATCCCACTTGATCTGTTTTTTTCTGGCTTGCACACTCTTCTTTTCCTCTTCAGTTCTAGCCATCCATTTTTTAGTTTCTAATTTATATCCAATATGTAAGATAAATTCAAAAAATCTAATCCAGCAATGCAATATTGAGAGACCATATTCAACAGCATCAGTATTAATTATTTCTTTTTTCAAGAGAAAATCAATGTCATTCATTTGGGATGGTTTTGCTAAACATAAATTACATGACTGTGTTGAAGTAGTATCTGTAATTGCATTGATAGCCTTTCCATCAAGCATAGTTAGAGATAACTCGTATTTCATGGCAATTTCAACTTCAGTATTTTCTCCTACTCTAACTTTGAGTGGTGTAACTGGGAATCACGCATCACTCTTCTTGCAGACTTAGTTAGTTAATATATGAAAAACATGTTCTAACACGCAAAGTCGCAAATAGTCGCAAAAACGTTTTGTTTCTTTGATTTACTTAAAGGTTGCATTAATGTTTAACACAAAAATTACATTCCCCAAAATCCCCCATTTTTTGTTTTGCTAATTTTACACATTTTCTAGATAACAATTTAATCTGTAATCTATGATATTGCCATAGTTTTTTTAATTAATGCTATCTTTTTAGTTTTCAATAAAAAAATATGCATGAAAATGTTCTAAACTGTTTATTCTTTCAATAGAACTAAGCAGAACATGAAACTACAGACAATTTTTTGTGATATAGTAACTTCAAGTAAGTTGTTAGAACAAACATATTTTGTCCCCTCTAAGATATTTTAAGACAATGTATATTATTTCGTAGATTTTTCTTGCCTTAATGTAAGAGAATAAAATTTCAAATACTTAAATCAGTAAGTAGAAGTGTTTTATTTTGACGTGGAAATGGTTTTAATAGAATTTACTTAAATTTGTTATTTTTGGTTTTTGGCCGTTTTTTAACCCATTTGTGGCACTGTGCGACGTCTCCGTGACGAAGTCGTTGCGTGTGTTCAGGCGGGAAACCGGCACCATTAACTGTGTGCTTGAAACGAACAGTAGACCTGCGAGCAAGCGCAACGTTATTTATTTAAATCTTGAGGAGATGCATAAAATCTTCGCGGTAGTTGAGAGGTGGGCTGAGGACCGCTGTAAAATACCAGCTGACGTAGGTATAATAAGAGAGGTGATTAGTGAAGCCTCCTCATATACCGTTGTTTGTACATTGAGTGTAAATAACAATCAACTATGCGTTGATATACGACTGATGTGGAAAAACAGCTGATAATGGCGTTCTTGTTCCTACACGAAACCGTTTCATCCTCGACAGAATGTTTGAGATCGTTGGATTCCGTAAGCTGAAGCCTATATTAGACACACGTATCTCAGACATGATTTACTTTGACACAATACTTGAATACGCTTACACCGCTCTGCTCGACGGATTTGTTGAATGTAGGAATGTGCAGGGAGAGAACGGGCTAGCTCTAGATGCGTATTTAAAAGGCTTAGACTCTTCGAAATATCCCGAGGTTTGGTACAAAACGCTTGAGAGGTACAGAGCTGAGCTCGCTTACACTGTTCACCCTGAAGAACTGTACCTCTATATAGTAGATAGCTGCCTTTACGACTCGGAAGATTATTTCAATTGCTGCTATGCCGGGTGAAGAAGAGTTCACGATTGAAAAGTTCGGTACGTTAAGAATAAACCCTCGATTGGAAAGGCATGATTATAAGCTTGTATTTAATGACATAGTTAACGATGACGTTTTTGCGCGTGCTTTTGATTGCATTCTAGTGGCGCTTAAAGACAACTTACCTGCTGAGTGTAAAGTGGGTACAAAAATAGTGTTGAATGATATGAAAGCCTTTTACATTGAATATAAACCGCCGTATCAGTTAAGCGGCGAGATGATGCTTGAGCGGTTTTCCCACATCGTGCAGAGTAATGCCGATGTTGATGTAGCATCAATCAGCATTGAATTTACCATTTTGTACCGTAGAACGTAAAGACAATATATATATTTTTACTGTAATATTTTGCTAATACTACGTTTTGTACGATTATATATAATTAATATAAATATATATTTTTCTAATATTTGATTAATACTGTGTTTTGTACAATTATATATAATTAATATAACTATATTTTTCCTGTACTAATATTTGATAATATAACTTTTGATAATATAACTACATATTTTTCTAATGTTTGATTAATACTGTGCTTTTATGGTTATATATTTTCCAGTTTTGTACAACTATATATAATTAATATAAATATATATTTTTCTAATATTTAGTTAATACTATGATTTGCATGATTATATATTCCCCGTTCTATTATTTGATCATATATATATATATATATATATATATATATATATATATATATATATATATATATCCTATTGTATATCCATTAATTAATAAATAGAACGTTGTAATGGTGTTTTATTTATTCCTTGAACACGTTTATATCATTTTCTAAAACAGAGTAATTGAATAGATAAGTAACGAGGCTGACAGCTCAGCCAACTATAACATAAGCTTATTTAAAATAAATAACGAATCTGGCAACTCAGCAGCCAACTAGCTGAATTATAATTATATATATGGCGTTGTCTGGCAACTCAGCCAACTGGCTGTTTAGGGACACTATAAGAGGCCGAGTGTTGGACGACGGAGTCATATGCGTCCGACAGCTGTCGAATGAAGGATCTCCTTTTCCTCTCTTGCTATCTCTTTCTGCTCCTTTGGGGGGTGAGGAAACCCCTTCCTCCCCAAAGAGGCGCCCTTAGGTTAGGTACACCAGCCACAAAATGACTTCGGACCTTCGTACGATATTCCGCTGAGAAAGCGGTCTGAAATCGATTTGCATTTCTCACGCTAACGAGTAAAATATTTTGTCTGGAAGTATCTGGCATGTTGTTAGTCGATCCCTTTATGCTACCGCCGATCCCTTTATGCTACCGCAGAGGCAAAACTCGCCAGTGTTTAGATAGAGGTGACGTGGGGGTGTTGTGTTTCTGCCGTACCGCGTCCAGAATTCTTGGATTTTTGTGTGCAGTCGTTTGTGTTCTTTATTTTTCTTAAAGTGCAGTGGACATGCCTGGGAAGTATTGTTCTGTTGAGGAGAAGGCCCGTATTCTTGCGTGGAGGCAAGAAAACGTCCCGATAAAGAAGATATGCGAGCGTACTGGTCGGGCGAAGTCGACGATCATGAAGCTGCTGGCGGCGGCTAGAGGCCTACCACCCAACGTCGTACCGAAGCACAATTTCGGCGGTGGAAGGCGAAGGAAGACGTCTAAGGCCACGGATAACCTCATAAAGAGAGAAGTGTTGAAGAACCCTCGACTTACAGCGTCTCAATTGAAAAAGATCCATCCCAAGCAGCTGGAAGCCATGTCTGTTCGAACGATCCAGCACCGGCTGCAGAAGGACTTGGGGTTACCAAGCCGTACCGCCGCCAAGAAGCCACTTATCACCGACCGCATGAAGAAGCAGCGTGTTGCCTTTGCAAAGAAATACGTTCATTGGACATCGGCACAGTGGAGGAAGGTGATGTTTTCAGATGAAAGCATGTTCCAGGTGTTCCAGATTCGATCTGCCAAGGTGCGACGCCCGTCATCTGCTAGTCGGTACCACCCGGCCTACACGGTACCGACTGTTAAACACCCTGAGTCAGTGATCGTGTGGGGGTGTTTTTCTGGTGAGAAGGGAAATGGGGGTCTGTACTTCCTTCCCAAGAATGTGATGATGAACGGTGACCGTTATATTGACGTTCTTAACGACCATTTGTTGAACCACTTCGCCATTCACGGCAGTGAGATTTTTATGCACGACAGTGCCCCCTGTCACAAGGCCAAGAAGGTGACGAAGTGGCTTAATAAGCGGAAGATTAAGGTGTTAGAGTGGCCTGGCAATAGCCCCGATCTCAACCCCATCGAGAACTGTTGGCATTACATGAAGAAGATCATGGCAGAGAAGAAGACTCCTAACCTCGCGAACCTCAAGACGGAGCTGATAAAGGTGTGGTGCATGGAGATGACATTGGACTACTTCAGGAAGCTCAGTGATTCCATGCCCAAACGGCTCCAGGGGGTCCTCAAGAACAAGGGAGCCATGACTTCATATTGATGTAACTAAGTTTTTAAATATATTTGGTTTTTTATAATGATGTTTGTGTTTTT
The DNA here is from genome assembly GCA_023014485.1 of Bathynomus jamesi. Taxonomy (NCBI): domain Eukaryota; kingdom Metazoa; phylum Arthropoda; class Malacostraca; order Isopoda; family Cirolanidae; genus Bathynomus; species Bathynomus jamesi. The sequence continues at coordinate 203,153 of JAJOZX010004001.1, read as the reverse complement.
CCTCCAAAATGGTAGATGGTCCGAAGTCATTTTGCGGCGGGTGTATGCCCCTTTGGGGGGTTCAGCTTGGGGGAGAACTCCGCCTCCAAGTTGCATACCCCTTGCAATCCCATTTTGGGGTTGGCAGCAAAGGTTAGCACTCCCCTTTGGGGGGATCAGCTTGGGGGATAACTCCAGGTTGCATACCCCCTTGTTGCTGGCAACAAAGGGGGCGGGGCTTAGCAACAAAGGGGGTGTGTGGCACTCTTGCAACATTACGTAATATTATGCAATTGCAACTTGCACTCCACCTTTTTGCGGGCATACTACTGAGCTCCTCCGACCACAATCTTATATCTGTTTCCTCTCCTATTGCTCCAATTCGGCCTTTGGATCCTCCCAAGAGGAGGAGCCTTTGGCACTTCGGCGCCGCTGATTGGGAGGCCATTAGGCAGCACTTCTGTGACTTCCCATGGAATGATTACTGCTTCTGGGGCCGGGGCCCTTCCGAGTGTGCAGAGCGTATTACAGAGGTGATTCTCTCGGACATGGGGAGAACAAAACTAAACTTCTTCTAATACTATCCGCAACAGAGAGGAGGCTTTCAGAAGGTACCGTCGCTATCCAACGCCTGACTCTCACTCAGCTTATATTTCTGCCTGGAATCGTGCAAAATCTGTTCTTCGACTCCCCAAAAATCCCTTTATCCGACAAAAATGTGAAAATCTATTCACTTCTAATTCTTCTTGCTCTTTCTGGCATCTGGCTAAGAACCTCGTCAACAACTTTACTTCCTCTTCTTTCCCTCCTCTTTTCCATTCCGACGGCTTAGTTGCCGTCTCTTCTCCTCACAAAGCTGAATTCTTCCCTCAAACTTTCACTTACAATTCAACCCTGGACGATTCCGGTGCTGTTCCTCCTTCTCTTCTCTCCTCTGACTTTATTATGTCTGAAATTAGAATCTCTTCTAAAGATGTTTTTTTCTGCCCTATCTGGGATTAACTCTAGGAAGCCGTACGGTCTTGATGGTGTTCCTCCTGTTGTTCTTGAGAACTGTGATTCTGTGCTGACACCTTTCTCCACCCCCTTCACAAAGCGTCCCTCACAGTAGTCACTTCATAATTCGCATAGGACGACTATGGGACACCTGACCTCTGATCTTTCTGCTATCTCTGATTGGGGCAGAGAAAACCTTATGGCTTTCAATGCCTTAAAAATTCAGTTCCTCCCTCCGTCTACTCGTCACAATCTTCCACACGACTATCCCCTTACCTTCAACAACACATAATTCCACCCTTCCTCTTCTTTTAACATTCCTGGCGTTTCTTTTTTTCGTGAGCTTTCCTGGAAAGATCATATATACTCTCTTTCTAAAACAGCTTCTAAGAGGTTAGGTGTGCTGTACCGCATCCGCGGTCTTTTCACCCCCACTCAGTTGCTGTTCCTGTACGGGGGTCTTGTTCGCCTATGCATGGAGTATGCTTTTCATGTGTGGGTTGGTTCAACCCACACAGCCGTACTTGACCGGGTGGAATCAAAGGCTTTTCGTCTCATCAGTTCCCGCCTCTTACTGATTGTCTTCAATCTCTCTCTCTCTCTTCGCCGCAGTGTTGCCTCACTCTCTCTTTACTATTGCTATTATAACGGACATTGCTTTTTTAAACTCTCTAACTACATGCCCCCCTCCTTTAAGAAGAGCACGCAGCACCAGACTTTCTACACCTTCTCTTTCCTTTTCTGTCCATCTATCTAACGCAAGAGTTAATCGGTATTTTCAATCTTTCATCTACTCAACCAGTCAAATCTGGAACAATCTTCCTCAATCCATCTTTCCCCCTGTCTGTCACCTCCAATCTTTCAAACGCAGCGTCTCTAGGCATCTCGAAAACCCTGGACCTTGAGTGTGGCTCTCTTCTTCTATGGGGGGGCGGTTTTGCGGGCATTTGCCCTTGACCCCTCCTCCCTGCATAAAAAAATAAAAAATACTTAACCATGGCGAAATAAGCCATCTTCCCTCACCAGGGCGGCCGAGAGCTGCCACGGGCTCCCCACCTGTTTACTCCGTATTTTATTATGAATGTTTCATGCGTACAAAACAAGCAAACTGATTATATGTCCAAGTCACTATTCAGAACATACAGACCATTTTATTTTTCGAATCAATTATATTAATTATATCACCATACAATTTACAAATGCAGTACCAGTCCATGAAGGCAAGACAATTGTTTACTGCAAGATTTTCATAATTAGAAGTGTACTTCCTTTGCCTTCTCTCTAGCAAAGTGGTAAATGATTCTGATGAAATTTAAAGTACGGGCTAACTGGCTTTTAATTACAATGGTTCCCAGATCTGTCAGTCGGTCTTGGGCATTGGTGGACCGCAGATAATATTTTATCTGTTTCAGTTCGACTATGATAATCTCTATAAAATGTACTAGGAGCACTCAGTGTATTTTGCCCCACCCTTTTTTCTTAGCTAAATAATAGGCCATGGGGCTGAAATGTCTTTTGGGCCGGAGATTTGAACTTTCTGCACTTCACATAACAGGATTTTTCCAGGTTGAACCTCCCCTCCTTGGATAAAACCGCTTTTAAACGACCTTCTATAAAACCGATGGTTAACGCAGTTTCGAAAATGGTGTCTGATAGTGATGTGCATCGTAATCAGAGAGCTGTTATCGAGTTCTTAACTGCAGAGAAGGAAACAGTTGGAAATATTCACAAACGTCTACAAAATGTTTACGGAGATGCTGTTGTTGATCGAAGCACAGTTGGACGTTGGTCTAAACGTGTGAGATCGTCGGAGAAAGGGAGAGCCAGCCTCGATGATGAGCCACGCAGCGGTCGCCCGTCATCGGCTGTCACATCTCACACTGTGCAACATGCTAAGAGCATCATTCGATCAAATCGGCGCGTCATACACAAGGAGTTATCACTGGAGCTAGGAATTAGTGAAGGAAGTGTGAATACGATAATTCAGCAACTGGGATACTCAAAAGTGTGTTCACAGTTTGTTCCTCGCCATCTGACTGAAGATCACAAAGCCCAAAGAAAAGAAATTGCTTCCGAGTCGTTGGTTCGATACGAGACAGAAAGGGATGACTTCCTTTTACGAATTGTGGACTGGGGATGAGACTTGGGTACACCACTTTGAACCTGAAACAAAACGCCAATCCATGGAGTGGCATCACGCAGACTCCACACGCAAGAAAAAGTTCAAAATGGCTCCCTCTGCAAGAAAGGTTATGGCCACCATCTTCTGGAACATGAAAGGGGTGATTCTGGTGGACATTATGAAGAAAGGACAAACAATTAACTCAGAGGCATATATTGCTACCCAACAGAGACTCCAGAGACGTATAAAGCGAGTTCGACCGGAGAGAAAACTGGAAGACGTCCTTCTTTTGCACGATAACGCAAGACCACACAATAGTTTGCAAACAAGAGAGGCCATCATAAAAATGCGCTTGACTGTGTTAACCCACCCTCCATACAGCCCGGATCTGGCACCTTCAGACTTCCATTTGTTTGGGCCAATGAAGGATGCTATTCGTGGAAGAAAGTTTCAGAGTGACGATGAGGTTTTTGAGGAGGTTAAGAGGTGGCTCCAGCGGAACCCAGCGGACCTTTACCAGCAAGGAATAAAGGCACTTGTTTCGAGGTGGAGGAAAGCCGTAGAAAAGAATGGAGACTATGTGGAAAAATAAAAATTTGTAAAAAAGGTATTTAGCTACTTGTGTACAAAATTTCTGAAACTTACAAAGAAACTTGGAAAGAAAAAAAAAAGGGTGGGGCAAAATATATTGAGTGGCCCTCGTATGTTCATTAATTATATTTCCTCTCCGTTATTTAATCAATTTCTTTATTGATATTTTTGGATTTTATCCCCCCTTTTTCCAGGCCCCCTAGAGGCCCTGGCCCTGGGGATTTATCCCGGCTTCCCCGCCCTCTCGGCGGCCCTGTCCCTCACCACTGGAAACTTATCAATATCCGGTTTAATTCTTGAACAAATCCTCCCAAAATGAAGATTCCTCCGCACAATATTTGTTCCAACCCAATACACAGTTTTCTCGCAATTTCTAGGCTAATTAGAACTTACGACCGAACTTAGAAAGTTAATTTCTTATGCATTCATTCACTGCTACCCTTATATTTTTATAACCCTATTTTCAATAATTTTTACTTATTTTAACTGCCCTCTTATTCTTTATATATATATATATATATATATATATATATATATATATAAAGAACGACGCTTTATATATATATATATATATATATATATATAAAGAACGACGCTTGTGTAGAAGAACGTTCCGCACAAGATGAGGAGGGAGAAAGAACAAATGGAAAATGAGGTAACCACCCGGGAATCGAACCCGGGATCTTCCGATTGCCGGTCAGATATGCTATCCACTACACCGTCGTTCTTTACATTAATTATACTGTGTTCTTTGCAGTTAAAATGTATATATATATATATATATATATATATATATATATATATATATATATATATGTTATATATGTGTGTGTGTGTGTGTGTGTGTGTGTAGGGTGGGAGGAAAGTCTTTGAGGATTTTATACATACAACTATTTAGTTAACAACATTATACAGATAATTATTCAACTGAAGAAACAAATAAAAAAAAAGTCTAAGAATTTTATTCATACAAATATTTTGCTAAATTGTAATTTAATCTTCAAAGCGTTCTCCATCCGCTATGATACATTTTTGGATTCTCTCTTTGAAACTCTTCATTGTTCTTCTGAACATATCGAGTGGGATCGTTTCCAGTTCTTCATTTATTCTGTGAGCAAGGGCATTTGGATAGATGAAACCAGGAGTGTAGAGTATGTCACAAAAAAGCCCAAAGTCAGAAATCACATGGGGTTAAATCAGGTGCTCTGGCTGGCCACTCGATGGGACCTCGCCGCCCAAGCTATCTTCCTTCAAGGTTCGTATCCAGAATCTCACGGGCAGCTGCAGAGTAATGTGGCGGCACTCCATCATGTTCATGAAGGCAATTCCTGCCAACGCCATTAGTAAACAAAACTTTGTCGCTCAATACCCTGCAATAGCGTTTTCCATCCATCGTATCTCTCGATATGTCAAATGAAACGAGTCCAAAATAGCCAACGCACGCCCAAACTGTTAGTGTAGCCGTTTTAACGAGTTTACCCAATCGTATTTTTGGATTTTTTTTCGCCCAGTAGTGAACATTGTGTTTGTTTCCTTTACTCGTTAAACCGAAGACATATTCATCTGAAAATTTGATCTTTTAAAGGAAATCTGGATCACTGTTCAACGTTTGTCTCATTGTTTCAGCAAACTGCAGTCGTTTATCAGAATCATCGTCGTATATGAGCTGGGAGTAAATGGGTTTGTAATCGTGGTACCTCTGTGATTTCAATATTTTTGCAACTGAAAATTTGGAAATACCCAATTCCTGTGTGACTTCTCTTGTTGAAGTTGTTCGATCGACTTGAAAATTGGCGAGCAAATTTTCTTTGTTGCTGTTGTCTCCTGTCGCCGTTACTGGCCTTCCGCTTCTTGGACGATCTCTTACCAGGCTCCCTGTTTCTAAATGTTTGAGCTTCCAGTATCGAAGGGTGGTTGCATTTGGTGGTGGTTTATTATATTTTTGGTGAAATAAACGCAAAATTTCTTCACACTTATTATAAGACAGCCGACAATATAAGATACACTTTTTCTTCATTGCTGTATTCCATCCTTACTGACATGGCGCTGCCTGAGGCTAGGGCGTAAGGCCTTCCTATTCTAGCCTGGGATCATTCTTGGCCTTGTATAGTTGCTTTGAAAAGTACCGCATACACTGCAGTGATATCATTGAAATTTATTTATTACTAACAAATTATTTGTACGTATAAAATCCTAAAAGACTGTTTCCCACCCTGTATAAATATATATATATATATATACAGTATATATGCAAAGAACGACGCTTGTTTTAGAAGAGTGTCCGCACAAGAGGGGGAGAGAAAACGCGCAATGAAAAATGAGGCACCTCACGAGAATCGAACCTGGGATCATCCGATTGCCGGTCAGATATACTAACCATTACACCAAGAGCCTCCAGTAATTGGAGCCCGGCAATCGGATGATTCCGGGTTCGATTCCAGGGAGGTGCCTCATTTTTCATTGCTCGTTTTCTCTCCCTCCTCTTGTGCGGACACTCTTCTAAAGCAAGCTTCGTTCTTTGCATTAATTATATTATGTGTCGTTTGCAGTTAAAAGATGTATATATATATTATATATATATATTATATTATATATATATATTATATATTTCATTATAATTGATAAATATATCATATATTCTAATTAGTTTTCTTGTTCACTTTGACTATCTTATTATATTTTTGTATATCTTTTGTTCAATTACTGTATATTTAATTATTTTTCATATATTATATTTGTTAGTTCATTTCAACTACTTAGCAATGATGACAGAAACTATTTTTTCGAAACGTCTGCCAATAAAACACATGCACCGTTCTTCGTCCTCCTATTCCTCACTCCTTATATATATATATATATATTATATTAATATATATATATATAATAGGAATATGAAAACAAGAGATACGACTCTCAACATTTATTGGCCAAACGTTTCGGTCCACTCAGGGGACCATCTTCAGTGACTAAATAGAAGCATCTAAAAAAATAATCATAAAACTAAAGTAAATACAAATGTCAAACTGTACAATAATAAAATCTAACACCAAAAAAAGTAAAAAAGTTGCTAAAAAAAAAACTATCTGGATTATAAAACAAAATAAAATTAAAAATAAAACAAACTAAAATTTCAAAAATTAAAAAGTTTAAAAATGTTAAGTTTAAAATTTAAAAAAAATTTAAAAAGGACTGACCTGGATGGTAAAAGTTACAAATAACAAGTGGAGAGAAAGGAAAAAACAACTTAAGTTAGTGCGTTAGTTGCGTTAAAAAGGTGTTGGTTGGTTAGGAAGTATGTAATTTTATCGAGGAAAGGCTATCGTTTAGTTCTGGATTTAATTTCTTGATAAAAAGGGATTCTAAAATTTTAAGATCAAGTGAATTAGAAGCGGACGACAAAATCGCAAATGAGTCCTGGGGGCTCGGGTGGTCATGGGTCTCTGAATGATGCCGAATATTAGAGGATTCAGGAGTGGAAAGAGGGCGAGAAGTTCGATAAGAAAAACCCAAATGCTTCGAAATCCTAAGTTTTAACTGTAGGGCAGTCTGCCCCACATAACGACTTTGGCAGGTCGCACATGTATATAAATAAATAACAAAGGATCTCAAAAGCACGGGGAGGTGATCTTTATGGCGAAAAAAGGATTGCAGAGAATTAGAATTAATGATTATAAAGTCGCATTGAGGGAAGTGTCTGTCCAAAATAGAGTGGACATCTTTATTAAGTTGAAAAGTTAGTTTTTCTAAAAATGCAAGCTTAAGATAAACCTTCTGTTTCGGAACCGTGGACTGAATTATTTTAGGTGAAGATAGGTTATTTAAAAATTTAGAAATTAAAGTCTCAAAAGTCAAAGTACAATAAAAATTATAGTTGAAAAATCTCTGAAGATACTGAATTTCTAAGTCAAATAAAGACCAACTTGAACAAAGGTGATAGGCTCTAAAAATACGATTTTTAATACTAGCCAGCTTAAAACTAAGTGGAATATTGCTGAAAAAATTAGTACCGAGTTGGGTAGTAGTTGGTTTTCTGTATACTTGTGTTGAGAAGCCTGTACTATGTTTATTTATGGTAACATCAAGAAACGAAATTTTATGGTATTGTTCTACTTCCATAGAGAATTTAATATTAGGATGCTTAGTATTAATGTAATTTAAAAATAAAGGGGCATGATGTTTATGCTTAAAAATGACAAAACAATCATCTACATAACGTTTAAATAAAATAGGTTTAAAATCAAGCGGCCAATCCCTCAGCCACTTTTCCTCGTGAAAACAAAGAAAACTGTTAGCAAAGGACGGACCAAGGGTCGAACCCATTGCCATTCCCTCGTGCTGGTGGGAAAGTTGCGAAGTGAAATGAGTACGTGTGAGAGGGTCTATGATTGGGACCAAAAATTTTGCGAGGTTATAACTTGGTGTGTTTATGGCTGCTAGAATAGGACGAAGCGGAACTCCAGGTTTATGGGTCTTAGGTAGGCCATAAACAACCCCTGGGCTAGTACCTGAAGCAAAAAGCTTATCGTAATAGGTAATCAAAAGCACACGACTTTTGAGAGAACGCAAAAAGTTGTTGATTCTGTCCTCCAGTTTCACAATATATTTAAATGGATCAGTCTGCAGTTTCAAAAACTTAGTAGAATCAGAAAGTAAATTATATATTTTATTTAAATAGTCTTGTCTGTCTAAGACAACAACACCTTTACCTTTATCAGGCTTACAAATAATTACATTCTTATCCCTCCGCAAGTTCGTGAGAACTTTAAAATCATTAAAACTAAAAACAGGACAAAAAACCTTAAACCCATCAAACTTATAGTAGAACTTGTTTGCCAAAAGTTTAATATCCTCCACTGGACTAGAGTGCTGAAGAAAAGAGGGAAAAAGACTAATTTGATGGCAAAGTTTTTCAAAACTTTTGGGTTTTTCTTATCGAACTTCTCGCCCTCTTTCCACTCCTGAATCCTCTGCTATTCGGCATCATTCAGAGACCCATGACCACCCGTGCCCCGAGGACTCCTTTGCGATTTTGTCGTCTGCTTCTAATTCACTTGATCTTAAAATTTTAGAATCCCTTTTTATCAAGAAATTAAATCCAGAACTAAACGATAGCCTTTCCTCGATAAAATTACATACTTCCTAACCAACCAACACCTTTTTAACGCAACTAACGCACTAACTTAAGTTGTTTTTTCCTTTCTCTCCACTTGTTATTTGTAACTTTTACCATCCAGGTCAGTCCTTTTTAAATTTTTTTTAAATTTTAAACTTAACATTTTTAAACTTTTTAATTTTTGAAATTTTAGTTTGTTTTATTTTTAATTTTATTTTGTTTTATAATCCAGATAGTTTTTTTTTTAAGCAACTTTTTAACTTTTTTTTGTGTTAGATTTTATTATTGTACAGTTTGACATTTGTATTTACTTTAGTTTTATGATTATTTTTTTAGGTGCTTCTATTTAGTCACTGAAGATGGCCCCTGAGTGGACCGAAACGTTTGGCCAATAAATGTTGAGAGTCGTATCTCTTGTTTTCATATTCCTATTGAGGATAAGGTTCCCGAAGAACATTTCTATCGTAACTACTATATATATATATATATATATATATAATATATATATGAGAATGTTCGCAGTCTTATATCTATATGAAGTATAATGGCTTAACTGTACTAGGATTCCCACTAACTTATGAGGAAAAAAATTTTTAATAAGTGACAATATTTCCTAAAAAAAAGTACCAAAACGTGAGAAAGAAAAGTAAAAAAAAATGTGACGAAACCGTGAGTAACAAAACAAAAGCGTGACAAGTATTAAGTAAATTTCGATCTTCCCAATATATTACAGTAAATATTTAAGAGTGTTTCATAAATTATTTACAATTTATGATGCTTTAATTACGTCTTAGAAACACTTTACGTAAAAAGAAAACGAGTTACATTTTTAAGCTTCATTTATATTATGGAAAATTTAAATAATGTTAAAATAACATACGACAAACGCATAAACGGCTTAATTTTTTACTTAAAATAAACCTGTTCCATTAACTTCCACTAAAAATTAAAAAAGAAAATCAGTGTTTACAAAAAATTATTAAATTGTAAAAATTGTGTATCTTCAACATAAAAAAATGTAATTGAAAAAAGTTCTCAAAATTTGCAACAATTAGGATGGTGCATTTGCAGTTTAACATATTCACCTCATCCAGAATGCATGCTCAAAATATTCTAAGTTTGAATATCTGCAGCCAATTTGCCTAAATTAAGAAGAAAAAGTGTTTTAAATTTGTTAAAATTTGCCCATTATCCACAAATAAGAAAAGTTTCGACATTAGAATCGTACTTTTCCGATTCAAGATGTTTTTTTATGAAGTTTATAACAACGACGACGACAGAAATGTGATACTTCACTTCACCCTTCGCTACTTCTCTAAAATATGAAGTTTATCTACTAGGGCCACTCAATATATTGCATATATTGCTACCCAACAGAGACTCCAGAGACGTATAGAGCGAGTTCGACCAGAGAGAAAACTGGAAGACGTCCTTCTTTTGCACGATAACGCGGGACCACACAACAGTTTGTAAACGAGAGAGGCGATCACAAAAATGCGCTTGACTGCGTTAACCCACTCTCCATACAGCCCGGATCTGGCACCTTCAGACTTCCATTTGTTTGGGCCAATGAAGGATGCTATTCGTGGAAGAAAGTTTCGGAGTGACGATGAGGTTGTTGAGGAGGTTAAGAGGTGGCTCCAGCGGAACCCAGCGGACTTTTACCAGCAAGGAATCAAGGCCCTCGTTTCGAGGTGGTTGAAAGTCGTAGAAAAGAATGGAGACTATGTGGAAAAATAAAAATTTGTAAAAAAGGTATGTAGCTACTTGCGTACAAAATTTCTGAAACTTACAAAGAAACTTGGAAAGAAAAAGAAAAGGTGGGGCAAAATATATTGAGTGGCCCTTGTACTTTATAAAAAAATTAAAATGTAAAGTTAAAGTTAAAACTGGGAGATTAAAAATTAATATTGTTATCATAATAATAATAATAATAATATTAATAACAATAATTTTATTGATTTTTGCTCATATGTAAGGCTAGCCCTGTTCAAAAATCAACTTTTTCTTATTTTCCTAGGTTTCTGTACTTTTTCCCATGCTTTTTGACCTGAAAAGGCCGAAAATCACAACCATTTTGACCTAGGTTGTTGGGAAGCATTGCCGCATGGAGCTTTACGTTTTCTGCCTTGAAATCGGCCAAAAGCACCAGTTCCGGGGTCCCTTGAATCATGTTTTGCACTATAACTTTTTATCTAAACAAGATAGAGCAACAAAATAGGCACCAAATTAAAGTGTTTTTAATCCTCTTTCTAACTTATACAATTATGATAGTCTTGAACAAGAAATGGCACATTGGTACATACAAAGATTTCAGAAATATCACAAAATTCGTTTTCTCACACTCAAGGCAGACAAGGCGCCTTATTCATGAAACAAATTTGAGATTAACATTTTGTCACAAGTCTAATCGATCAAGAAGTGAAAGCATTACATGATGATTAATTTCATAATGACATTTACACAGTCAGTTGTTGAGAGTTTGTTTCTTGAAGCTGTCAAAGCGGCGTCTGTTGAACTCCACAGCTTGAAGGAGATAGTCCCTTTGCTTGGCATCTGTTGTTATGACATTTGCAAAGTCGCTCATCATCTTGACACCACGTTCAGCAATGTCATTCACCGCTTTCAGATTCTTAACATAGTCCAACGCTTTTCTGTAGTCCTCATTCTGTGGCCAAGACGTGACAGGTTCCAGAAGCCACTCGGATCCAATGTTCAGTGTGCCCAGCAGGAAATGTGATTCTGGGCCAATGAGATCAACCAGGGTGGTCTTAGCTGTGACTCTCTGGAATAGAGGCTTTCCTGTTCTGAAGCTGTCTGGCTTCTCAGTGGCATGTAACTGGGCAGCAATGTCGTGCTTCAATGTGTCACTCAATCTACTGCTGAACAGGGCAAATGGCACGACTTCCTGCGTCAGGTACCATTTGTGGTTTTCCATCTTATTAAGTACTGCATCAGCAAGCTCTGGGTCAGTTTTCTTGTACTTCAACATGTCCTGGATTAGACTTAGATCATTCACGGGAGCATCTGCAGCAGACATTGACATCATCCATACAGGAGTGTAGAACAGCGCAAGGAAGGTGTTGAGTCTTTCCAGCTTTGATACAGTGTCTTCGTCGTACTCAAGTTGATCTGCAAACATCAGCATTTTCATGGAGTACAGGTTTCTGGCCATCCATCTGGCCTGATGAATGGCGCCTGGTCGACTCCAGTGAATACCTCGAGGAGGCGTTCCTCCAAGAACAATGACTGTCAGTTCAGCCATTTCCCTGTAGTCGGCTCTTGGAAGCCTTTCTGCTGTTAGAATGTCTTGGAGTATTTCTTCACTGTTCTTCTTCTTTTCCTTCAGCCATTTGCTGTTGATAGCCAGCATCTTGGGTTTTCCTTGGACAAGTCCGTCCAAACATCCTTCAGATGCTCAAACCAGGGATTATCTGGCCCCTTCACCTTCCCAAACAGCTTCTCCCAAACTGCTCCTACTAGGATTTCCAGGATGTGATGTCGACAGGCCAGATAAAACACCTTTTTGTTCAGCATTTTCTCTAGCAGTTTGGCAGCTCCTCTGTGAACTCCACTGTTACTGGATGTAGTGTCAAAAACAAGGGCAGTAACATTATCCGTAAGTTCCCATGTCTCCAGTAAATCCATTGAAGCCTCAGCCTGAGCTGTGCCAGAAGAATTGTCGATGACAGGTACTCCCAATAACTTTCCTTCAGTGTATGAAGGTGGACCAGACACTAGCACAGCTAAAGTCTCTGAGGTACTTCCAGGTTCACTGCCCAAGACATCTTTGAGCAACTTTCCATCCCAGTGTAAGGCAGCGTACTGTGGGGGTTTTTCACAAAACTTGGACATGTGACTCTGGCTGATATTATACCTGGACAGCATTCTGTTGCGACGTGTTGTTGAGGTTGAGATGACGAAGTTATCCAGATCAGCCCCTCCAGCTTTCAAGGTGGCAGAAACCATGGCAGTAACTTGATTGTCTGATAAACCAAGACGATCAGCTGTATTGCAGATGACATCACATTCCATGACCTTCCTTGGAAACGTCAAAGTCACACTAGTCACAGTGTCTTGATGGTGAGAACATCCAGGACGAGGCTGATGGAATCCATGTCCTCTGTGTTAGCGTCGTTGTCAGTTGAGTCACCCCAGGTAATGTCATCCACATGAACAACTGCCTCTTGTTCTGCTGCAGCTGTAAAATAGTACAACATGTTAAGACAGTAATTGTTAAGTACATGCTAAATATCGCAATGGAGTAAAACTTAAAACTTTTTGTAACGTTCAAAGTAATTAGTTTTACCTTGTTCTTGTCTATGCTGCAGTCTTTCATTCCTCGCTGCTTGCTGCAGGGATCTTGTCTCAAAAATCTTGTCATGACCAGACATATGACCTTTCCTCTCAGTCTTTTGGTCTTCGTAGAACCTGATATCCTCATCTTTCTTCTCTCTGGATAACAGTCTGTTGTTCTGTATTTCCTGGATTGCATCTGGAGCTCCTATATCGAACAGGCTGTCTAATTCCAGCACAAATGCTCCTCTTTTTCCTCCAGGGTTACTTGCTCTTCCTTTGCTTTTCACCAGAGCACGATGTTTCTCATGTAGTTTCATGAAGAGCTTCATTGCGTTGTACTTGGTCATTTCTTGATCCTAGCCATCTGCCAGAATGGGATGATAGATTCAACTGTTTCATATGCAAGGTCTTGAACCATGGGCCTCCCTGCATTTTCCGGTAAATTCTGAAGATTAAGGAAATACTGGAACGCCTGTCTGTTGTGGGAAGCTGGGAACCACTGATAAAAGCTGAAGGGTATCCAACCAGGAAAGTTTCAGTGAGAGATCTGGTAGATGGCCCAGTTGACACCTGCCTGTGGACAGTACGTGGAGGTTCTGAGATATCAACTGTGCGCCCACGGAGCTCCCTCAGCTCCTTGCTTAATGCCATTGTGAAGTTGTAACTTGTAGATGGTTTTCTAGATTCTGATTGAGTTTCTGTTGTTTCCTGAAAAATGATAGATAATTATTATTATTATTATTATTATTATTATTATATTATTATTATTATTATATATTATTATTATTATTATTATTATTTATTAATTTTATGCTCTTTCATTTGATACCTAATTTGTTGCTCTATCTTGTTTAGATCAAAAGTTAAAGTGCAAAACATAATTTAAGGGACCCCGGAATTGGCGCTTTGGCCGATTTCAAGGCAGAAAATTTAAAGCTCCATGCGGCAATGCTTCCCAACATTCTAGGTCAAAATAGTTGTGATTTACGGCTTTTTCAGGTCAAAAAGCATGGGAAAATGTACAGAAACCTATGAACATAAGAAAAAGTTGATTTTTGAACAGGCCTAATTTAAGGCGTACAAAAGGTATACAGAGAGAAACATATAATAACACGCATCTATATATATACACACACGCGATAATGTAACAGTTAATGCATATATAGACAATATATAGCAATATAAAACAATAATAATAGCAATAACAACAATAATAACAGCAATAATACAATTTATTATTGTTTTTATACGCTTTGATAGTGCACATCAATTGCTACAGGAAGCATACATACATGCATATGTGACATATATGTATATATATAAAACACACACACACACACACACACACAAACAAACAACGTGTGTATGTATATATAATATATTATATATATATATATATATATATATATATATATATATAATATACCTTGGCTAAGCTTGGTTTTGCTTTCGCCGGAATTGTTCATTCTGACGAAGGTCAACCTCGTCACTCCACCTTATATATATATATATATATATATATATATATAATAATATATATATATATATATATGTGTGTGTGTGTGTGTGTGCATATATATATATATATATTTCTATATATATATATATATATAATATATATAAATGTATATATAGGTACGGCATGCGAAGGTGCCCCCTCAGGGCATTGGTTTCTGCTCGTATGTAGGAGAATTACGACTTCTGATTAATCGAGGCCCATGGTGTAGTGCAGCGCTGTCTAACTTGCGGCCCGCGAAATGGAATTTTGCCAAATTTCATTTCTGAATTTTCTTCCCTATTTTGTCATTTCTAGTAGGGAGAACAACATTCAGCGGGTTCCTAAGTCATATTAACCAACAGTGTATGATTATAGGCAACATCTTGGCCGCGCTTTATAGAAGTTGGACAGCACTGGTGTAGTGGATAACATATCTGACCGGCAATCGGAAGATCCCGGGTTCGATTCCCTGGTGGTTACCTCATTTTTCATTTGTTCGTTCTCCCTCCTCATCTTGTGCGGAACGTTCTTCTACACAGGCGTCGTTCTTTATTTATATATATATATATATATACAGTGCCCGCGAAAAGTATCCGATCACTCAAGAAAATACAATATTTTCCCTTGATATTCAGAGACACGTAATTCACTTTCTATTTGTTCTAGCGACATCTGGTAACTTTGAGGTTGCTCGCTGATATGAGAGCTATCCAACGCATTCTCAAATTAGTGTTCTGGTAGCCTTCGTTGCGGGTGGCTGTGTCTCAAATTTGTCAGATTTCACTGTTTGTGTAAATTTCTTGATTTTTTTTTTTTTTTTTACAGAAAGTGGTGTAAATAAAATTTATATATAATGTGTGCTAAAAAACAACTTAAGAGTGATTGTCGAGGTGCTATTGTTGCTTTGCATGCATGTGGGAAATCACAGAGACAGATAGCTAAGGAATTAAACATATCCCAAAGTACCGTTAATTTATGGGTTTCACGGGCTAGAACAATGGTGGCCTAACCACGTCAGTCCCTAAAAAACGATCTGGCAGACCGAGAAAAAACAAATTCGCGAACAGACAAACTTATGAAACGTTTAGTATTGAAAAACCCAACAATAACTGCGAAAGAAATAAAATTAATATGAATAATTTGTTATCTGGTGTTTCTGAACGAACTATCCAGGAGCGGCTCCAAAAAGAACTCGGATTACCATCTCGCCATGCTGCTAAGAAACCGTTCATTAATGAAAAAATGCGTAAAAAACGTGTCGCATTTTGTAAAAAATACATTCATTGGACTGTTGATGACTGGAAGAAGGTTTTATTTAGCGATGAGTCGACATTTTTGACATTCAGAAGTTGTCCAAAAAAGGTTCGCCGGCCTATTGGCTCAAATAGGATGGACCCTAAATACACCCTAAAGACAATGAAACACCCTCCAAGTGTGATGGTTTGGGGTTGTTTCGGTTACTATGGGCGTGGAAACTTATATTTTCTTCCGAAGAACACAACTATGAATGGTGCACGGTTATTTAGCAATGCTACAGGATAAACTTCCCATGGCAATGGCAATCCAAAGGACAAAAACATACATGTATGATGGTGCACCATGTCACAGGGCCAAAATAGTGACAAAATGGATTACTGACAATAAATTTGATATTTTGGATTGGCCTGGTAATAGTCCAGATCTCAATCCGATAGAAAATCTGTGGCTAATAATAAAAAATAAGTTGAATGCCACGACACTGGCTCAGTCGAAAAATTACAAGAGGCCATCAAAAAGGTATGGTGCAAGGAAATATCAGTGGAAGTTTGTCAAAACTTGATTAAATCCATGCCAAACGTCTAGAACAAGTCATCCAAACCAAAGGACAGATGACAAAATACTAATATAAGGTTAGTATACATTTAAACATTGTTTTTTATGTAAAAAATACAAATTTCAAGGGTGATCGGATACTTTTCGCGGCACTGTATTATATATATATATATGATGAAAAGAACCACGAAGGAAAGGAAACACAGAATGGTGCTCAAGCGCTTTCGTCTAATGACATCCTCAGGAACACTGAAGCAAATAAAGGTTCGAGACTATATATAGGTCACCAAAAAAAATATATATATATAATAAACATAGAAATAAAAATTGTGGGAAGAGCATACAAATTTGTAAGGAAAAACTACCAATTTTAGAACTTTGCCCTTCTTGTCTAAATCCGTTCTGAACGAATTCAAAACAACAGGATCAAGTGGGAAAAGACCCTGGCTCAATGGCTCATGCTAAAATTATTTGTAAGTTGAATAATAGCCGACTCAATTGTCAAAGAATATTCTAGTACTTCCATTTTTCCCAGGCTTTTTAGGCATTGCTAATGTACTTAAACTTTTGAATATTAATGTAGTATTTTCATATAATAATAGTGTGAAAAATATCATAGTTAGAAATAGCCCTACCAATAATTCATGCATTATCTATAAAATTGGTTGTAAACAATGTGATTCCTTTTACATTGGTCAGACGGGAAAGGATTTGCACGCGCGTGTAAAACAGCATAAATATTCCGTTAGAACGGGACAGTCGTCCAGTGCCCTGTTTGTCCATTTGTCAGAGTTATCCCACTGTATTGATTGGAATAATGCTTCAGTTTTGTTTCACTCTAGCAACATTGTTCATAGAAATATTCTTGAGTCTGCTATTATTCAACTTACAAATAATTTTAACATGAGCCAGGGTCTTTTTCCACTTGATCCTGTTGTTTTGAATTCATTCAGAATGGATTTAGACAAGAAGGGCAAAGTCCTAAAACTTTGGTAGTTTTCCCTATAAATTTGTATGCTCCTCTTACAATTTTTATTTTTCAATTTATTTTTATTTTTTATTTTTTGTGACCTATATATAATTCAGGCATTATCTATAAAATTGGTTGTAAACAATCCACTTGATTCTGTTGCTTTGAATTCGTTTAGAACGGATTTAGACAAGAAGGGCAAAGTCCTAAAACTTTGGTAGTTTTCCCTATAAATTTGTATGCTCCTCTTACAATTTTTATTTTTCAATTTATTTTTATTTTTTATTTTTTGTGACCTATATATAATTCAGGCATTATCTATAAAATTGGTTGTAAACAATCCACTTGATTCTGTTGCTTTGAATTCGTTTAGAACGGATTTAGACAAGAAGGGCAAAGTGCTAAAATTGGTAGTTTTTCCTTACAAATTTGTATACTCCTCCCACAAATTTTATTTCTATATTATATATATATATATTTTTTTTTTGTGACCTATATATATTCTCGAACTCTTTATTTACTTCAGTATTCCTGAGGATGTCATTAGACGAAAGCGCTTGAGCACCATTCTGTTTCCTTTCCTTTGTGGTTCTTTTCATCATAAATATTTTTCACGTGTTACTTTCGTGATATAATTTTCATATATATATATATATATATATATATATATATATATATATATATATATATATATAATCGTAAAGAACGACTCTTTGTATAGGAGAATTATCCGCGCAAGATGAGAGCGAAAGAACGAAACAAATGAAAAAATGAGGTACCCACCCGGGAATCGAACACGGGATCTTCCGATTGCCGGTCAGATATGATAACCACTACACCACAGGCCTCACCCAAACAAATGTCGTAATTCCTCTACATACGCGCAGAAACCAATGCCCCAAAGGGGCACCTCTCGCATGCCGTAACATTATATACATTATAACTGCAAACACGCAGTATAATTAACGTAAAGAACGACGCTTTGTATAGGAGAATTATCCGCGCAAGATGGTAATTCTCCTATATTAATCTGTATTTATTGCTACATTTTATGAGATACATGTCATAAATGTTCAAAATGTCCGCCTCGGTTTTCAATGCACAGCCTTGCTCGTTCCAAACAAGAGTCCACTGACCACTGAATCATTTCGGGGTGTTCTCGTATGTAAGCAACGGCATCCATAATCCGACGCAAGAGTTTCCCTCTCGTTTTTACTTTGGTCTTGTAATCTTGTACGTCTTGGTCTTATCAGCCCCATAAAAAGAAATCTAACGGGGTTAGGTCAAGAGATCTCGGGGCCCACGATACTGGACCAGCATGACCAATCCAACGATTCCCGTACTGCTGATTCAAGTAATCCGTAAGATGACGACCAAACTGTGGTGGTGCCCCATCGTGCTGAAAGAACATCCTGTGCTTTGTCTCCAAGGGTACGTCCTCCATGAAAAGCGGCAATTCGTTCGTCAGGAGTTCAAATAAATATCATCAGTTAATCGTTGTTTCAAAACGAACGGTTCAATCAGCTGATCTCCAATTACACAGCACCAAACATTCACCGACAATCGATGTTGAAACTTTCCTTCAACGATACCGTGGGGATTATCGGCGGACCACAAGTGAGAATTTCGTCTATTGTTAATTCCATCCCGAATGAATTGTGCTTCATCACTAAACAGTATGCGATTAAGAATTTGACAATGCATAACCATCCACTGGCAAAATTGAACACGTTCATCGTAATCGTCCGGTTGAAGAGTTTGCACAAGTTGTAAATGATAGGGCTACAATCCCTCATCATGTATAGCTCGCTATGCACGCGATGCGGATTCATCAATTTGTCTAGAAATCTTTCGAACACTGATAGCTGGGCTACATTGTACTAGGTCCAGTATGCGCTCCTCCACAGCAACGGGCCGTCCTTGGTTACATTACGTTGGTTACGTGGTTACATGGAACAATTGTCCCTGTTTCCCTTAATCTTTGGTGTGTGTCACTAAGCACTTGCCTTTTCGGTATTCGGCGGCTCGGAAAACGTCTTCGATATTCCTTAACTGCCGCTCTGCTGTTACATCACAGAATCCATAAATGAAGTGGATATCAGCGTATTCAGCAGGTGTGAACTGTTGATTCATTTTAATTGTTCACCTTAGTGCAACAATGTCTCGTAACACAGATCAGAAGCAACTGAAAGAAAAAACTGAGGATTAGGAGTGGTAACTTCGTTAACCGAAACTACCACCAGTGCTTCCATCTATCGAATTACACACAAGTAGGGATTTGTAAATATATGCCTTCATATATTTACATAGCAAAGAACTGCCATTAAGAAGCAAATTTTATGCTTTAATGGCAGAATGGTATGGTAAATTTTGATAGATAATGCCAAGTAGTGAAGTTACTCTATGTCCACGAGCTTTAAAGATATAAAGGCAGAGAGAAAAGTATATGGAGATTATCTGTTGTAAGCTACAGACATACAGTATGTTCAGAAATACATACAGTTAGGATATTCAGCTGAGGTTATACATTCGCATCACCGCAATACAGTAGGTATTCAGCTAAGATTATACCCTCGTATTTATTTGGATATTAGACGCTGAAATATAATTAAATATTATATAATTAAAATATTGAAATATTAATTACCTTGCCTATTTTAACAACCTTAGATGACCTTGTTCATATTTGGTTTTAATTTACCGGCTACTCTTATTTTTGTTTTGCTATATATCATAGAATTATGGAAATAAATATGTAAACAAGAGTATGTACTGTACTTTAATTTGGTATTGAAATTGACAGAGGATACAGAGTTATGGCTTGTATGAGTTCATGACATTGTATTTCAGTTTCCTTTGAAGATTTTTAATGTCCTGATTGTTTTATTTCTTGAGCAAGTGAATTCCATTTGAAGATAAGGATCTACTTGCACAATCTAGAGCAGTGGTGCACAAACTTTTTCATTGAATTGAAAAGACCCGTGGGGCCACTGAAAAGACCCGTGGGGGACACATTTGGCCCGCGGGCCAGGGTTTGTGCATCACTGATCTAGAGTATAATTCGGTTTTCTGATGTACGTGTCTGATTGTCTTATGTTAAAGCGGTGTTACGTTTGGGAAGCTCATATTTTGTTTTGTATGATTTCTGGACCACTATTATGGGCAATTTGATACATATATAAGGCAATGATTAGTTTGTAGATTTTCCCTAGTTTAATTAAGAATTTTTAACTCGTGGAACATTTGATCTGTACTTTCATTTGGCTTCTTCGATTTATAGTTTTTCCTAATTATCCTTTTTGCATTTTCATGGCTGTAGCGAAAAGTGACGTGTGCTTCCGTAAACACTAATGCAGTATTGTAGGTGTGGGTACAGTATGGTGAAGTATGATATATCGATCGAAGAACCTGTTTTGGGAGTGCTGCACCAGATTTCGTAATTATGAATGAGACCTTGGCTAATTTGTTGCATAGATCTTCAGTGTGCTCTTTGAATGAGAGGTTGAATCGATGGTAATTCTCAGAAGCTTTGCCGATTGCACTCGCTGAACAGGGATGGAATTTATGTGTAGGTTGAAGGAGGGAACGATTTCATTTTTGTGATGACCATATAAGCTGTTTTTTAATATTTAAAGATAGTTTGTCATTAAGCCACACATACACACTTTGGAGTTCATTGTTGGTGGTCATTCGAAATGGTAGTGAGGCTTTATGTGAGGTTATGATTGAAGTATCATCTGCATACTGTAACAGGAAGAGTTATTTAGTAACCTGTGGAAGTCGTTTATATATGTATATTTAGTTTGTCAGTTATGGGTTCCTTATTTACTGATAACTTTTACGGGGCAGAGGGTTTTGTAGCTCTTTATTTATCGCTTTGTTAATGAGGTTTCAGTGTTGTTTGAGATCGCCTTTATATTTTTCGAATTTATGTTTATAGTAATTCGCTTTAGCTTTGTGTATTAATTAATGAATTCAGTCTGTTTCTATAGTGAGTGTAGACTTCCTTTGGGAACAGACTTTTCTTCTCATTTTTATATAGGTTGTGTTTATATAGTTTGTGTTTTTATAGTTTGTGTTGATTCGAACCGTAGGAATATTTTTTTAATGATGAGGCAGGATTTATTAAAAGCATATCAAAGGGATTTCTGGAACTTTTAAAATTTGTTTATGTCTGTATGAGGGTTGTCAATAAAGTCGAAATCTGTTTCGCCTAATTTCTTTTTGAATTTATTGAGTTGATTATGCCTTGTTTTCCTGAATTTAATATTTGTGTACTTTAGTGTGTTTGCCATTGTTTTGATTGTGACGTAATTTGGGAGGCAGTCAGTTATGCCTGCAAGGAGTATCTCTGTGTCCTCTATGTATTGTGGGTCTATATCCGATCATATGTGGTTGATAAGGGAAGATTTGGTAAGATCAGTATGGGGGCGCGTTGGCCTTGTTACGTACGTCTTATATCCTTTGCTGATCATTGTGTTCCATAGCAATTCCTTATTTTCATTAATTAAGTCTATATTAAAGTTTTCGAGGATGAAAGTGCGCACGCTCTTAAGGTTTGATGTTTGAGTTGATCTTGTAAGTGTAGTTATGTGCGCTACCGTTAAGTGGTCTGTATATTGCTAGTATGGTGAGAGAGGTTTTGTCAAGGGTAAGATTTATCGCACATGTTTCAATGTGTGATTCTACTGTACAGAGTGGATGATTTTTTGTGAATTTTATAGTACTTTTTATGTAAATACGAATGCCGCCGACTCTTCTTTCTGTACGGAAAGTGTCAAAAAATGGGTAGTCCTCTAAAGGAAAAAAAATGTTTATAAAGGTTAGTAGTATAGCCGAAAAAGGTTAGAGTGCAGGAATGTTGCAAATTATTATTAGGCTGACCATATTTCCTTGAGACAAAAACGGGACATTGGGATGGCAAAAAAGGGACGGGGGTTATGTAATATTCTTTATTCATGAAAAAGTAAGTACATAAACCGGGCCAAAATTGACATTTTTATTAAAACGACGGGACGGCCAGGAAATATAAAACAAACGGTACTGTCCTGTTCAAAACGGTACGTATGGTCAGCCTAATTATTACGTAATGTTGCAATGTCGCAAAGGGGGGGGGTGTCGCAAAGGGGGGTGGGTGTCGCAAAGGGGGGTGGGGTGTTGAAAAAAGGGGGGTGTTATGCAACCTGTTGCAAAGGGGGGTGGGGTGTTGCGAAGGGGGGTGGGGTGTTGCAAAAAAAATCCCCCCAAAGTTGCAAAGGGGGATGGGGGATGCTGCAGGTGCAACAAGGAAACTTGGAGGCGGAGTTCTCCCCCAAGCTATTTTCCCCAAAGGGGTATACCTAACCTAAGAGGCCTCTAAGGGGTTTTCCCAAAGGGCCAGAAAGAGAAAGGACCAGAGGTCCTTGCTCGGCTGGGAGCCGAGCTTGTATGACTCCGTCGTCAGCCTCTCGCTCTTTTATAGACCTCTAATCCGGCTGAGTTGCCAGATAGCGCTATGTATTCAATAGAAGGCTGAGTTGCCAGTTTGTGCTATATATTTAATTAATTAATTCATATATTAATCGAAGACTGAGTTGCCAGATACCACTTTTTAACATTATTATGGAGAGTTGCCAGATACCATTTTAATTGTATACATTATTATAGACTCCTAATCAGCCAGTTGGCTTAGAAGGCGTAAATGGCTTCAGTTGCCAGATACCACTTTTTAACATTATTATGGAGAGTTGCCAGATACCATTTTAATTGTATACATTATTATAGACTCCTAATGAGCCAGTTGGCTTAGAAGGCGTAAATGGCTTGAGTTGCCAGATACCACTTTTTAACATTATTATGGAGAGTTGCCAGATACCGTTTTAATTGTGTAGATTATTATGGAGAGTTGCCAGATACCATTGTTCAGGTATACAGTTGCCAGATTGTACCATTTATTTTCTTAAAAGTTGGTTTAGAATCCCGCTAGTAGGTTTAGAAGGCGTAACATGATATAATTAACCAAAAAAATTAAGTAAAACAACATTGCATCATTCTGTTTATTATAAATAATAGAAAATAAATATACATTTGAATGATCAATAATAATAGAAATATGAACGAGGAATATGCATATAATCCGTCAATATAACAGTACAGGAGAAATATACACACACACACAATTATGGAGATATATAGAAAATAAATATACATTTGAATGATCAATAATAATAGAAATATGAACGAGGAATATGCATATAATCAAAAAAATATATACACACACACACACACAATTATGGAGATATATAGAAATAAATATACATTTGAATGATCAATAATAATATGAACGAGGAATATGCATATAATCCTTCAATATAACAGTACAGGAGAAATATCACACAAATATGTTAAATATATAAATACATTTCACTTTTTTTTTTCAAAATACTAAACTCGCACTTAATCGAGTCTACAATTACATCATTATTGCTCTGCATTACGCAGTATATGCGGTTTAATAATATTTCACCGCTTAAAGTATAGGGAAACCTGTATTCGATATGAAGGGCTTTCATATCGTTCAGTACTATTTTTGTTCCCACTTTACAACCGGTTGGTAAGTCATCTTTAAATACGTCTAGAATACAATCAAAAGCACGCACAAAGAGTTCATCGTTAGCTACATTATTAAACACAAGTTTATAAACACGCTTTTCCAATCGAGGGTTTATTTCTACCGACCCGAGCTTTTCAATCGTGAACTCATCTTCACTCAACATAGCGGCAATTGAAATAATCTTCTAAATCGTTACGACAACTGCGCGTTATATAAAGAAATAGTTCTTCAGGGTGAACGGTGTAGGTGAGCTCAGCCTTGTACCGTCAATTGCTTTGTACCAAAGTTCATGGTATTTCAAAGAGTCTAAACTTTTTAAATAAACGTCCAGCTCTAGACCATTCTCACCTTGTTCAGCCCTACACTCGGTAAACCCATCGAGCAGAGCGGTGTATGCGTATTCAAGTACTGTATCAAAATAAAGCATATCCGTAACACGCGCGTCTAATATAGGTTTCAGCTTGCGGAATCCGACGATTTCAAACATTCTGTCGAGGATGAAACGGTTTCGCGTAGGAACAAGAGCGTTATTATCAGAAGCATTCTTCCACATCAGCCGTATATCAATGCATGGCCGATCGTTATTTATACACAACGTACATACAACGGCGTATGAGGGTGCGTCACTAATCTGCTCTCTTCTTGTACCTACGTTAGCAGGTATTTTATAACGATCTTCACTCCACTTCTCAACTATCACGAAGATTCTATTCATCTCCTCGACACTTAAATAAACCCGTTTGTTTGTTTGTCTACATTCCGTTTCCAGTACATAGCTAACGGTACCGGATTTACGCCTGAACACGCGCAACGATTTCGTCACGGACACATCGTACGAGGCGTTGAGAATGCTGCTCAAAGGAAGTTCCATCGTATTCGAGGAGCGCACGTCCACTCGGTTCAAGCTCTGAGATAACTATGAGCCGTGTGAGGCACGCAGGTAGGCAGGAACGGTTCGATGGGCGGCTGACTCGATGATACGTGAATGGGCTTGTTCGAACTCGTATGATCCGCGAGTCGCACCATAATCGTGCGGCGAATTGTTGTACATATTGGGTAGGTGTTTTTCCGTACAAGAATTAATTTCGGTTTTATCACTACCAGACTACGCACCAGACAGTTTCCCTCAGGATAATTTTCACGAACTAGGCACATTTTATAATGTTTTACTAAACATCTTCACACTCCGGCGCACTATTTGAGAGGAACATATGCTCATATTTTTCCTTTCTGCCCATCAAACGATACTCGTCTCTAAAGTCTGTTAAAAACTCACGCAGGGCACTAGCCACAACCTCACTACGAACCTCATCATGATATACATTAATATAGTGATAAAAATACTTAAGATTGTCCATGATCACGAGATTCACATTTTCAGTCGTAGGGTATGAGTAATCGACATGGTGTAACATGACATAATACCGCTTGTCACACCACCCATCCACAAGACTCATTATCCATACCTGCTGCTTCTCTTCTGCACGCGTTGTTTCTTTTACTTCACGGTATATGTGAGACTTTATAAAGTTTAGCTCTACAGCATACTTCAGCACATCGTCTGTGCAACGAAAGCCTTCAACGGTCTCACCAGAACATCCGTAGAGTATTTGTACATCTTGCAACTTCGCACAATCCAATGTGGTTTTAAAAGAGGCATAGGAGGGGGAATAGGAAGTTTTTCGGTATCCACCACATCCTGCACTTTGCTGAATACCATTTCATAAACGTTGTACAAGCAATATTAAAGGTAGCCATTTGAATACACGTCTGATCTCCTTTTTTTCTTCTACGCTGGCGAATACACGTCTGATCTCAAGGGCTTACTGCAGTCGACTGACCACGCAGGGAATCCCAGATAGTAGCATGACTCACGTTGCTGTCTTACAGTGGGCGGAGCTTAGAACTTTCACCTGCACACACAACACACACACACACACACAAAGGAGAAAGTGAAACGCTAATTGAAACATGATTTATTTAATAAACGAGATATTCAAGTTATATATATTTACAAATACGATTTAATAAACGAGATATTCAAGTTATATATATATTTACAAATACGTGTAATAAATAAGTTAACAATAGATACATCAAAGATTATATACAAGACAAATACGTGTCATAAGTAAGTTAACAATAGGCGCATCAAAAGTTATGGTATCCAAAGGGTACGGTATCATAGGTACCAGGTAACTGGTAACGTTTCCTATAGGTGTTACGGCACACCTTCGTACCCCTAAGTTCCTTCACGCCCCCCAGCTTCTGCGCCCGAAAATTGTGGGTGCCTACAATTAGTTGGGGAGGTCGTTCGCCCTCATCGTCCAAACACACTAGATCCTTCAACGATTCAAAGTTAACAACCCGCCGATTCGCATGGTTGAGCGTAATACCCTTTGCCTTCACGATATATTTCATATCCTCCCCCACCCTCACCCGTACCCCATAAGTTTTAGGTCCTGTTGAGACAAAAGAGTCGGCGTATGCGTTGTCCCCATACTCATCCTTGATCTCATCAGTGAGCTCGCCGAGGAACTCCCCAATAGCGGGCATGTATTCACCCTCCCTCTCTGTGAATATCACGCTATCTGTATCGGCATACAATACTCTCCGCCCAAGAGAATGCAATAGACCCCAAAGTTTTATACGGGCGTAGGCTGTTGTGAAGCTGGCCACAGGTATGTTTGTAACCCTTGAGGTATCTGTGGCCAATTCAGTGTTGTTGTACTTTATTATGTAAGTATTACCTACATTCACGATCTCCATGACCTCTTTATCGGGAGCATTGGCATAATCCCAGACATCACTATAACTTTGTGCCAAATGAATGTTCCCTTTGCCGGTATTCTGTGCAAATTTTCCCCATAGACTGTTTAGACACAACTTTGCACTAAAGCGCTTGCCAGGATTCTTTGCAATTTGGGCACGATCAAGTTGTATACCTTCGCGGTCGCGGTAACGTTGAATATAGGCAGACTTTTCATCTTCGGTATCAACTCCTCGCGGATACCCTGATGCCTCAACCTTATCCTTCAAAAATGCGTTTATATATGGTGTGAAAAGGTTGGGTAGCTTCTGAAACCTCCACACCTCATGTATCTTCAGTATTCTATACCATGGCGTACGGCTAGGGCCAGCTCAGGACTTGTATATACGCCTCTGATCTTACGCTGGTGGGGTATATGGTTACAATCGCCGTTATTCTCTTCCGCGCACTTCACGCACAGGGGAACATGAGCTTGTGGTCGATAACGACAGGTAAGATTGGCATCCATAAATTGCGTGGGGGGAGTACGTCTACGAAAGAGAGCCCAAAGTAACGATCATTCAAATTTCTTGAAAATTCATTGATGGAGGGCAGGTTAGGTCCCACCAGTTTCTCAGGAGCGCCCACGGGGTACGGATTGTTCTTCATCACGTATGGGTATAAAGAACAGAAATCGTAGTAATGGAGCTTCACGCCCTCCGTAGGTGGAAAGTATAGTCTGAATGGATTTGTACGTCCTCCAAACAAGCTATCACCACATTTGAGAGGATCCAGCACCATTGAACGCTTGATCGTGTTTATTTCCTCACGGTACACCTCGTCTGTCTCCATCCGTGCATCATATTCATGCTCCCACAAGACTTTGTGAGTGAACTGTGATCCTATAAGTTGATCGCGGGTGCGGGTCCATGCAAGACAGTCGGCAGGAGATCTACCGTGGATATCTCCGGCGATTCCGCACTCAGGACGGGGGCATCCATGCCACCAGCATCCGTTAAAGGAGTACACAGTCTTCACACCAGTGACACGGTTTTCACTTAACCCATCAACCCAAAAAACACGTCCATTAATCTTAATGGGTACTTCACCCGTGTTGCGGGCGTGCTTTATGTATACACCTGTCTGTTGCTGTAGGTGTATGAGCCAGTAAATAGCCTTGTGTCCGTAACTGCGGGGTTGTTTCGGTGAATAATGGCTAAGGTGCTTTAGGCATGAAGTTATTCTTGAACACCGTAAAACATAATGACGCGATGGTGGTTGCGACTTGCAGCGGATCGCATTTGAAACGGCCTATGTACATCCTTCTAAAGGCCTGGAAACATACTCTAAGCACGCGCACATCATTCACGCAATAACGCTCACATTCATCAGCTATATTATAAGGGTTACTTTCATTAAAACTGTTGTAGTATCGATCAAAGTCTTCACGTTCATCTACACTCATACAGTCATAGTTAAAATAATGTTTGGGTGGTGGTGGGCCTACGTAGTTTAAAGTCTCGCTGGTGAGGAAAGTGTAAGGGAAGTATCCTTTGGAAACTTCAGCTGCTACTCCCATCACCTTGGGTAGCTTTGCTAATTTACAAGGTGTGAATAATAAAGTGTCTTTAAATTGTACATTGCCTCTTATTTGCATCTGTATTAATTTGTTGCCTCTTTTCAATGGATCACCTGTAAATATCTCAGAGGATTCGTGTTCAAGCAACTCCTTATAAAGGAACTGCGTGTCAAACTTTGCCCCGTTATGGGCGAGAATATACACAGTCATTTTTTTGAACTTGTCGGCTAACTTGACAATATAGGACACAAATAGTTTCACAGGACTATCGGACATTCGTTTTAAAAACGTTTGTCCGTTTACCGCATTTGGGGCACTCGTCACATTCGATCCCCATACACTCATCACAGATGGTCTGGCTCACAAGTAAATGTGGAATTACCTCTTTGGTTTCAGCGTTCGTATATGTTTCTATATCGTAGTATACAGTTATACAAGGGTTATTTTTAGGCTTAGCATCTTTCATATAACATACATGCTTTACTCCATCCGCCTTATTCCTCCTGGCATGTAGGACAGTGAATTTCGTCACACTTGTGCTTAAATTTCCCCCAATTATCCATTGTGTGAAACATACCACATTCACAGATTCTCATTTTCCTGCACGTGCCAATTGATTTATGGATCAAAGCAGTTATTATTGAAAATGTGCGTCTACACACATCACAGTCTCTCTTCTCAGCTTCAACTACACGGCTTTCACATTTGGTGCTTTTACACTGCTCACATACCATGTGACATTCTTTACAATGTCTCACTATATCATCCGCAAACTCGAGGCACCCCTTACACAAATCATGATGTCTCCCATATTTTCGACTTTTGTCATAACTCGCGTAAAGCCACCTTATATTACGGATGGGGAGATACGTTGTCCCTGACAATCCTAAAATAAGTAGGGGTCTTGTACGATCTCTCACACAGCTTTTAAAAACATACACAGTCCTACGACGATCATCCAACCCAAATACAACTATACGGACATTCATTTCCTGTTCTACCATTCTCAGCTCTTCAGGACCCATATTACAGTCAAATTCAAGTTCACAGTCTACAGCTAGTTTACGGGCACGTTCCACGACCGTAGGCAACCAAATTTTTTGAGCCGTGTATTTTGTACAGTAAACATACGTGCAAGAGTACTGCTATAAAGCCGCAACCACGATCGACGTTTATATGCTTTCGGTAAATATCGGAGAATTGAGTTAAGAGTATACGGTATGGCACTATGACCCGCAACACGGAATACACGATCAATATTTACCGTGAAGTTGTCCATATTGAAGGCTATACTACTTTGGGCGGCTTGCATTATACGTCCTAATATATATTCTACATCTTCAGCCGCCAAACGTCTAAATGGCACTACTACCCAATAATCATCTACATCACCGTCATCTGACCCGAATCCGAAGGACAGACTCGTCCTGACTTCACGCTCGTCGCGGTTCTGAAGAGCAAACTCTACAATACGCTGTACAACCCGGCGTAGCCCGCGCTCAATTCCATTGCTATACATGGCTCTATGGTCGACCCTGACTCTATACCGATTTCTAGTCAAGGCTGGGGTGGGGGCTGCGGAGCGCACCAACTCAAACGTTATATCATCCTCAACAGAACGGGGGGCAACTGTGGCGGATGAATTAGGGGATATATTAGCGGAAGGTGCTGCTGGGGGCCTGTTGCGTAGGAGGTTGAGGGTTGGGGATCTATTATTGTAGACTTAACAGAACGGGGGGCAACTGTGGCGGATGAATAAGGGGATATATTAGCGGGAGGTGCTGCTGGGGGATTGTTGCGTAAGAGGTTGAGGGTTGGGGATCTATTACTGGTGCAACAGGCGCGTATTTCGGTCGCTTTATACCTGACGTGGGGTTCTCTTCATCATACCTCCGCTTTGGACGTGCTACCGGTATCGCTGGTGAGGGTTCGTTGGCAGGGGAGGAGATCACAACTACACTGTCGTCGAGGTCATCCGTAATGTCAATGATGGGGTGCTGTACCTCATCGTCATTCACGGTTCTGTGGGAGAAGAAAACAAAATATAAGGAACAGCACTCAAAATTTGTAATATTTTGTAAATGACCCACTTAGGAGTGTGACGTGTTAGAAATGGACTCTGTAGAAAAATTCAGATTCACGAGCCCATCCACATGTATTATATCTGGACCTACAGGATGTGGTAAAACTGTGTTTATGCTTAAAATCATTAAAGAAAAGGGAGAGATGTTCTCGAAATTTGTGCATAAAGTTATATGGTGCTATTCGACGTATCAATCAGTGTTCAACGAGTACCAAGATGATATTTTGTTCCACAAAGGCGTATATGACGTTCATTCGTTAAAGGGAAATGAACATACAGTCATTGTAATTGACGATCTCATGTTATAATGTTATAATGTTATAATGTTTCAGACCCTAGGATCCACTCATGGCTGGTCTACCTAACTGTGTTCGTAATCGTGTATTGTGTATGTCCTCCGTGGTGGCGGAGGGGACCTACAATTTTACGTGGGTTCCGAACCACAAGAACATAAGAAACTTATTTAAAAACTGCCGGTAAATTGGCAACGACCAATTTTTACGAAACTAAATAATTATCAATTTAAAAATAATTAATTATCGGTTTAAAAGTAAAGATAGAATCTCTCGGTCCAGAGGAGCAAGTCATAATAGACTACTATCCACAAATATGTTACATTCTATATATTTATAACGGACATGCAAATATATCAGATCCAAAGAATCCAGTCAATTTCATTACGGTATCCATCAAGTCACGGTCCATATCGATTGCGGACCAAGTCAAAATTTACAACCATATACATTATCAATTTAAAAATAATTAATTATCGATTTAAAACTAAAGATAGAATCTCTCGATCCAGAGGATCAAGTCATAATAGACTACTATCCACAAATATGTTACACTCTATATCTATTATATAACGGACATGCAAATATATCAGATCCAAAGAATCCAGTCAATTTCATTACGGTATCCATCAAGTCACGGTTCATATCGATTGCGGACCAAGTCAAATTTACAACGTTTGCCGAGACATTTACAGTATTCCCCCACCATCTTAACATAAGAGTGTTCTTCATCAATCAGAAACTATTTTTCAAAAATAGATACATGCGCGATGTGTCGTTAAATACGCAATATCTAGTCTTATTCGCACAACGTAGAGATGTATCACAAATTGGGGTATTAGCCAATCAAATATTCCCGAATCAGCGTAAGGAGTTTTTGGAAGTTCATAAAGGAGCTACAAGCACGCGTTACGGATATTTGTTTTGCGACCTTCATCCGCGAAAACACGTTTAGAGTGCTTCTACGAACGAATATATTTCCAAACGAGACTGAAACGGTGTATATTCCAGAATGACGAAGAGACTAAAGAAATACCGTGAATTAATAAAAATCTATCATCGACTGCCCCGGGCAATGCAGATGTTTATTAAAAATATCGACGCCGACTTTTTAAAATGCATCTGTGAAATCTGTCTTAACGTTATAAATTGCAATGTATCAATGAAAACCCCTCAGAAGGCTCGCCTACGCCGTTACAAGAACATAATACGTGCACTCGCTCGTAAAAGTCAAACTGTAGCGAAGAAAAAACGAATTATTGTACAAACAGGAGGGTCATTTCTCCACATCTTATTTTAAGTTTTGGGTCCTTTACTGACTAGATTAATATAATGAAGAAAGTGGTAGTGATTCCCCACGAGGTGTACGCTTCACTGCAAATGAATCCAGACACAGATCTAGATCCCCGTAAAAGCAGACTTAAAAGAATGGAAAGCGAATTGCTAGCCCTATTAAACAGTGAAAAAACACCTGATGAGAAAAGAATCTTATACCAAGGAGCTCTGCAGAAATTTCTTCACGAGTACGAAAACTATAAGAACCCTACAGAGATTCCTGTGGTTATTAGGCACAGCACGGGGGACGATGGACATGGCGACATAGGATCTGTGACCGACGATACAGCTGACCAACCAAAAATTAAGGGATTAGCCACACAACATATCGAGCATGTATTAAAAAGCACCCTCCCACATACATTGAGGAGTAAAGGCTTAAGTCTTTATAATCTATTGAATGAGGATCCAGCCATACAATGGACCGATACAGGCGAGATCATTGTGGAAGGATCAAAGGTACAGGGATCGAATATCATAGACATCGTCCATGATCTGGTGAGAAAGTGGGATAGGCCATCACCATCAGGATGGAAGCATATTAAAGCAAGAACAACAAATAAATGTCCCTAAACGTTGATAGGAAATCTGAACTGGTTAAAAGACTTCGAACATGCAACGCATGTGACACAATTGAAGACGCCGTCACCCCCGGCGGTAACACCTTTGAAGAGGAGAAAGAAGAGGTTAAACAACGGTCAACCCTACCCACGTGCCTCTAAAATACGCAAATGGCTAACGTATTAACTAAACGCTATTATGACATTTCTAACCCAGCCTCCTACGGCGGCGTAGATAGACTGTACAGAAGTGTTTACGGAGTAGGAAAAAAGATGTTGAAAGATTTTTGAGGGAGCAGGACGCTTATACGCTTCATAAGCCTGTGAGGAAAAGGTTTAAAACAGCCAAGACAACGGCTTCCTCGATTGATTCTATTTGGCAAGCAGATTTAAGAGACATGCAAAGATATTCTGTGTATAACGATGTTACCGCTACATTCTATTCATAATAGACGTATTCTCTAGATATCTGTGGCTAGTTCCTCTGAAAAATAAATCACCTGAAACAGTTGCTAAAGCCACCGAAACGCTAATGTTAAAAGAAAACAGGGTTCCTGGCTATTTTTGTACGGATATGGGGAAGGAATTTAGGCCGTGCTTTTCAGAACATGTTGACAGAGTTTAATATCAGCTATTACACAACCAATTCTATACATAAGGCTTCTTTAGCTGAAAGAGTTCAGCGCACCATAAAGGAACGCATGCATCGTTATTTTACACATAAAAACACATACAGATTTCTAGACATTCTGGAATCATTGGCATCATCCTACAACCGCTCACACCATCGCACGATTGGGACAACACCAACGAAGTTTTAGAAAGAGGTACGCTCCCGAGAAGAGATGGATCACCAACACCACCACCACACTCGGCGCGCTTCAAAATCAATGATTATGTAAGGCTGTCGCGTTCGGGGAATAAATTCGCAAAGGGTTTTGAGCAAGGATGGACACGCGAGATTTTTAAGGTTAGGGCTATGAGACCTAAAGGTGAGATAATGATGTATTACATTGAAGATTTGAATGGGGAAGAAATATCAGGAGGCTTTTACCGCGAGGAATTGCAGAAAGTTGCGTTTAATTTAGGAAAAAATGTGTTTAAAATTGAGAAAATTTTAGGAAGCAAAGGTTCAGGAAAGAGAAAAATGTACCTGGTGAAATGGCTACGGTACCCAGAAAGCTTCAATACCTATATTAAAGCTGATGCAATAATGAAGCTTAAATAGTATGCAACATGGCTCCTAACCATTTCTACGTCACACTCCCGTCCTCCTCGTCCCTGTCTGTACACCCTAACAACACACTAGCCAACTTTGTAACAGAACTCCAACGGCACATTGAATTGGGTCGTGATTTGTATGAGGTGGGAATATGCGAAATTCAGCTGGACACCATCTTTTTAAATATTGAACATAAAGAAACCGTTTTTACGATTCTTAGAGACATTGACGAGTGTGAAAAAGCTGGGGGTAGCTATGGATGAAACTATACGTATCGCTCGGACAAAGGTTGCACGGTATTACAGTACAGAAGTAAGACTAGGACCGGGTCAATATGGTTCGGTCGAGGATGTTGTGAGAGACTTAAACGTAAGTTTAAGAAACTCAAACCTTACGAATGATTTAGTATACGAAATCGTAAACAAAGGAGACCCTGCACATACACTAATCCTAAAATCAAAGACTAACAGACGTATTGAAGACCATAGAATGTTCAAAATTCTAACCAATGGCCGATATAGCGCAGCCTTCCAAAGAGACACATTTCACGAGACACAGCATGACTTGTCCAGATTAATGTATCAATTGAAGATGGAGAAATTGGCTGAAAGGTCCCCAGACATGTGCTATATTTACATTAATATAGTGGAGCACCAGTTTGTTGGGGATACCCAGGCACGCCTGCTGCGCATTGCTCACATCCCCAACCATAGAGGAAGGAGTTTGAGTATTACATATGACAGACCCCATTATGTGAATGTCGCAACTAATTTAATAACCAATATCTCAATATACTGTACAGTATATAAGAACGATTGAGGGTGAAAACTTCCTATTCGGTAACGGGAGCTTAACAGTGAAGCTACACCTTCCACGCACTGAGTTATAATGGATAGAAAGCCTTTCACCGTCTATCGAGGGGTGAGATACCAGCGCGGTAGTGGACTTGGATCCATTTTTCATCCATACTACGTACGGCTGTTCCTTTGCTGAAGAGGGGTGCAAGATACCTCGGAAGGAAAGCGCTACAATCAGGTCTTAACACTACAGAAGACATATTGGCCGGGGCTAAACCTAAAGAAGCTCTAAAAAAACATTTAAAGCGTACACGGCACGAAATCATCAAAGATGCAAAGAGAAAAATGCGTGGTGGCGGGAAGAAGAAGAGGGCTGCCCGGAAGAAGGGGTCACGTGGTATTAAACGTAAAAGGCTATCAAAAAAGAAGTGCTGTAAGCGAATGAAACCTATGGTTGACCACTTTTTTGACTGATATAAGCTAAGGACATTGATCTCATGAATCATAGTTTGTTTACTGCTTGTCGAGAGAGGAGGCACTATTTCTAACTCGCCATGGCACGCTTCATCCACCCATGTAGTTCACAATGCTGTAAATCGGAGATATCCCTTTTTGAGCTGCCTCCAACTCAAGTTTCTATTGAGCACAGTGATTTTATTACAATTAACCCTTTAAACACAATTAGTTCCCCGAGTGCACCTATAGAATTCGTGATACCCAGCTCAGGCCCTTACTTTTTTGATCCAAGCTGTGTGCACATGTACGCTAAGCTACGTATAGCCCTTTCTGATGGAACGGTCTGCGATGACAAATATGCTGTATACCCTGAAACAAAGTTTCTGCACTCCATATTCAACCAGTGTGACGTATATTTAAATCAGACCAACATATCGGCAGGCACGGGGTACTATCATCTACGAGCCTATCTGGAAAATGTCCTCAACTTTTCCAAAGAAGCGAAGGCTACCTTTTTAAGTGCTGAGGGATATTATCAAACTAAAGATGAAAGTAGTATAAAGGACAAATTTAAAAATTCTAAAAAGAAAATATACGAGTGTTTTGGACGGCTGCACACAGATTTCACTTTCCAGGAGAAGTTGCTTGTCAACGGGTGGATATGAAAATAAAAGCTCACCGCACGAGTCCTGAGATCTGCTTAAATCTGGATGCTGATCAAGAAGAGGGTGCAAAGCCCGTTGTGGTTCACATTATGGACACATACCTCCGCGTACGGCGAGTGAAATTAAGTTCACCAAAACAACTAGAAATTGAGAAAAATTTACTAAACGCTACAGTGAAATTTCCTATTAACAGAGTACAAATCAAACTATATACGGTTCCTGCAGGGTTGGCATCGAAGCAGATAGAAAACATTGCCCTAGGAAATCTTCCTAAAAGGATATTAATCGGAATGCAGGACCATGCTTCGGTGAATGGAAAATATAAAAAGAGTGCCTTTAAATTCGAGAATTTCGGACTTAAAAATATAACTCTATACGTTAATGGCACTGCTTTGGGTGGAACAATGGGTACGGACTATTCATCAGACGCTGTGTTACCTCTTTGCACCAGAGCCTATAGTAATCTGACCCATATTGCAGGTGAGTGTGATGAGCTTGGTAATGGGGTAACGCATTGATCAATTTAACCTTTATCCGTTTGACATTACACCTGACTTATCTGCTAGCGTAAATACACATTTAAGCCCACAGCAGAGCGGAAACATCTCAGTGAGGCTGGAATTCACTAAGCCAATAGACGCGCCTATTAGTGTACTAGTATATCTCGAATCGCAAGCCCTAGTAGAAGTAGATAGATCTAGGAGCGTTATCACTGACTTTTAAAATGGATGCTAATACACTTCAGAAAGTAATGAATAGTGAACGAGTCACACGTTCCAAATTTATCGGCGTGTTTGCGAAGAATGAAACATTGAGTTTGCCAAGTACGCGAGAATGCGGTAGTCTTATTGTGAACACAGATGTCATCGGTAATGAAGGGATTCATTGGATCGCTGTCTATTTTAAAAATAGACAGCGCCTGTACTATTTTGATTCACTCGGTACTCAACCCTGGAGTGACCCTATTATTGTAAAATTTCTCGCTCAGTTACATATTCCCGAAGTTGTATGGAACCCGTTTCGTATACAAGGATATTTTAGTTATGCTTGCGGAATGTACTGCGTCTCATTTCTCATGCATATGTCATGTGATAAAGAATTTATAAATTTTTTAAATTTATTTGACCAGTGTCACACTCGCCGAAACGATGAAATGGTATGCAGACAGATAAAAATCCGTTTTCCAATTGTACGTACTCGTTGTATAGTATAATGTTTTTGTTCGTGTGTGTATATTAGGGTGACAACTTCTTATAGGGATAAAATTTGAAATTCAAAATAATTTGCCGGCCATTTGTCCAATGCTGCCACCCTATGAGGAAACACCGTAGACGAAATCTCATGGAATTCGGAAAGCATTTAGGGGTGCCTCGAGTCACATGAATGAAACTGTCGCGCGGAAGAAATTTCAAGAATGAACGAGTTTCGACAACGCTTCAAAAACAAAAATGTTTCGAGAATGCAAGTGTATTATATAATTTAATAGAATTGTTTCCTTTATTTCATACTTTAGATTATGCAAATCGATTAATTTATTTCATTAAATTAAAATTTTCAGAAACAAATCGTTAAATAATATGATGTGTATCAATCTTTGGATGATCAGCTTTTGGTGCTTCAAGTTCATTTTGCATACGACTGCCTGACTGAAAACAACGCTTAGAAGTTCTCTCCCGATTCTTTTAAGATATCTAAGGTAATATTTTTTATTTTGATACATTGATTATATTATTATTGGAAATTGTTCTGGAAAAGTTTCATTAATTGTTGGCATAGTTTGATGTTTAAATTATATAAATTTGGAACTGAATTTGATTTCCTATGATAATATATATACGAGTATATAAATATATATACAGGGCCGTCGAGAGGGGGGGTCAGGGGGGGCCAGTGCCCCGGGGCCCGGGTGTCTGGGAGCCCGCAGGAGAATTAAAGAAATCGTAAAAAAATAAATAAGGATCAGAATAATCATTAAGAAATTGTGACGTTTTTTTCATTCAGAGCTCCTTACATGTAATTTCTTACATGTAATATCTGAGTATCCTAAAAGTCAACACTAAACTTCATCAATCTGACACATTTTTTCAAATGTAGCTTCCGTTCTCACGCTTTGTGGTATGATCGAAAGTAGCCAAGGTCAATAAACTTGAGAAATATTTAACTAAATCTCTCACTTGTGTTTTGGGTGTTGCACGAAGAGGTTTGAAACACTTGAACTATTGAATTACTTAATTTTTATAAAGTTAAATATTATATTATTAAAGTTATACATATATATATATATTAATAGATTTATTACATATATATAATGCCTTGACCCTTGGTGTGGGGGCCCGTAATGTTTGCTAGCCCTGGGGCCCGTTAATGGCTCTCGACGGCCCTGTATATATTTATATATATATATATTACAATATAAATGAGATCTTTAAAAATGGAATCATAATACGAAAAAAATTAATGCTTTGATTCTTATTTTAATTTAATATACGTTTCTTTTCTTTTCTTAGGCCCAATGG
The DNA here is from genome assembly GCA_023014485.1 of Bathynomus jamesi. Lineage (NCBI taxonomy): Eukaryota > Metazoa > Arthropoda > Malacostraca > Isopoda > Cirolanidae > Bathynomus > Bathynomus jamesi. The sequence continues at coordinate 164,926 of JAJOZX010004001.1, read as the reverse complement.
CGACTACCCGCACAGCGAATCAAATTTGGCTCATTGGCCATCCCATACCCGAGATCAAGGGCGCACGGCTTCCTTCAATTGGAGACGTTTTACGCCTGTTTTTTCACTTTCACATAGAGCACAAGAAGACAGTGAACGACTCAGCGAAGGAGGTGGCATCATCAGTCATTGGTTACTGGGAGAAATCCCGGATACCTACCATCACACAGAAGAGCATTGGTCGAAAAGTGGTAGATCTTTTTCTTACTTGGAAGCTTCTCCAGAAAAATCGTGCTCGCGCTACGGAAACCCAGCGGAAAAAAGAAGATGAGTTCCGTGATAATTTGGAAAATCTTTTCGATGTCGCCCACCCTAAAGCGATGGAACTTTTGACCATCGAAGAAGATCGAGCCTTCCTTATTGCTCAGCGAGAAAAAGGGAGGAGGGGAGTAATGGGAGGAGTTGACAAGAAAATGGCTCATTCTGTCATGCGTCGGGAACAAACTGAAAGACGCCTAGCTCAGCACCAACCTCAAGCCAATATTACTTTTGAAAATATTGAGCTCGAATCGTCTTCTACGTCTGAAGCACCAAGTTCTGCGCCGAGTTTTTATGAGTTATGGCCGAGGCTTCTAGCCGTAGTGTCGATAATCCGGTGTGCTGAACGATGACTGATTCCTGTGCGATCTAATGTACTTGCCAATTCCGGAGTGATGACTTGGATAGTGCCACGAGCATAACACTTGCGTTTTTCAGGAGAGGCGGGCGGTGAGTCTTCAGATGATGCGCTCAACTATGAAACCATTAGAAAATCACGAGAAAGGCTCCGTTCGGCGACGGCAGAAAAGATTAAACAAAGGTTCACACCCAACGAAGTGCTCACTGTTCACTGGGACGGAAAAATTCTACCAGACGATGAAGGTGGTCGGTGTGACCGACTAGCCATTTTCGTAACCGGAGTTGATACCGAGAAGCTCTTGGGTGTACCTAAGCTGACATCAGGAACGGGTGAGGTCATCGCCTCGGTGGTACATGCTGCGCTCAAAGAATGGAATGTGTCAGAAAAGGTATCAGCTATGAGCTTCGACACTACAGCTTCAAATACTGGTTACTTGTCTGGGGCATGCGTAATTTTGGAGCAGAAACTCGGCCGCCGACTCTTATACCTTGCATGTCGCCATCACATCCTAGAACTTGTCGTTGAGAAGGCGTACACGGAATGCATGGGACCATCATCTGGTCCAGATATCCTCCTATTCTCCCGCTTCAAAGAGACGTGGAATACAATTTGCCAAGATAAGTACAAGACCCTGTCAGACCTTCCATCGAGTCTGAATGAGAATCGAAAAGAACTGATCGCTTGCTGGAATTTATATCTGACAAAACATCAGCCGAGGGATGATTACCGTGAATTCTTGGAGTTGTCGATTACAATCCTTGGAGGTAATTTACCTAACTTTAGGTTTCGGCGACCTGGAGCACTTCACCGAGCACGTTGGATGGCAAAAGTAATTTATTCATTAAAAATCCTGCTGCTTTCCCATCAGTTCAGACTTACAACTCGTGAAATGTCTGGCTTAAAACGATTTGTATTTTTTACCCTGGAGTTATATGTCAGCGTGTGGTTCACGGCCAGCAGTCCTTCATCTGCTCCCGCGAACGATTTGAAGCTTCTTCAAGACCTAGCAAAGTACCACGATGAAAAGATCTCAGCATCCTGCCTTAGTGTCCTCGGTCGTCACTTATGGTACCTCAGCGAGTACTTGATTGGTCTCGCACTCTTTGATAAAGGTATCAATGCAACGACGAAAAAGAATATCACTCGATCAATCCTCGAAAAAGAAGCTGCTGAAGATCCTCCAAAGCGAGCCCCAATACCTGCTGTTTCTTCCATTTCAACAAAGCAGCTCTCGGACTTTGCCTCGAAAGGATCAAAGCTTCTCTTTGAACTTCTAAAAATTAATGATGGTTTCTTGTCCAAGGAACCAGAGACCTGGCCGGACGACGAAGATTTCAAGACTGGTTTGACTATAGTTGAAGGATTAAAGTCGTCAATGACATGGCAGAGAGGGGAATTGCCTTGATCCAGGCCTTCAATACAAAGATTACGAAGAATGAAGAACAGCGCCAACATCTCTTGCAGGTTGTTGAGGATCATAGGAAGTCTCAGCCTGGTACATTGAAAAAGGGGTATGGCTTGAGGAAAAGCAAGAATTAATGGGTGGTCTACAATTGAATGAAAGACACCCTGGAATATATTTAGTAAATATATTATTTACTTATTACGATTGGAGTACGCCTGCACTTAAACCTTATGAACTAAAACTAACGTTTATTTACATTAATTAAAAAAAAAATTAATTTATTTTTACTAGGTAATGAATAATTAATTTTTGTTATAAGGAGAATTATTTACCTCACTTGAGACACCCTTAAATATTATCTGAATGACCTAATATTTACAGTACGTTGTTTTTTCATGTAGTAGCAGCATTGAACAAATGGCCAATAAAAAACTCCAACTTTCGATTTTTATTGTTACCCTAGTGTATATTTGTGACGGTATATTCTGTAGTTTAAGATGTTTATTGTACTGATTTCTTTCATTTAATAAATTTATGAAAATATATTGTCTTCTTACCCCAAAAAGATCGAAAAACACTTACATTATTTCGGTGTGACATTCATTATGCTGACTGATCAGTATATCCTCCGTATTCATGACACGAGATTCTTCAAAAGATTGTATAACACGTGTCAAATCCTCATCGGACTTAAAGGAATAATGTTCATATTGATTCTTTTTTAATAAAAACATATACTGTACAGAGTATACAGACAGACCCCATTATGTGAAGATATCTTTGGTTCGAAACTCATTTAAGAGGTAAATCCGAGTAACATTTAAAGCACGCAAAAGATTGCCATAAAAATTTCGGTTTTAGCATAATGGTGAGTATCTAAATGAAGTATTTGACGAGATAGTACAACCCTCCATATATATAAAATCATGTTTCTTGTGAATAAATTATAGACACTTACATTTCTATGGTAGTCCCTTGCGTCGGATTGTAAGGAGCATCACTGCAAATATCTTCAACGGTTTGCGTTGGAAATAATTCATCACGGTCAATCGCGTTAAAAAGATTAATTGCAGTCAATTCTGCAGTGTCACCTTCTTCATACAAATCCGGAAAAACGTAAAGTTCGTGGTCCATGGTGGAGGGAATGCACTGGCAGAGGGAATGATTATTCACTGACGCGAAAATAGCTACTGTTACTCCAAACTGAAAAATATTTCCTTTTATATGCACAATCGCCAAGCTCCGCCCCAAAAGATTACGGCCAGATGTTCGTAGTGATTAGTTGCCAGTGTAGCTGGGTGGAGCTATGATAAGTTTGTGTACCAATCGTAACACCGCTATAACGGGTCCGGTCGACTAATGGCATCTTTATATTTTCTCCAATAGATTTAATGCTCGTATTACCCCTTGCTGTCTTTACCATGTCAATATTTTTCCCCCACTATTCCCGGATCATTAGTCACTAATGTAATCGAAAGGATTTTATAATAAAGAAATTATAAATATATCCATTCCTTTAATTATATTTTTAAAAAAGAAAAGAGCATTCGGTTTCCACGTTAAACTGTGGGTCTAAGGCGGAGTGAAAAGCTTTCCAATTCGGCGAGAAAGAGTTAATTATTATTATTACTACTGTAATTTGTACCACCCTATATATATATATATATATATCCATTCCTTTATTTATTTTAAAAGAATGAACAAAACTCTCTCTCTCTCTCTTTATATATATATATATATAGAAAGAAAAGAGCATTCGGTTTCCACGTTAAACTGTGGGTCTAAGGCGGAGTGAAAAGCTTTCCAATTCGGCGAGAAAGAGTTAATTATTATTATTACTACTGTAATTTGTACCACCCTATATATATATATATATATATCCATTCCTTTAATTTATTTTAAAAGAATGAACAAAACTCTCTCTCTCTCTTTATATATATATATATATATATATATGTATATATATATATATAATTGTTAGGTCTTTCAGGTTTGCCCACCTCATGCACTCTACCCTTTTGCTGATTATTATTTAATATAATTGTGTGTATATCTTTCAATAACAGAGATGTTATCTAAGAATATGACACCATACAAATTACGCGTAAATAAAAATATAAAACATTTTCTTCGCTTCGAGAATGTTTCATTGTAGACAACAACAAAATTAAGAATTGGAGTGAAGCGAGGTTTATCCCGAGTAGACTGGAACAAAGGTCAAATTGCGGTCAAAAAGGCCTCTGGGCAAACAGGTGTGATTCGAGTCGGGAATCGTTTCCTCGTGTGTGTGTGTTTGTGTGTGTGTGTTTGTGTGTGTGCACGATTTGTTCATTCGTTTATTATATATACAAGCACAGATGGGTGAGAAGCTTGGGGGGGAGGAGGGGGGACGACCGTGTGTTTCGAGTTGACCAGATTCTCGGAAATCCTTTCCTCGTGAAAGGAAAAAACAGCGTTTAATGATTAATTTCTTATATTGAATAATTAATTTCTTATAATAATTGATTCTCTTAAAAGGAGAAAATTCATTTGTTTTTCATTATTTAGCTTCATTTGATTTAAAATAATATACGTTTGGCATTTTTTTCTGATTTTCATTCACATGATATGTACAGAGGCGTGTGTGTGTGTGTGTGTGTGTGTTTGTGTGTGTGTGTGTTTGTGTGCACGAGTTGTTCATTCGTTTATTATATATACAAGCACAGATGGGGTGAGAAGTTTGGGGGGAATGAGGGAGGAGGGGGGACGACTGTGTGTTTTGAATTGTCGTTTATTTCAACTTTCTTCGTAAGGTTTCTTTTCCTTTCGTTTTTCCCACTGTTATTCGTGCCTTAATTGTGATATTTATAATAAAATAGGAATTAAGTGATTTATTGTGTAAAGAGCGTGTGTTTAAATTATTTATTTAATAAACAGATGAATCTTCTTAATCCCAACAATTAAAAGAAATTCTGTATTGATTAACTACCATCATATAAATATATTGTGGTATTTTGATTAATATATGGTTTAATTTAATAAATATTGCTATCTGGCAACTCAGTCTTCGATTAGAAAAATATATAGCAGAAACTGGCAACTCAGCCTTCTATTAAATACATTGCGCTATCTGGCAACTCAGCCGGATTAGAGGTCTATAAAAGAGCGAGAGGCTGACGACGGAGTCATACAAGCTCGGCTCCCAGCCGAGCAAGGACCTCTGGTCCTTTCTCTTTCTGGCCCTTTGGGAAAACCCCTTAGAGGCCTCTTAGGTTAGGTATACGAAAATAGCTTGGGGGAGAACTCCGCCTCCAAGCCCTTGCAATCGGCAACAAAGGCCGATACTCTCTCTCTCTCTCTCTCTCTCTACCCCTTCAGGTGTACCCCTCCCCCCTTGGCTCCTTCTAAGCCAACTGGCTGATTAGGAACCTATAAGACAACGCCTACTCGGCTGAAGTCTTAATATGCACTTGGCTCCTGCCAGGTGAACGCTTCTCCTCCTTCTTTCTCTTGGGGGATAACGCCGCCTCCAAGTTTCCTTGTTGCACCTGCAGCATCCCCCACCCCCCTTTGCAGGATTTTTTTGCAACACCCCACCCCCTTTGCAACATGTTGCATAACACCCCACCCCTTCGCAACACCCCGCCCATTTGCAACATTGCAACATTACGTAATAAATTGCAACATTCATGCACTCTAACCTTTTGCGGCTATACTACTAGGTTCTGTATGAAGGTTTCCGTGAGTGTAATTATATAGAAATCTTTTTTAATGAAAGATAATGTAGGGGAAGATGGGGCAACTCGGGACCCCTGGGCAACTCGGAACACCACTCTACAGCCCAAACTAGCGCCGCCAACTAGCTTTAATCTATCTCCGTCGTACCGACACTGATCAGTGGCCTTAAGACGGTGGCGGGTCGGGTCGCACCATGCAGCTCCTCAAGAATTAAAAAAATAATTTTTTCTCCACTTGATCAATCATCAGCGAATTTTTCTTTGATTCATAATTCCAAAGCTGTAAGAATTTATTTTGTTGCTTTTTGTGTGTAGGCTACTTATGGATGTGTTTGATTTTCACGTATCGTCGTGTCTGAAATTTCATCAGTGACCGCGTGGTATTGAAATTTGGGAAAAGGGGTAAAAAGGGACACCGGGATCTGAGTTGCCCCACGATTTTTTTAACCAAAAAATTGCAACGGCTTTCTCAAATTCCAGTTACACCTAATGCAAAGCTAGAACGCTTTAAAAAGTGATACAGAATGGAAGATAGAAGGTGAAGATAAATGTTTTTGTATTTAATGGGTCCAAATACTCGTCCTATAGGCTTACAAAATTGTGATTTCCTTACGGGTGCCGAGTTGCCCCACCTTCCCCTACCCTTGAGGTCATCATGATGTTCAGCAAGACATCTAATATTAAGGTTCAAAACTGATAAGTGATGATCATTCGGTTTTGTGTTGAGGTCGTTAATAGATGCTATTTTGAATATTTATCAATGAAGTTAGTACCTATAAAATACAGTAGGTCGACCCAAGGGGATGGGCACGCGTTGGAATTTTAAGAATGTGCGATAGAGAGTGGATTTGGGTGAATGAGTGCATGTATAAAACAACAAAATCTGAAAGAGAGAAAGAAAAACTTACACTTAATTAGTTTATGAGGAGATATATGAGCAGCAGTTTACTGGAGATAAGGAGACTAAGTTATAAAGGGAGCTCATTGGCATCATGTACAAAAAACAATTTGATTACTAAGTTGTGAGGTGGGGGAGAAATACAGTAAACCCTCGCTCTTCGCGGCATCACCATTCGCGCTTCAATTATTCGAGGTCACTGCTTCAAGGCTGCCGACGGAGGAGAAGGAACGAGCACCACTCCCGAATCAAGCTTTGTAGCTAGTAAAGGCTGGTTTGAAAGATTCAAAAAACGTTTTTCGTTGCACAATGTCAAGATTTCAGGGGTATAAGCCTGAACAGGTCTTTAACACCGATGAGACTGCCCTTTTTTGAAAGAAATTGCCATCACGCACTTACATTAGTCAGGAGGAGCGTCATGCATCGGGATTCAAAGCCGCAAAAGATCGTGTAACTCTTCTCTTTTGTGCCAATGCTGTAGGTCACATGGTGAAGCCTGGCTTAATTCATAAGGCAGCCAGGCCGCGAGCACTAAAAGGCAAGGATATGAACCACTTTTCTGTACATTAGGCACAAAATCAATGGAGTATGGCGTATTCGCGGATTTCTCTTATTCGCGGCGCGAGTGGAACGCATCTACTGCGAATAATGAGGGTTTACTGTATATGCACACATACACACACACACATATATATATATATAATATATATATATATTCAGGCGCGTGCGATGAAGCTAGGGATGGGGTACGCTGTTGCCAATAATATATATATATATACATATATATATATATACACACCGTGTCCCAAAGAAATGTATACCCACTGTTCGATAATACCAGCTATGAGGATAATAAATATATTACTTTTTATATGTTTTTTAATAAAGAATTTTCTCCTGAATCTAAATATGTAATATTTTTATTAAAAATTGAAAAACCAAAAAGTTACAGATGTTTAAATTATAATTATTATTTTCGAGACTTCATGTGTGATATTTTCTAATATTTTAACCGACTGTTTTGAGATACTTATGTTTAGTGTTGATATTGAAGCATAAATGTTGTAATTATTAGTTAATTCAAAAAATTTACAAATTCCATGGTTAAATGACACTTTATCTAAGATGTTCAAATTGTCGTTAGAAAAGAACAAACGTCGCAGAGTTATAAGATGTTAGATAAGGTTAGAGCAAAACTGTAGTCTTGCCTAATTAGAACTCAACGAAATGGCTAGGCTAAGGTAGGCACTAAACATAAATATCTCAAAACAGTCGGTTAAAAGGCAGGCCAGGCCATAAAAAAAAATATTAGAAAATATCGCACATGAAGTCTCGAAAATAATAATTCTAATTTAAACATCTGTAACTTTTTTGTTCTTCAATTTTTAATAAAAATAATTACATATTTAGATTCAGGAGAAAATTCTTTATTAAAAAACATATAAATAGTAATTATTTATTATCCTCATAGCTGGTATTATCGAACAAAGTGGGTATACATTTCTTTGGGACACGCTGTATATATATATATATTATATATATATATATATATATATATATATACAGTATATATGAAATTTTATAATGCAAGAATTTTCATGAAATAACGATGATATAAACTATAATAAATTATGACCTTGGTACGGTAGTAACAGTACTTACCAAATCTGGATGATGAGGTGGACACTGGATACGATATATATTCAACTATTTATATGCGACAGCGCGATTTTTATCGATATTTCAGATCGACCCTACGATTCTTAGTAGAATATTCATCTATTACTGAATCGTAGAATGATGGGTCAGATTTCATTTGGACTAATAACTCATTTTTGATGCTCATAAGGGCTAAGTATGACAGCCTTTCTTCGCCCATTGTACTTCTTAGATACGTTTTAATTCTCCTCAAAGCCGAAAATGATCTTTCTACTGATGAAGTTGTAGAGGGAATGGTTAGTACTAGCTGCACGAGTTTTTGAAGTTCAGGCATGCTTTCACTCAAGTTGTTCAGCCTCAAAAATTTTGCAATATGGCAGGGATATTTTCCTTGAAATTCTTCAGATGAGTATAGGACACTTAGTTAATTTTTCAGTCTTATAAAATCAAAAGAGCCACTGTGTAACTCCGCAAAGGTTTTAAAAATTTCATCAGGGAATGCTTGGCTAAATTTTAGAAAATTTTCGGGATTCATAAGTTCCAAAAATTTTAACTGTGACAGATTTCCAAATCGAGTAGTAAGTTGCATGCAAACCGTATCTATGATTTCTAAATAAAGTCTTTTCATTTCCAAATCTGGCTAATCAGTCTATGCTAGCCTTATTCGTTTTGGTTCTGCATCAGCAGTCAATGGCATGCGATATTTCGCCTTTGCCACACAATCATCAAAGCCACTCCGCATTTTCTGAAACTACGCTGAAACACTCCAACATATCCCAGGACATTTTTCGGCCAATAGTAAGGCAGTATTTGTTAAGCCCCGCCCAACACTTAAGGATCATATTCCTATGAACTACATTCTATGCTTAGAGTGTACCTTGTAAGAAAGCACATGAAAAAACAAGGAAGTTTCACTTAATATTAATTGTATTGCTTAAGTATACTGAATAAATAATAAAATTTATTGGTATTCATAATAGCATTTTACCAATATTTAAAAAAGTCTAAACTTTTAAATTTAATAAAAAAAATTGGATACGCACTGCGTACCTTGCGTACCCAGTGTGCGCGCCTATGATATATATATATATCAGTGGCGATTTCTTAATGAATGCAACGCATGCAATGCATGCGCGTTAAATATGTTCTCTTTTCAGATGTAAGTAAGGATTATAATTGACAAAAATAATTTTCAGAAACTAAAAATAGGCTAAGGCTTCAATCACGCATGTACTGGCTATTGGGCGGTGTAAACAAAATTATGTCTTATTTCATTAGACAATTAAGAACATTTTTCTGTACACAGATCGAAATACTTGTAGCTAAAGCATTCACTAATTCAGTCTGGGTACAGAAAAATGTTCTTAATTGTCTAGTGAAATAAAGACATGATTTTGTTTACAACCGCCTTGCCTTGGGCAATTTTTTAAGGAGACTTCTCACTATCCATAAGATATTTTTTTTGAGCCTCATAGCTAATTCAAAAGGCAATATGTTTTAAAAATATGCTTAGAAAATTTACTAATATTTTTACTAAAAATAATTAAAAAGCTTTGTTCTGATTTTTTTTTAATTAATGAAAATAATACGGCATGCATTCAGTTTTATAGGTGCATTCAAATTCTGTTAGTCGTGGATACGACGATTTAAACAATTTACATACTGCAATTTCTCGCCATGAAAAATCTCTTGCTCACATAAATGCATTTGTTGATCTTAAAACATTTGGAAAGTCAGAAAGAATTGATTTAATACTCGACAAGCAGAAATCAGTTGCCATTTCCAGACATAACGAAGAAGTTAATAAGAATCGAGAAATTTTGAAACGTTTGATTAGGATAACATGTTTTTAGGTATGCAAGAATTAGCATTTCGCGGTCACAATGAAGAAGAAAACGCTGACAATAGGGTAACTATATTGAATTGGTATTTTGTATGGGAGAATTCGATGAAAAGCTTCAAAACCATTTAAAAACTGCGACTGTTTTTAAGGGAACATCATCTGCTATTCAGAATGACATAATTCAATCTATTAGTGCAGTTATGTTAGAACAAATAAAACGTGAGCTTATCGACTGCATGTATGTGGCGATTTTATTAGATGAAACATCTGATGTCAGCTGTTTTTCTCAACTCTCTACTGTTGTTCGTTATGTTAATAAACATGGAGAGATTTGTGAACGATTTATAAAATTCAATGACGTCAGCAATGATACTAGAAGTGCAGGAGCGATTTCTGATTTATCTATAAGGCAACTAGGTGAACTGGGCTGTTTGAAAAAATTAGTTGCTCAAACCTACGACGGTGCTGCTGTTATGGGGAGCGATCTTAATGGAGTACAAACAAAGATTAGAGAAACTGTACCAGAGGCTATTTTTCTTCACTGCTACGCCCATAAACTTAACCTTGTTTTATCCCAAGCTGTCGCTGAAATTTCCGAATGTAATAATTTTTTTTCAGTATTAGGAAGTTTGTCATCATTTTTCAGCAGTTCAACTAAGCGAACTTCAATGCTTGACAAAGTTGTTGGAAAGCGTTTCCCTAAACTGGCTCCAACGCGGTGGAACTATTCATCTCGTCTAGTTGAAAGAGTTAAGGAAAATAAAGAAGATATAATAGATCTTTTAAAAAGCATTCTTGAAAACCCAAAGAAATTTGATGAAAAAACAAAAAAATAGTGCACGCGGATTGCTTGCTGGTATCGATACTTTCGATTTAAATTTTTTATTAGAAGTATTTTCTTCAATTTTTCCTTTTACTGAATATCTATTTAATGTGCTGCAAACAAAATCTATGGATATTGTGTATAGCTCAATCACCGTTGAAAGCACTATGAAAAAAATCAAACAAATAAGGATACAAAATTTGCAGATATGTGGGACTTGATAACAGAAAGATGTGGTGAACCTGTATGTAAAAGGAAACAGAGTCTTTCTCCACAAGAGAAGTATAGTCAACTATTTCATGAAATATTCGATAATATACTTCTTCAAATGAAAGAGCGTTTCAGTTCAATGGAAAAATTGGAATTCATTGAGCTTTTAGATTGCAAAAAATTTGAGTTCTATGATGTTACTTTCCCAGAGAGAGCTTTTGAATCTTTGAAAAGAAGCTACAATTCATTTTTTGAGTTTCCTCGTCTCCGTTCTGAATTGTGTGTTTTATATTCGCACAAATCTTTTGCCAAAAAGAATGTTGCTGAGCTCCTAAAATATCTACTGGAAAGCGAAATGCACAAAGGTCTTAAGGAAATATATAAATTGACGAATTTTATTCTAACTATACCAATATCGACAGCAAGTGTTGAGCGATCATTTTCTGCGCTTAAAAGAATTAAAAGTTATTTACGGAGTTCCCAAAGTGAAGAAAGGCTATCTAATCTTGCCTTAATTTCAATTGAAAAAAATTTCCTCAAGAAGCTTATGGAGAATCGAGAGTACTTTTACAATTTGGTCATCGAAGAATTTTGCAGGAAAACTAGGAGAGCAGAATTTCAATTCAAATAATGCTTCACAATTATTTAAGGTAAATTTTAAATTTGTATCTTTTTCTTTAGATCAATTCGGTAACTACTATATATAAATATGTCTAATTTTTTGTTCGCATATTTAAGCCTAACATTAAATGAACTTTCCTTCAAAGAGGTCCCCAAAAGTTTGTAAAACACCTTTAATTTGCTAAGTTCTATGTAAACAATATGCAAAGTTTGGGCAAGAGGGTTAGGCGGATGTTTTTCTTCCATTCCATAACATTGCATGCCTGAACAAAAATGTCACGAGTCGCCACTGATATATATATATATTATATTATATATATATATATATATATATTATATATATATATATTATGTTCGTTGTGTTCTTTAAATTTTTAGTAAATAAATCTCCGAAACAATTTCCAGATTTTTAAATAAAGGAAAGTCGGTAAAGATCGCGAACCGAGAGAAGGTCACATTTTATGGCCCTCAATCTTTAAAACTAAGAATTTAAAAGAATGTGAGATGGAAAAATGCGTTAATAAACAAATTGATCGATGACAATTTTTATAATCTTTGACTGTCAATCAGGTGTGATCAATATAGTATCGATGATGCATCTCAAAATTAATGAATAATGGGACTCCTAAAAGAAATGCTGAATGAAAAACGTGTGGACGGCCGTTGTAGGTTCCCCTCCCCCCTTTTTTTTACATCATTATTATGGCAATAAACATATGATAGAGGATACAGCAATGGTTCCAGCTGGATAAGAAAGGACTATACATAATAAAAAATAAAAGAAAAGCTAATCAAATATTACAGCACAAATTGATAGTTACAATTGCCTGAGTTACATAATAATAGCACTGCCACACTACTAATAATTACTACTAATAACATACTTATATTAGTCCAACAGTTATAGTTACCTAAAATTAGGTAGTATTACAAGTATTAATAGTAATAGTATTAATAAAAATAACACTGGCCAACAAAATGAAACCTTTTTTTCTCATCACAAACATGATCACACTTTTCTTAATGCATTTTTCGCGCTGATTCCGAATCTGGTTTTATGTTTTTTCTAGCACGTATAGTTATATAGATACACTGGTTTTGATATTTTTAAGTTTTTGATATTGCTATAATAAAATTTATGGATGTATAGATCACACTTAGGAATGCTAAACAACAAATACATCATATACCTTATTCAATGTACTTATAAATAAAGAATATATACATTATTTTATTAAAAGCGCTGTGAGTGTGATTTCCTTTTGTAAATTTGGCCTGGATTGTCACGATACAGCATCCAACAATGGTCCGCCATCATGCTTTCATTCCAATATCCTTGGTAGCGCTTCTCCATCATCTGAATATCTTGATGGAAGCGCTCTCCTTGCTCGTCACTCACTGCACCAAGGTTTTCAGGAAAGAAATCTAAGTGGGAATGCAGGAAGTGAATTTTTAACGACATTCGACACTCCATTTCTTTGAAGGCATCAAGGAGGTTCTTGACTCCATCCTTATACGCAGGTGACTTGTTGCTTCCAAGAATGTTTTCACATATCCATTTGAACGCCAGCCAAGCCTTCAATTCCAGCGAACTTAGGACTTTTTCAAATTCAGTGTCATTCAAAACCTCCCTTATTTGTGGCCCAACAAAAATTCCTTCCTTCAATTTTGCTGCAGTAACCTTCGGAAATTTCCTTGAAAGGTATTGGAACCCTTCAGAATTGACTTTACCCATTGCTTTAAAAAATTCTTCATTAAACCAAGTTTAATGTGAAGAGGTGGCAGATAGATCTTTTGGGGATCCACTAAAGGGACAGACTGGACATTGCTTATCCCTGGGACATATGTATACCTAAGTGGCCAGTCACTTTTGGCGTAATGTTCTATAGTGGCGCGACTGTCCCACAGGCAAAGGAAACAACAAAATTTTGTGAATCCTGACTGCATACCCATAAGCATTCCTATAACTTTTAGATCTCCACAAACATTCCATTGATGACTGTCGTATTTGATTGCCTTAAGCAGTATATCCATATTGTCATATGTCTCTTTTAGATGGACGGAATGGGCAATGGGGATGGATGGCATTATATTACCATTATGCAAAAGAACTGCTTTCAGGCTTCTCTGCGACGAATCAATAAAGAGGCGCCACTCAGATGCCACATACGTCTGAGATATGGCTGTAAATAGTCCATTGATGTCATGGCAATAACAGAGAGGACCGTCTACTGAAAAGAATGCTGTTAATTCAAAATTCCGCTTTCGGTAGTAACTAATACGAACATTGTTCTCAAGTAAATTGTTCTCCTTTAGTCTTGAGGCGAGAAGCTCTGATTTCTCTTTTGACAGCGATAAGTCTCTAACAAGATCATTCAACTGTCCTTGGGTTAACTTTTTAGGCTCTAAATGTCTCCCTTCAAAAGTGTACTCTGGTTCTGTAGATGGTCCGGAAACGCCAGTTGCACCTTCATCACTTTCCATGTCATCTATGATAGAATCTAGCCTATCACTTGGGGGAATTGGAATGGGCAATGTTTCATCATGTTTTACTGGTCCACGTGCTGAATCCAAGTTTGGATATACAATCTGGTGTTTGTTCTTGGCAGAAAACCCCATTAAGTTCACACTACAAAAATAACAGTCTTCATGATGATCTCTCGGCTCCCTCCATATCATGGGTATGGCAAATGGCATTGAAGCTTTCTTTTGTTAAGCCAATCACGTAATCCATTTGAACAGCCAGAACAGATTTGATGTGGTGCCCATGGTTTATCTTGGTCACCTAGATGGCAACCAAAGTATAGCTTGTATATTTTCTTAATGTCGGTTGTAATACTTCGTCGCTGTGTTTTAGTTGTCAACTGGCCGCATACGAAACAGAACTTGTCGGGGTCATTCTTACATTGTCAAGGCATGTTGACTGACCTGAGCAAACTATAAATTCAAAAAAAATGTACACCAACTTGACACAACAAGTTCTTGGACTGGACTGATCTTTTGACACACAAAGCACGGCGTTGTTGCCAGAATCACAATGCTTCTAGACGTAAAAGCTCACACCTGAAATACATAAGATGTATAATTAAGATAATTGAAATAAATAAGATGAATAAACTAAAAAAACACAATAAAATAAACACAATCAAATGTTGAAATATTAGTATTTTGCCTATTTAAAATGGTTAAATCTGTGTAGTTATATATATGCCTTCATCTTGAAAACTATACGTGCTAGAAAAAATGTGAATGCAGTTTTGGAATCAGCGTGAAAAATGCTATCCAGCCACCACAAATTTTACTCTGATGAAAAATCTTTGTTGACCAGTGTAATCATCATCGTAATGTTAATACTAATACATCATAACACACAAGGTTCATAGTGCTGATTAGTATGAGATACGGGGTAATTTGATTAGCGGATCACAAAGTAGGTACTACCTACACTAGTAATAATAATAATAATAGCAGCATTAATAAATATGTACAGCCATACTACTACTACTACTACTACTACTACTAATAATAATAATAATAATAATAGCAGCAATAATAAATGTGTTGTACAGCCATACTACTAATACTACTACTAATAATAATAATAATAATAGCAGCAATAATAAATATGTACAGCCATACTACTACTACTACTACTAATAATAATAATAATAATAATAATTACGATGATAATAATAATAAATTGCACTGCTAAGAATAATAATAGTTAGTACTTGTAGTTATCCTAGTAGTTGGTAATAATATTAATATTAATATTAAAATTATGATGATAACAGCACTAGTAGTATTAACGGTTAAAAGAAACATATATTTGTAATGGGATTCTTCATATGTAGTCGTGTATGGTTATGGAGATTTGTATAAGAGAAAGGGAAGTAAGTATAGTATTCTGTGGTAAGAATTACCTGATTTAGATAAGGGGGCTGACATTGTACTTCGCGGAAATAGTTATTTAGATCTGTTTCACTATTAATCTGTCGTCATTGATCGGAATGCGATTTTTTCGTATAAATAACACCATTACGCACGAAACATGAATGGAAGCAATTTCGGTGATCTTTTTTTAATTTTAGAACTCTTTTGAACGGATCTTGCTTAAATTTTGTAAGTTTTTCATTCGCGTAAACACTCGGCTTTTTTGTATACACTATGACACAATTTCCTTATTTATGTCGGCACTCTTTATACTGAACTTAATCGGCCTTCTTGAGGTTTGATTTGGCCTCCCTAATCTGGATGCTTCATTAATCATATCTTGGCTGACGGAATAGTTGAGGTGGGTCTGGAGAGTTCCAATCACTATCGCTTTGCACTCTTCGCCTTGGGCTTGCGCAGGGAGAGAGGGACCACTAATAACCATCTTATTAGTGTGTTTATCTTGGAGTTGTTCCAGATGTTTCATGACAACATATAAAATAAAATTTTCCTTGATTGTTTATTAATTAAAAAGATAATTAATTACGTAAGACTTTCTTGTTTCGGTTCTTTTTTAAATTATTATTATTTTATCTGATTCACAGTCTTATCTACGCTCTTGATCATCTTTTTACTTTGGTATCTTCAAATACTGTTTTGTGAATTTAATCCTCATTATATCGTTACAGTTTAATGATATAATGCGAAGCATTTTCTTCTTCGAAGAGCTTATCAGTAACATTTTTGTTTTTCTCTTTTTTTTACTGTTTATGCAACTCATTCAAAGTCATTTTTTTCTTTTACTTCCTTCCATTTTCCTTCAGATTCTGCTTTCTCAAGTGTTTTGCCTCTTCTTGCTCTCTCTACTTGATCTTCCACTTCCTTTTTCTTCTTCAAGTAAGATTCAAGATTCATAGTGTTTATAAAACAAACAAAATAGGCCAAAGACGGCAATTGGCTTATTACAATAACTCTTACATCCATTTGCAACAGTCAGCCTTACATTCATTGTTTTTAGCGACATGGAAATTTTCTTTCGTTTCTTTATTCATCAGTCTCCGTACTTTTTTTAATAACATTTGGCCCGTCATTTCCCAACATCAGAAATTTATGACCATTTAAACCAGCCGAATTCAATTTGTTTAAAAAGCTGTTTTGAAGTTTTGTGTCCTAAAAATTTCTAAATGTGAAGTTACAATTTTTACCTTTTTATTCTACTAGAATCCAACGATAGCTTCAGTTCTTTTCTTCCGTCGGCATTTGTTGTTTCTTGATATCGGAGGAAAAATTTGAATTTTGGGCTTCATTTATTATTTTCTTACGAAATTAAGGTATTAAAACTTCATTAAGTAAATTTAATAATACTGTTGACGTGTTACTCTGAATGATTTCCATTACCTATATTATTTCTAACTTGTAAGACTGATAAGTTTTATTTTCGTTTTTCCCCTTTAAAACTCCCATTTCATCTCCTCTTTCAGATTTGTCTTCAATTGATTAACATTCAGTTTGGTTTCTGAATTATTAAAATGCTCTCTCTCTCTCTCTATCTGTCTGTCTGTCTGTATGTCTCTCTCTCTCTGGATAGTGTTCGGTGTACCGCGACAGTCGTTGCCGATAGAATAGACAAACTGAGCGCGTTAAAAGGCTCCTGGGCCAGCCCAGTTTCTCTCCAGAGTGTTGCTGGAAGTGCGCGACCAGGTGGCTCCCCACCTGGCTACAGTCTTCAACAAATCGTTGGAGACAGGCCAGGTGCCTGGTGACTGGAGGGAAGCCAACGTGACCCCTATCTTTAAGAAAGGGGATCACGAAAGTCCAGGGAACTATCGTCCCATTAGTCTCACTTCAGTTGTAGGTAAATTATTAGAGTGGATAATAGCGGATAGGATCGTTGACCATTTGGATTCCTACAAGCTGCTTGGTGACTCCTAACATGGGTTTAGACGGCATAGGTCGTGTCTCACCAACTTGCTCGAGTTTTTCCACGTTATGTTGAGTGAGTATGATAAGAGTAGGGCGATTGATATACTTTATCTCGACTTTCAGAAAGCCTTTGATAAGGTACCTCACCGCCGGCTAATGGCGAAAGTCCGCGCGCTAGGTATCGGTGAGGAAGTAGGTAGGTGGATTGAAAACTGGCTGAAGAATAGGCGGCAGAGGGTTGTAATTAAAGGGGTTAGTTCGGGTTGGGCCTCGGTCACTAGTGGGGTTCTTCGGGGTTCCGTTTTGGGGCCACCTTTGTTTATCATTTACATAAATGATATCGACAGTGGCATCGTCAGTCGGATCGCCAAATTTGCTGATAACACCAAGCTTGGCGCCAATATTGGGACGCCCGAAGCGATCGAGGAACTGCGTGCGGACCTAGGTAGGATCGAAGTAGGAACATTGCCAGCCGGAAAATTTCCAGGCGGAAAATTGCCAGCCGGAAAATTGCCAGTGGGGAAAATTGCCAGTGAGAATATTGCCAGCCGGAATATTGCCAGTGAGAAAAAAACTAAAATTCACAAAAAAGGATTTATTTATTAAAATATTATTATTTAAAATTTCAAAATGCTAAAACTTGTTAAGGAAACGAAAGCCTCAAAAAGTATGAAGATTATAAGCAATAGATCGAAGAAATATCAATTTATCTTCTTCATTATACTGACGGATGACTTTCTCCAATCTGTCATTGATATTTTTGTACTTTTTGGCAGTATGTCTCTCTTCCCCTCTTTCGAAGTGCAATTTCTTGGTCTGAGCTAAAGCCTTTTCGTTAAAGCTAACGAAAATATCACGACTTAACCTAACCAATCGTCAAGGGCGTACAGAGGACCAAACCTGGCATTCAATGAACCTAACCGGGTATTCAATAATTTTACCATAGGTTTCGATATATATATATATATATATATATATAATAGTATATATAGTTTAATCGCGGTGCTGGGGCCTTCGGGCCCAGTAATTTTAATTATTTTATTTATGTATTAACACCCAGGTGCACAACCTGGGGACCTAATCAATATGTGTGTGAAGGTTCATGTTTGTAACTGCTTCCATTTTGGAGTTATGGCTGGAACACACACACACGCACACACACACACACACACGTCCTTTTTCTCAATTACTTTATTTCTTACTTTCTAAATTTTTACATATTTTTGTCACTGGCAATTTTCCGCCTGGCAATATTCTCACTGGCAATTTTCCCCACTGGCAATTTTCCGCCTGGCAATATTCCGACTGGGAATTTTCCGTACATGGGTAGGATAGGAGAGTGGTCCGAAAAATGGCAAATGCCGTTTAACTTGGGTAAATGTAAGGTGATGCATATTTGCTACGACAATCCCAAGTCGGACTACTCGATGTTGGGGAGTAATATCGAGGCGACTGATTTGGAAAAGGACTTGGGTGTGCTAATTAGCAGCGACCTTAAGTTTACAAACAGTGCGTAGAGGTGGAAAAGAAAGCCCAGAAGCTGTTAGGTTATATCAGGAGGCAATTTCAGTTTCGGAACAAGGAGATTGTGCTCTCTCTGTACGATTCCCTGGTTCGGCCGCACCTGGAGTATGCTGTGCAGTTCTGGTCGCCTATCCTCAGGAAAGATAATGAGAGGCTGGAGCGAGTGCAGGCGAGGGCCACAAAGTTAATCCCTTCCGTTAGGCATATGGGCTACAATCGACGGTTACGCGCCCTGAACTTGTTTTCGCTGGAAACTCGCAGGCTGCGCGGTCAACTTATCGAGGTTTTCAAGTTCTTTCACGGGTTCAACGATGTCGATTTTAGTAGCATGTTTACTTTAAATGATAACCCAACTCGCAACAATGGTTGGAAGTTGGATTTGAAACGGTTTAGGACTAGTGCGTGTGGGAATTACTTTATGTATAAGATCTGTGACACGTGGAGCAGGTTACCTTCAGAAGTTGTGAACAGTTCCTCTGTGGATCACTTCAAGAAAAGGTTAGACCAAATCTTTGCCACTATTCGAGTGTGTAGAAAATTTTCCGTGGCACCCGTTGCCATTGGTACCTCCTTGGTATGGGCCGCAAGGCCTTTTGAGGTACTTCTTTTCCTTGTAACTCCTTGTAACACTCTCTCTCTCTCTCTCTCTCTCTCTCTCTGGAAAGGGTACAAACAAGGGATACAAAATTGATCACTTCAATGAGACTGCAAAACTACCACCGAAGATTAGACCGTTTAAATGTGCTTACCTCAGAGACCTGAATTGGCAGACACATACACAGGGCAGACATCCAATTACAGAAAACACGCTCACACACTTGCATGCCTTGTTAACATGTCTCAGAATCAGGAGCGGCTCGCAAGTAGGTACTGTGGAACTGCAGCACCCCCATGATCTTATGATCTTTATATTTAAATATTTAAAATAGCCTCTCTGATTGTTTCTTTTCAATGAACTTTGAGTTTTTAAATCAGATTATATCCTTTTTTCCTTAAACTATTTCAATGCCGAACGAATGAATCACGAAAGTAGCTTCAGCCTTCCCGTGGAACTGTGTACTTAACAGTTCCAGATTTTGTTCGAAACGCTTGAAACCTCGGTGGCGGACGTACGAAGAGCGAGTCAGAATCGCAGGTTTAAAAGGATCCAAAGCACTGTGGACAGAGCAGTGCCGATTTGTTTGTTATCATTTATTTTTTGTCGTGAGATTGAAGTTAATTATATACTAATTGGATTATTTACAATATATAGCTTTCATTTCTTAGAATATTTTTTTCGCGTGACTTTTTGTTTTTTGAAATTTTAACTAGGCGCCTATTCTGTTATCATGGCTGCGCTAGCCCCAGAAGTGAGTCGGGTGACAGTGAGTAAAATTCTTCAGTTATCTCTTCAAGAAAAAATATCTATTAAAACTGAAGGACGCCCTACACTAGAAATTCAAATATCTCAGCCCGGAATAAGTAACAATAAGAAATATATTCGTAGTTTTAATTCAGAATGGTACCAAAGAAAAAATTGGCTTTGTGGTTGTAAAGTTAAAAATGCATTATTTTGTTTCCCGTGTCTACTACTCGGTGGTGACTTGACGTGGACAAAAAGTGGTTTTACAAATATAAACAAAATGAAAGAAAAAACTGAAAAGCATGAGCTCATAAAAATTCTTTTGACCATCCCCATGACTACATCCGAGGCCGAACGCTGCCATCAACATTAAAAAGAATAAAGACGTTCTTAAGGAGCACTATGAATCAGGAAAGACTAAATGCTCTTGCAATGATTTCAATAGAGAAAAATTTGTTCAACAGTACACAGAATTTCAATGAAAAAGTAATAGACCTTTTCGCTCAGAATAAAAACAGAAGAATGGAATTTGTTTATAAATAAAATTTTTGGCAAATTCGAAATTACCAGTTAAGCGTAAGTACCCTATAATTGATTTTATGATACTACTTTACTTATTTTTATGACTGAGTAGTGAGTAGTTATCTATTTATCTATTCGACTTTCTCTCTCTCTCATATATATATATATATAATCGACACAATTGTTCGCAATTTCTGAGGCAGCACCCCCATAACTGAAAGTCACGAGCCGCCACTGCTCAGAATAGAGTAGAAAAATACTTAGTAGAAACACATAATTTCATAAAAGAAAAACTAAAAAAATGCAAGGCATGGATTAGGTGAGGAACGGCTACATTTCTGCTGACGCAATTTTTTTCTTTTAGTTGGCTGGATGCACGTGACGGGCGAGGGCATGGTCTGGAAAATCTTATTTTTTTAAAATTCTTGTTTCCATATGCTCGAGGTTTTTGTGACGACACCAAGTGGTCGATGTACGATCTGCACAAGTCTATTCTCGGTTAGTTTATACACCGGTACTATTTAGTGAACGATCTCTGTGTACATGGCGTAATTGTAGAGCTAGCTTAATATTCTCCTGTTTCTTGTAAAATTTCCTTAGCTACTTTTCCAGGGTCAAGGTATTTTTTCAAACTTTTTCCCTGCCCGCCTCTGCCGGGGAGGGAGCGAAGAGTCGGAAGAGAGCCTTATGCTTTTCTATCCAGTTTTCTACTACTGCTAGTATAGTTAAGAAATGAACAGTTTAATAACAGGAACCTCCTCGGGTGAACCGAAAGATCTTTGAGACTTCCTCTTGCCTTTGTAATTCATTGTAACTCTCTCTCTCTCTCCCTCTCCCTCTCTCTCTCTCTCTCTCTCTCTCTCTCTCTCTCTCTCTCACTTGCAAATAGGTGGATGCGTCAACGCGCGGGAAGAATTCACCCCCCTCCCCACTCCTTTTTTATATACTGGTCAGAACGTTTTTGATAGTTTTCATTGCTAGAACGCTTTCTCTTATTCAGAGTATTCAGAGTTCGAAAAAAAAAAAAATTACAATGACTGGACCGCAGAAACTGAAGGCTGAATGTGCGAGGTGTGAAGTAAACCAGTGGGTGACGAACTTCAAAGAAGCCTGCTTCGCGAAGATCAACCAATCCAGCATGTGCCGCTTTTGCGAACTCATGCGGTTTTACGAGAAGCTAGAGGAGAGGGTCCGGCGGCTCGAGTCGTCCAGACCGGCTGTTGGAGGTGCGGCGGTCACTGTTGCGGCTGCGCCCTCCACCCCGGAGCTCATTGATAGGATAACTGCCATGGAAAGGCGGTCCAGCGATGGACTGGACAGGGCTTGGGACCGCGGAAAAAGGGTAGAGGTGCAACCGGGGGCTAGGGTACAAAATCAGTGTGAAGAATCGCCAGCGACCCACGTGGAATGCACGGAACCGCGGCGCAAGGTGGAGGGCGTAAAGAAGGGGCTGATAGAGAAGGGTGGGAAGGGGTCGATAGAGAAGGGTGGGAAGGGGCCGATAAAGAAAAAGGGTGGGAAGGGGCCTACTGATGGGCCAAAGAAACCGAAGGATGTAGCTACCGGTCGGGGTGGGTCGGGTGGTGTAACTGCGTCTATGGGTGGCGACGGGTTTCGAAAGGTCTCGGGCAAGAAGGCTGCGAAGCCGAAGCCTGAGACCCCAGTTGCCCCTGTCAGGACATCCAACCGCTTTAGTCTCCTGCGCTCGAAGGAGGAATACACCATTTTGATTGGGGACTCGCAGATCAGGGTCCAGGAGAAGTACTTTGCTTCTGCACACCGGGACGGAAGGAAGGTAAGGTGCTTACCTGGGCGGGGAACGGCGCACTTAAGGAAGAAGGTAGAGAAGGTGCGCGTGGCTAATCGGAGGACTGCGATCGTTGTCCACGCTGGTGGCAACGACCTGTTCCTCAAAGGCGGTACGGTAGGTCTTACAGAAGGGATCATCACCGAGATCATGTCTCTTGCGGATGATCTAAAACTGAAGACAGACAGGGGAATGTTAATGGGTATTTTACCGCGAATGAATGCCAGTGACCACGCGCTCAGTAAAGTCATTGGCATCGACGAGAGGGTGCAAGACTTGTGCGTCCCGCTGGGCGTGAGGTTTATTGACCCCTTCGACGCATTTTCGGGTAGGTGGGACCTTTACCAGAGGGATGGTGTCCACCTCAATAACAAGGGTAAAGGTGTGCTAGGCGCGCTGCTCGACCGGCACCTATACAGAATGGTGAGGTCGAGTCCGGTGAGAGATGATGGGCCCACACAGGGGAGAGATGATGATGAGCCGGTGGCGGACGTACCTTCAACTGAAGGGTGCGTCCAGGTACAGGTGGTGGTTGGGACGAACTATAGGTTAATCTTGGTGTACAGACCTCCGCATCTCCTCCTCGAGGAGGATACAGCCCTGTACACCGAACTCCGTAGCCTGCTAGGGGATAGGGTGTGTGTAGTTTTAGGAGACTTCAACTGTCGCGGCATAAAGTGGGAAGACAGGACTGCTGATGCTGAATGGAGGAGGCTAGTTGACTTTGCTGATGAGAGCTTCCTCACTCAGTGGGTCAATGAGCCTACACGAGGCGAAAGCGTTCTAGACTTAGTATTCACGACCGAAGACAACCTCGTCACTGGCTTCACCGTTGACGAATCGTTGGGCGGGAGTGATCGCGGTCTGATTAGGTTCCGTGTGTGCGTCCCTCGGGTGAAGCGTAGTAACTCGAGAGGCAGTAAGCTCGATCTACGGCGGGCGGACTTTGTTAGCCTCAGGGATAGCGTACGTGAGATGGGGTTAGAGGTCGGCGGTGATGTTGAGGGAGTGTGGAGTGCATTCCGGGACGAGTTTATGGTGCTGCAGTCTGCTGCCATACCCTCAAAACCGGTCACCCCTTCTTCAACGCAGCCTAAGTGGTTCAGTCGTGACATCGCTTCGGCTATCCGAAATAGAAAAGTAGCGTACAGGAGGGCGAAGGCCAATCGTTCCCATGAGAACACTGAAGCGTATGTCCGCCTGTGTAGGGAAGTGAAGGCGAAGGTTAGGCTAGCGAAACGTAACGAAGAACTACGGGTGGCAAGCCTCTGCAAGGGGAACCCTAAGGAGTTCTTCAGTTATGTTAATAGTAGAAAGCCCATTAGAAGCATGATAGGTCCGTTAAAGGACCGAAGCGGCGTTCTGCTAGCCTCCGACGCGTACATCGCTAATGTGCTAAATGAGTACTTTGCGGGAGTGTTCACCAGGGAGGACACCCGCGTCATCCCCGAGCCAGGCGTCAGGCACGAAGGTGCTGGCCTGGATAGTGTTCGATGTACCGCGACAGTCGTTACCGATAGAATAGACAAACTGAGCGCGTTTAAGGCTCCTGGGCCAGACCAGTTTCTACCCAGAGTGTTGCGAGAGGTGCGCGACCAGGTGGCTTCCCACCGGGCTACAGTCTTCAACAAATCGTTGGAGACGGGCCAAGTGCCTGCTGACTGGAGGGAAGCCAATGTGACCCCTATCTTTAAGAAAGAGGATCACGAAAGTCCAGGGAACTATCGTCCCATTAGTCTCATTTCAGTTGTAGGTAAATTATTAGAGTGGATAATAGCGGATACGATCGTTGACCATTTGAGTTCCTACAAGCTGCTTGGGGACTCCCAACATGGGTTTAGACGGCATAGGTCGTGTCTCACCAACTTGCTCGAGTTTTTCCACGTCATGTTGGGTATGATAAGAGTAGGGCGATTGATATACTTTATCTCGACTTTCAGAAAGCCTTTGATAAGGTACCTCACCGCCTGCTAATGGCGAAAGTGCGCGCGCTGGGTATCGGTGGGGAAGTAGGTAGGTGGATTGAAAACTGGCTAAAGAATAGGCGGCAGAGGGTTGTAATTAAAGGGGTTAGTTCGGGTTGGGCCTCGGTCACTAGTGGGGTTCCTCAGGGTTCCGTTTTGGGGCAGCTGTTGTTTATCATTTACATAAATGATATCGACAGTGGCATCGTCAGTCGATCGCCTAATTCGCTGATGACACGAAGCTTGGGGCCAATGTTGGGACGCCCTAAGCGATCGAGGAACTGCGTGCGGACCTAGGTAGGATAGGAGAGTGGTCCGAAAAATGGCAAATGCCGTTTAACTTGGGTAAATGCAAAGTGATGCACATTGGTTACGCCAATCCCAAGTCGGACTACTCGATGTTGGGGAACAATATCGAGGCGACTGATTTGGAAAAGTTTACCAAACACTGCGTAGAGGTGGAAAAGAAAGCCCAGAAGCTGTTGGGTTATATCAGGAGGCAATTTCAGTTTCGGAACAAGGAGATTGTGCTCTCTCTGTACAATTCCCTGGTTCAGCCGCACCAGCAGTATGCAGTGCCGTTCTGGTCGCCCACCCTCAGGAAAGATATTGAGAGGCTGGAGCGAGTGCAGGCGAGGGCCACAAAGTTAATCCCTTCCGTTAGGCATATGGGCTACAATCGACGGTTACGCGCCCTGAACTTGTTTTCGCTGGAAACTCGGAGGGTGCGCGGTCAACTGATCGATGTTTTCAAGCTCTTACGCGGGTTCAACGATGTCGATTTTAGAAGCATGTTTAGTTTAAATGATAACCCAACTCGCAACAATGGTTGGAAATTGGATTTGAAACGGTTTAGGACTAATGTGTGTGGGACTTACTTTACGTATAAGATCTGTGACACGTGGAGCAGGTTACCTTCAGAAATTGTCAACAGTTCCTCTGTGGATCATTTCAAGAAAAAGTTAGACCAAATCTTGCACACTATTTGAGGGTGTAGAAAATTTTCCCTGGCACTGTTGCCATTGGTACCTCCTCGGTATGGGCCGCAAGGCTTTTTGAGGTACTTCCTTTCCTTGTCCTTTAACTACTTGTAACTCTCTCTCTCTCTCTCTCTCTCTCTCTCTCTCTCTCTCCCGTCGGACTACTCGATGTTGGGAGTAATATCGAGGCGACTGATTTGGAAAAGGACTTGGGTGTGCTAATTAGCAGTGACCTTAAATTTACCAAACAGTGCGTAGAGGTGGAAAAGAAAGCCCAGAAGCTGTTGGGTTATATCAGGAGGCAATTTCAGTTCTGGAACAAGGAGATTGTGCTCTCTCTGTACAATTCCCTGGTTCGGCCGCACCTGGAGTATGCTCTGCAGTTCTGGTCGCCCACCCTCAGGAAATATATTGAGAGGCTGGAGCGAGTGCAGGCGAGGGCCACAAAGTTAATCCCTTCCGTAAAGCATATGGGCTACAATCGATGGTTACGCGCCCTGAACTTGTTTTCGCTGGAAACTCGCAGTTGCGCGGTCAACTTATCGAGGTTTTCAAGCTCTTACGCGGGTTCAACGATGTCGATTTTAGAAGCATGTTTCGTTTAAATGATAACCCAACTCGCAACAATGGTTGGAAGTTGGATTTGAAACGGTTTAGGACTAGTGTGTGTGTGAATTACTTTACGTCTAAGATCTGTGACACGTGGAACAGGTTACCTTCAGAAGTTGTGAACAGTTCCTCTGTGGATCACTTCAACAAAAGGTTAGACCAAATCTTGCACACTATTCCAGTGTGTAGAAAATTTTCCGTGGCACCCGTTGCCATTGGTACCTCCTCGGTATGGGCCGCAAGGCCTTTTGAGGTACTTCTTTTCCTTGTAACTCCTTGTAACTCTCTCCCTCTTTTCAGAATGCTGTATTTATTGCTTGTAAAACTTTTATGTTCAAACTTAATATAGTTGGAACAGAGCAAACAAAAAATGAGTTTCGCTTTCTTTGTTACACCATGAGCAGATTTCATTGCTCAAACCATTTTTTTTGTAAGAGCCAATTGTTTCTAAATAAGTGACTGAAGCTTGGCGCACCCCAAGTATAATAACTGTGCAAGTTCCACAGGACGTAAAATGAAGTAAATAGAATAATTCATTCACCCTCGCAGGGATAATGGCAAAGATATGAAATAATAGAGTATTAATAGGCATCAAAATATGTGGTAAAACAAACGTATAGTATATACGGTAGCTTGGCTTGCTCACTGCGAAGCGGTTACTACTTATATAGGGGATATTCACATATAATAACTAATACCAACAAGAATAATATCAAAAGTTCAACCCTGAAATTGGTAATAACACCTTGGTTTTATGAAAATTCTTCACAGTATTTGTCATACAAATAAATCATTAAAAATTTGACAGAAATATTAAGAAAAATGAATGCTTAAAAAAAGTTACAAAAGAAGTGAAAATAAGACTCGGTGGAAACCCTGATTATACGCTTCTTGCATTTCTTTAGAAGCAGCACTCCATGTGTCTGGACAGGATGTTGGATTCTCGTGAATAGAGCATTACTTATATTCCTTTTCGATACTTCAAAGTCTATTAGTAAGTAGATTCGTGTCCGTATCTGTTTTCATTGAGTTGCATCATTGTGGAAAATTTATTCCGAGTTTCTATTTTCTTCTCGGGTTTGAAAGATGCTGAACAGTTGAATTGGAGTGACAAAGAAAAGTGATGTAGGTGCATTTGTCAAAAGTATTCGATCCGTGACATTGAGAATTAATGACGTGCATAAGGATGAATTCTTTGATACAAGGAAAGAAAATTTATTTAACGAAAGTTTAAATAAGAATATTTTGTATTTGCCGACTCACAATGTTAATTCTTGCGCGCGTCATAAACTCCAAAATCACCGAACAAAATTTTTAAGAAATGCACTCACATCACTTTCTCTTGTCACCCTCAAACTATTCCTTGAGCGGTCCTCTCTTTTATTGTGAACCATTTGCATATTCGTTATTATCATCTTTTACCGGTCTAATATTTCACATTTAATTTTTTGTTTCACGCACTAAAAACATAAACATCATAATATTCTTGTAAAAATATTCTTGCATTATTTTCATGTTTCCTACTAATTTGTATTGTCCCTTTTTTTAAGAGGAGTTAAATGTTTGTTTTAATCCATTTCTATTGCGTGTAATTTTTTAACTTCATTCTTTTTTTTAGTCTGTTCTGCATTTGTAAATATTTTTTTACCGTTTGGTTTGTTTCTGTTATATATAATATATTAGGGTGTCTCATTAATACATAGAATTTTTTTTTTTCGATTTTCTCTTGCTCGCGAATGCTGCCCCGATTTCAATAGGCATAGAGGTTCTAAAAATCGAAAAATGATGGGAATCGAACAGTATTTAGAGGTCACTCAAGTTTAACACTTTCTTGTAGCTATTTAGGAAAAATAAGAAATTTCTATCATTCTCTTATTCTCTTTATTTCTGAACAAAAATGAAAATAAACGAAATGCACCTTTCATTAATTGAAATAAGCGCGTATAAATGGATTGTTTTCATCATCAATCTGTCCTACACTACTTGATTTTACTCTTCAAGCTCTCTTTCGTCTTGACGGGGATCAACTTCGGGTGAGCCCGAACCACCTTGAGGACGAATTGCTTCTGCTTCTCATCACGCGTGATGGTGGAATTGAATCTTTTCATCAAAGCGATACCACGCTCGGCGGCGTCATTGACCACCTTCAGGCTTTCGCCCTCTTTTGCGCCGTGATCCAATCCTGGTCATTGATCCAATCCTCTGGATCTTTCATGAGGAAGGTGGGAGACTCAGATTCTGGAAGGATCGCGCGGAAGAAGACTTCTTTTGTTCTCCGGGTGACGAAGAGCTCGATGGATTGCTGTGGATTGAAGTTCTTCGGATCGATCCGCTTGAGTCCTTTCTTCGTGGCGGGGGATTGAAGTCGTTGGACCATCTTTAGCTTCGTGTCCTTTGGAATGCGGTCGTCAAAGAAACCAAGCCCCACGAGATCCTCTGAGAGGTACCACAGGTGCCTTTTCAAGGCCATGGATGCCGTGTGGCTGACTTCCTTGTCAGGGTAGGCCTCGAGCAGGCGAAGGAACTCTAGGTCGTTCAGTGGAGCTCGATTCGAGACCATTGCCTCATTCCACTGCTTCACGTACGCGAGGGAGATGAACAAACACAGCCGCCGAAGTCCTCCTCCTTCCCTGGCTGTCAGGTCCAGTTGGTTATGGAACATAAAAATCTTGAGGGCATAGATGGCTTTGGCCATCCATCTGGCGTGGTGATAGGCCCCAGGCTGACGAAATCCCCCCTGGACCTGACCGCCAAGGAAGCGGTAGGAAAGGATGAGGAGTTCACGGTAGTCTTCTCGGGGATGTGTGCCGTGGGAAAGCGTCTGCTGCAGGTATTTCTTCATGGAAGACGCTTGATTTGCCCAGTTGTCAGTTGTTGTGGGATTGCTTTCGTCACCGATGGACAAGAATGACCCTTTGTCAATGGAGGCCCACCGCTGTTGAAATCTTTTGAAGAGGAGAATGTCAGGGGAAGAGGACGGCCCCAGACATCGCACGAAGACATCCTTGAGTAAGATCTCCAAGACGTGGTGACGGCAAGCCAACCACAACATGGGACGGCCAAACTCCTGCTCAATGCGAACGCAAGCACCTTGGATCATCCCAGCGTTCACAGCTGTGGTGTCGAATCCCAGTCCAATGATTTGCTCCGAAATGCCAAAAGCCTGGACTTCCTGGAGTACGGCTGCAGCCTGTTCTTTTCCAGTGCCGTCCACCGCAACGGGTACACCAAGAAGCTCCTCGACTCCATCGCCCGTCACCACAACAGCAATCCGGTCAACCTCCTTCTTCTCCTTGGCGATATCTTCCAACAGTTTCCCATTCCAGTGCAAGACTAAAGGACCAGAAGCTTCGAACTTTCGGGTCAACTCTTCTCCCATCTCCTTTCGGATCTTGTTCCGTGTTCGATGAACAGTTGCTGGCGAGATTACCAGGTCATCCAGGTCATGACCCAAACTCTGAGCTGCTGCTGCAAAGGACGACGTTGCTTGTCTCACGGACATGTTGTCGCGATCCCAAGCAGCGATGAGATTCGGGTCCGTGAGGGCATTCATTCGCCTTTTCTTTTGAGTCTGGGCCTTGCTGGTGCTGGGCGCTTGGTACGTCTCGTCGTCATCATCCTCGTCTTCCGTGTTCATTTCAGTGCTGCTACCATCCACCTCCAAGATCGCTACCTCCATGAGCTGTGTCACCCCAGCATCCCATTTACTCTTCCTAGCCATGGCTGCAAGATCCCTCTTCCGCTTCACAGCTTTCTTCTTCGCTGTCTTCTGGTCCACCCCCGCAAGACTTGACGACATCCTGTCTTCCCTCTGCGAGGTGAGAAAATCCTTGTCCTCCTGAGGGACCTTGGAGGAGGATAGCGCGGAGGAGTGAGCCACGTCAAACACGTCTTCCAAATCCGACTTGAACATCCCCTCCTTGTACCGGTAACCCTCTTGCGGCTTTGTCCTGTTCTTCTTGAGTGCGTCGTAGGTATCGATCAACTTCGCCAGCTTCTCCCCTGCGTACTTCTTGGTGGTAGTTGGTATGTTGGCCTTCTCCCAGATGGGCCAGATGGTTTCCACCACCAGGCGAATGCTCTCCGATTTGGTCTTCCTTCCCTCTTGGTCTTGGTGGTGGTGGAAGTAAAGGAGCAGGCATTGCTCCTTCGATGGAAGTCGTGGACAAACAATCGCTGCAATTGGGGCCTTGTCCAGCAACCACAACTGGTTTCCTGCTCTAGTAACCATCACCTGCGAAAGAGAAAAAATCTTGTATAAGTGAAACAGAAGTGGCGAACTTGAGTGACCCCTAAAAATCCTCCTACAGCTGTCACATTTTGTGATAACAATCCTTTATAAAGGTGTAATACGGGCAAGCGTCGCCCCGACCCGAAATCCTCCATTCGTATATTTGAGACACCCTAATATATATTATATATATATATATATATATATTACTTTTGTTTGTTATTTTTGTTGAGTTTGAACGACGGTTCAGGATCGAACTGCGGTCGACCCCTCTAGTAAGTAGTGTATATATATATATATATATATATATAAAACTTGATTGAAGGGTTTGTTCTTGGGGAACCGCAATTTAGTAAGGAATAAGAGGACGAGAAGGTGGTACATGTTTATTAATCAGACGTTTCGGAAATTCAATCTCCTTCATCAATGTAGTAGTATGACCGCAAAAGGAGAGAGTGCAATGCAATTGCAAATGTTGATCAATGTTGCAAATGGGGGATGGGAGAATATTGCAAGGTGCCAACCCCAGGGTGCCAAAAAAAAAGGGGAGGGGAACTCCCTTCAGCAAGCTGGGGGAGTCCACCTAACCTCTTTGGGGGAGAAGTTGGGACGGCCTCACCCCCCGAAAGAGGTATACCTAACTTAAGAGAGAAAGGAAAGAGGAGTGTTCGCTTGACTGTCTTATGAGGTCCTAATCCGCCAGTTGGCGTAGAAGACAGTGCCTCCAGGCATTATCAGCCAGTTGGCACAGTGTATACATCGTTTGGACAAACGCATACAAGTGCACGCACACCCCCGACTATACGCCCATAAAATATTACACACACAACTATATGCGCGATTATATGCGCCGGGTTCGAGACCCAGTGACGGTGCAGCCTACCACACAAACGGTTGGTAGAAAAATGGGAACCCTGGGTATCCTAATGGTTGCTGGATTCCCCGTTAAGCTGTAGGTCTAAGGCGGAGTGTAAACATCCTTCCACACAAATCGGTGGTAGATAAATGGGAACCCAGGGTATCCTAGTGGTTAATACCCTGGGCTGCCCGTTAAACTGTATTGCAAGACTCGGTCATGTTGGTCTGTTCATCTGTTTGTTTATTGCTCCCTCTCTCTCCCTCTCTCTTCATATATATATATATATATATATATATATATATATATATATATACAGGGTGTTTGAAAACTTTCTGTACAAATTGTAATGGGGGATAGGCAACACCAAGACAAACCCTTTTCGTCTATAAGTGTATGTCCGCTGACGTCACCATTCGGCGCGAGAGGGCGCCGCTGCAATTAGCTAAAAGGTGAAGTGGGCTAGACTCGCGCTTGCCGCGGGCATTCTTAAATCGGACGTAGTACGCGTAACATGTTTATTTAAAGAAGGCATGTTTATTTAAAGAAGGTGCTGAAAGTTGCGACCGGTAGCATCAATGCATGCCCGACAGCGTCGAAGCATTGACCGACGTACACGTCGAAAGATTCCCGGCATTTCGGGAACAGTTCCAGCGGCGACAGCGATTCTTGCTACGACGACTTCTGAGTAAATGGGAGTCTCGTACACGAGGTTCTTCATGTGTCCCCACAGGAAGAAATCGAGGCATGTTAAATCGGGCGATCTCGGTGGCCAGGCTACGGGCCCACCCCGGCCTATCCATCGGTCCCCAAAAGTGGCGTTCAGATAATCCCGCACATCGTTGCTGGAGTGTGCTGGGGCCCCGTCGTGTTGAAACCACATTCGTCTACGAATAGCCACGGGAACATCTTCCAGCAGTTCCGGCAAAGTTTCTTCAAGAAATATCCGATAAACCCGCCCGTCGAGTCGGGCAGGCAGCAGGTACGGCCCAATCAACTTGCCATGGACGATACCCGCCCAAACATTGACGGCGAACCGTTCTTGATGAGCATGCACCCATGTAGCATGTGGATTTGCGTGCGCCCACACGTGAGAATTGTGCATGTTAAACACACCCTCACGTGTGAAACAGGCCTCATCTGAGAACAGCACATAAGCCGGAAAATTAGGCTGCACCACTCTCTGCAGCAGAAACCAGCGTGCGAATTCTACACGAAGAGGGTAATCCCGAGGTTGTAATGCCTGGACTCTCTGACGATGAAACGGATGTAACTGCTGCTCGTGCAACACTCTCCAGACCAGGTCGTGGTTCACACCGAGGATACGTGCAACACCTCGCGTGCTTGCGCTTGGATTGTCCTCAAATCGCCGTAGGATTTCTTCTTCCATGTCAGGAGTGCGCACGTTTCTCTCCCGACCAGTGTCATGCATGTTTGCATGGAATGTTCCAGTTTCTCGCAGTCGCCGATGCAAATGCGCAAACGTTTGGTGGTTTGGCACACGTCTGTTTGGGAAGCGCTGTCGGTACAACCTCACAGCAGCTTTTCCGTTTCCATTGGCAGCCCCATACACCATATGCATGTCAGCCATCTCAGCAGTCGTGAAGCGCTCCATGTTATGCGTACTACGTCCGATTTAAGAATGCCCGCGGTAAGCCCGAGTCTAGCCCACTTCACCTTTTAGCCAATTGCAGCGGCGCCCTCTCGCGCCGAATGGTGACGTCAGCGGACATACACTTATAGAAGAAAAGGGTTTGTCTTGGTGTTGCCTATCCCCCATTACAATTTGTACAGAAAGTTTTCAAACACCCTGTATATATATATATACATTTCCCCGTTAAACAGTAGGTCTAAGGTGGAGTGTAAACATCCTTCCGCACAAATGGGTGGTAGATAAATGGGAACACAGGGTATCCTTGAGGTTAATACGCTGGGTTCCCCGTTAAACTGTATTGCAAGACTCAGTCATGTTTGTTTATTTCCACCCTCCTCTCTCTCTCTCTCTCTTTCTCTCTCTCTCTCATATATATATATATATATATAT
Source organism: Bathynomus jamesi (assembly GCA_023014485.1). Lineage (NCBI taxonomy): Eukaryota > Metazoa > Arthropoda > Malacostraca > Isopoda > Cirolanidae > Bathynomus > Bathynomus jamesi. The sequence continues at coordinate 131,358 of JAJOZX010004001.1, read as the reverse complement.
ATATATATATATATATATATTAAGAGCTATTTTCAAGGTTTATGGCGATTTATTTTTCAGAGGAACTGGACACAGATATCTAGAGATGGGTGTAAATCCCTTCATATATATATATATATATATAAAGAACGACGTTTGTGTAGAAGAGCGTTCCGCACAAGATGAGGAGGGAGAACGTACAAATGAAAAATGAGGTACCACCCGGGAATCGAACCCGGGATCATCCGATTGCTGGTCAGATATCCTCAGGGCAATGGTTTCTGCTCGTATGTAGGAGAATTACGACTTCTGATTCATCGAGGTCCATGGTGTAGTGGATAGCATATCTGACCGGCAATCGGATGATCCCGGGTTCGATTCCCGGGTGGTACCTCATTTTTCATTTGTACGTTCTCCCTCCTCATCTTGTGCGGAACGCTCTTCTACACAAGCGTCGTTCTTTACATTAATTATACTATGTGTTGCTTGCAGTTAAAATGTATATTTATATATATATATAATCTAATAATATAAAAAACGACGGAGTATAACCATGAACACATTAGTACAGGAGAAGTGTATATATATATATATACACACACACACAGTTATATTAAATAATTAAATATATTGAAAATAATAATATTAAATATATTGAAAATAAAAAGCAATAATTTACACAATATATATATATATATATATATATATATATATATATATACGACTACTAAAGATTTATTCATTAAAAAAATAAAATTTGAAACACTTTATTCCAACTGCTGGATTAATAGTGTCGCCAGAAGTCGAAAGACAACAACGGAATTATAATATCGATAATAAACTTCCCTTCGTTGGAACCTTATTTCTACTTTCTAGACATCATAAAGATTAAACTCACACGTTTATGATGCAGCCAATCTTCACGGGCAATTAATTTTCCAGTTTTAGCGCTTCTCTATCTCTCAAACCTACGAGAATTGTACCCAAAATCCAAATTTATTTCCGATTGTCACTAAGATCCTTCCTTTTCTGACTACCTGACAGCAATACAGGTAAGGCCCTAAAACCCCAATATATAGTAAGGTAGATCTCACCTTCACGCACAGGTGATTTTTCCAATTTTATTTAGATGGGTTATCATAAACTTAAACCGATACGATCAGCCCTCGACTGCCAAATTTATTTTCCAAACAAAGCACTTCTCTCTCTCTACGATTGGGTATATCTGACACGCCCTAGATTTCACGGGATAACCAATCACAGTACAGTAGGCGGCGCATGAGAACGGCCCAGGCCCTCTGGTTGGAGGCGAGGCATGCTTATACGTTATGCCTCGCGCAAATTTCACCGAGGACCAATAGGAAAATCGCGATTCGGTTATTGTGGGATGTTCACAATTACTACCCGTCTATAAAAGTGGGCATTTTCATCACAGGAATACACTTCAGTTGTTTTTATCGGCAAGTGCTATAGAAATATCTCGCCATGAGTGAGTCACAGCAGCTTTACATCTCCCCAGAATTGTTTGAAGATAAAGATTTCTACGCAGAGGCAGCGCGTGTGATTTTCGCCGCTGTAGACCGGAACGCGCTATTTTCAACGCAAAACGTTGCAGAACTTTGTGACGGAGAGAAAGTTCCGAGCATTGAAGACGACATTAATATGTAAGTAATTAATTTAATTTGTGATTCGGACTATATACATCATTTCATTCATTGCAAGTGTTATAACTTTTTAAAATTCGTAATAAGACGAAGTGAAAGGATATCTGCTTTGTGATTATAATTTGCTGGGCGTTTTCTCTTATTGCAAAGCTCTTCCCATATATATATTATGAACCTTATGTTGTTTCGTGCGTTGGTCTCTCTTCTCACGGAGGTCAAGCTGGTGGCCCCGCCTCTATTGTTGATGGCCCCGCCTCTAAGCTGGTGGCCTCGCCTCTCTCTCTCTCTCTCTCTCTCTCTCTCTCTCTCTCTCTCTATATATATATAATATATATATATATATATCGGTCGTAATATAACCTAACCTAGCATAGCCTAGGTATTAACCCTAGGCACGGTTTGGGTTTTACGATTACGTCAAAAACAATATTTTTGAATACTAAATTACAAGAGATTTGTGCTGAGGAAAATGTACCCTTGGTAAAGCTGTGGTCAGAATTTAGTGATCCTAGCCTTTTTATAAAAGATGGGCTGCATTTCAATGAAATAGGGAATGCTAGGCTAGGTAGGTTAATCGATGAGAACGTTCGAAAGCTCTATAGGTCGAAGCCTTCTTTAAACGTTGCGGGTCCGGGAAACGCCGGCCCGACGTGAAAAATAGTTTAAAACGCCGATCCTTGGTAAAAAATAATTTAAACGTCTTTTATTGTAACGCGCGTAGTATTAGAAATAAATTGAATGAATTTAAGGCGATAATTTATCCCGCGAACTAAGATATAGTTGCTATAACCGAAACTTGGTTAAATACCTGACTCGGGACTTGTTGTGGGAACTTGATATAGCGGGTTTTAAACTTTTTACTAATGATAGGTTACATAGGATTCGTGGCGCCGTTTTGCTGTACATTCGTAATTCCCTTAGGGCTATCAAGGTTAAGATAGATTTTCCGACAGAAATTAATGCGATATGCGTTGAAGTTAGGGCATGTAGTATTAGTTTTCATTTTGTTGTTGTTTATAGACCTCCCGTTCAACCCCTCGTTACCGATACTAGATTTTACTCACTTCTTGGTAATTTTATTAATAATCAGAATAGTATAATTGTCGAGGACTTTAACTGCCCTAATGTTAATTACGAGACTTTTACTGGTAATGAGAAGGGTTTGAGACTGGTTGAGTTCATGGAAGATAATTTTTTACGACAGATGGTTACCGAACCAACGCGCGGTGACAATATCTTAGACGTGGTGATGACGAATGACGATAATATAGTCGAAGGTTTAGAACTAGGTGAGAGTTTGGGATGTAGCGATCATCAAATTATTAGGATTAAGCTATTGATAGAAAACAGTAAGCATAGTAACGAAATAGAAGTCACCAATTTTCGTAGGGCTAATTTTGATAGTTTTGCGGACAGGATGAGAGGAGTGCACTGGAATAATTTATTTATGGGTAATGACGCAAATTTTCATTGGGAGGCGTTTAAAGAAAGTTTTATGAATATCGAAAGGGAGTTTATTCCTCGTAGGCCCAAGCGATCTAGAAATCATTGTAGGCGCAAGTGGTGGACTATGGAAATAGGCGAGTTCATAAACGAGCGTAACAGAGCGTATAGACTTAATAAGCGCAATGGCACATAAACTAACTTTAATAGATATATTGAACTTCGACGTCAGTTTAAAAGATCTGTTAGGAATGCTAAGCGTAATTTAGAGATACTTATAGCTGCGGATAGTAAACATAATTTCAAAAAGTTTTTTGACTACGTCAATAATCGTAAGCCGATAAAAGATAACATAGTCCCTGTAGTGAACGCTAACAGCGCTTTGGCTTCCGACGCTCAGGCGATGGCGGGTATTTTAAACAACTTTTTTGCGACTGTTTTTACCGTAGAAGACGTAAATAATGTCCCCGACGTGGAAGATATCGTTCCATTTAGTAGCGAGACTATTTTGAATGATGTAACTGTTTACGAGGGTGAGATTGCGCATTATATCGATAAGTTAAAAGTTAGCAAGGCTCCAGGCCCTGACGCGCTTTATCCTAGACATTTGAAAGATTTGAAAGACGTTATAGTAGGCCCCTTAACAAAATTTTTTAATAAATTACTGGAGATTATTCCTGAAGACTTCAAATTAGCTAACGTCACGCCCATTTTTAAAAAAGGCGACTGCACAGTAGTTAGCAATTATAGGCCTATTAGCTTAACGTCAATTGTCGGTAAACTTTTGGAATCCGTAGTTAGGGATCGTATTATCGATCACATAGAAAGTCGCGATTTGATTAATAGTAGTCAGCATGGGTTTCGACGCCATAGATCTTGTTTAACTAATTTGTTAGAATTTTATAACGAAATAGTGTGCGAATACGATAGCAATAGAGCGGCTGACGTTATTTGTTTAGACTTTAAAAAAGCGTTCGATACAGTTCCGCATAGAAGATTAATTGCGAAGGTTAAAGCGCATGGTATACGTGGTCAGCTAGCCAACTGGTTAGAGGAATGGCTTCGTGCTAGGAGAAAGAGGGTCGTTGTTAATGGTAGTGTATCGGGGTGGTTGGATGTAGGTAGCGGTGTCCCTCAGGGTTCAGTGTTGGGCGCATTGCTATTCGTGATCTACATTAACGACATAGATGTAGGCTTGACCAGTAACGTGTCAAAATTCGCGGACGATACTGAAATAGGCGGTAAAGTTGTTAACGTGGACGATAGAAATAGGCTCCAAGACGATGTAAATAGGATTATGGAGTTGACGGATAAGTGGCAGATGCAATTTAACGAAGACAAATGTAAAGTTTTGCATGTAGGTTCTCGTAACAATAATTACACGTACACGATGGATAATAGACAGTTAGCGAGCGTTGACGAGGAAGCAGATTTAGGCGTACGCGTATCTAAGGATTTAAAAGTTAGGAATCAGTGCGTGGAGTCTTGCGGAAAAGCTAATAGGATGTTAGGCTTCATAGCGCGTAATTTCGAATTTAAATCGAAGAATATTATATCGCCCCTTTACAAGTCCCTAGTCAGGCCTCATTTAGAATATGCCGTTCAGTTTTGGTGCTCGTATTTGCGTGAGGATATTGATAGGATGAAAAGGGTTCATTTTCGCGCCACGAAACTCACTGCGCAACAAGTCTTACAAAGATAGGATTAAAGGGTTAGACTTGCATTCACTCGAAACTAGGATATTAAGGGGGGAGCTTATTGAAGTTTTCAAAATCGTTAATAAAATCGATAACGTAAATTTTGACAAATTGTTCACTTTCCATAATAGCAGCACTCGTAATAACGGATTTAACCCTCCAACGCCGACTAGGTCGAATACGTACCGTTTCAAATACATGCATTTAGACTTAACCCTACAAAAGCGTTCGGCGTTAAAGGGTTAAGTTGCGTGGCAGACGTTTCATTACTAACATCGCTAAAAACTTTTTTATGTTTAAAGCAATTGACAAATGGAATAATCTTCCCGCGCCCGTCGTGAACTCTACCAGCGTTAATATGTTTAAACACCGTTTAGATAAGCATTTAAAAATATTAACGTTGTTTAAAATAATAAAACAATTAGCAACATGAGCTCTGGTGGTGGTGGTGGAGGATGAGTCTGTTGACGATTAATGGCAGCTTGTGACATGCCAGCGTGTGATGCCAGCAATAAAGAAAAAAGTTAGACTAACACGAACGTAGATGTAGCTCGTAACGTAAACTAACCCACTTTTTGCTCTACTCTTCCTACTTATTTTTTTTTCCTTTTTTTTTCTCCCTCTCTTGCATGTCTGTAGTTTGCATGGTATGACAGTGTTTGAGTTAAGACTGTTGTTTGCATGGTTTGTAGGCGTTTTTATTTTACTTTTCATCTTTCACCCCTTTCCTATCCTCTTCGACTATTTTTCCACCTTGTCGGCAGTGGCTGGCGGATGATGATGGTGAGTCTTTCTTTATCTTTTTCTGAATGAATATTAACCCACGAATGATAGGTTTTGCTACTTACTTAACCCCTTATTCTCCTCTTTTAACCCCCTACTCTCTCATTTCTCTCGGGCTAACCTTAGAGTGGATCTGAGGGTCTTTGTTAGCCTTAGCTTCTGTAGATCTGTAGACATAATATAGCCTAACCTAACCTAGCCTAGCCTAACCTAATCTAACCTAGCCTAGCCTGACCGGGTGTAATATAACCTAACCTAGAATAGCCTGACCGGGTGTAATATAACCTAACCTAGCATAGCCTAACCAGGACATAATATAACCTAACCTAGCATAGCATGACCGGGTGTAATACAAACTAACCTAGCATAGCCTGACCGGGCGTAATATAACCTAACCTAGCATAACCTAACCGGATCATAATATAACCAAACTTAGCATACCCTAACCAGATATAATATAACCTAACCTAGCCTAGCCTAGCCTAAACTAACCTAACCTAAACTAACCTGAACTAGGTGTGGTATTTTAAATTTAGTGAACGTTACTTTGCAAGATTTTAATGGTGGACTCTTTCTCGTTTATAATTATGTAGTAATCTCATTTTTTTCCTTTTATTTTGAGTTGTTCTTGTTTTCTACAATAAAAAATTAATCCCAGGGCTCTTTCTCGTTTATACGGCCGTCCATTTATTAATATTAGTCGAGATGTTTTGTTTTAAAATTTGACGGTTACGATCTGTACCGTTTTAATTATGTCGTAGATAACATCATAACATTCGTTCTCTATTTATTACCTGGTTTTCGGATTAACTAATTCGGTTTAACATTTTCCTGCGTATTATTATTTTCTTATGTTAATCTAGCTAACTCCATATAATTGTATTGAACCTAAGGGGATGTGTCTTTGTGATTAGCGGTTAATATATACGGTTGGGTAGCCTAGTGATTAAGACACTGGGCGGTGGTGGTCCACGTTAAAAAGTAGGTCTAAGGTGGAGTGACAAGCTTGACCTTCGGCAGAATGAACAATTCGGGTGGAAGCAAAACCAGGGTTAACCAAGTCATTGAATAACGGCATTGAATATTTTGTTAAATTTGCCCGGGCGTCCTAATCGGCATTCTCTCTTTAATTAAACTTTAATTTAATTTAACTTTAAATGATTCAGCATGAGCTAATCATGTTAATTTCTCCTTAAATGACCGATACGGAGCTCGATCGTGTTATAGCAACTTTACGTGACAGCTATGACGAAAGGGGAATAAATGATTTGGAGGCCTTAGCGCACAGCCAACCCAGGGACCTGAATACCGGGGTCAAGGTATTGGCTCACATGAGGTCTGACGAATGCCAGGTCATCGAGGAACTAATGTAATTTTTTTGTGGTTAAGAACAAAACACATTGTATTTTCATTCAATTTATTAAATGGTAGAAAGCATGTTTTAGAACAAATCGGCTTACGGAACTAGCGTCCATTAAATAAGAGTAATATTAATGGAGACAATTGTATATACACACGTAAAACTTTACACAATATAGTTACAAATATATATACACCTTTACACAATACAATGAGTGCGAACAAATAGAAAACTTTTTTTATTTGTCTGCATATCATTTCATCATTCATTTCAGTGTCGCACAAATCGAATAATTTTTAAAAATTTATAAAACCCTTCCCACGTGACATGTGAAGGAGAAATGAAAGGCAATACATGCCAAAAGTATTGCTAAAATATCCATGGAAACGGTAAGGATTCCAGACAATTTCAGCGACATGTATCTGTTCGATAACTTGTACAACCACAGGGTCACTCCAGAGCTGAGTGCCGAGCGAATCAAAATAGTACATTCTTTCCCTATTTTTAAAATAGATTGCAAACCAATGAATTCCCACATTACCAACAATGTCGGTGTTGACGATAATCCCATACCAATCTCCCGTAGTTGGCAATTTCAATATTTCATTCTTCGCAAACACGCCGATAAATTTTGAGCGTGTGATTCGGTCACTTTTCATTACTCTCTGGGGTGTATTTGCGTCCATTTTAAAGGTATGTGACCACGTTCCTGAAACGGTCAACTGATATTAGAGCCTGTGATTCGAGGTACACGAGTATACTAATAGGCGCGTCTATAGGGTTGGCAAATTCCAACCTGACTGAGATGTTCCCACTTTGTTGTGGACTTAAGTGTCTATTTATACTAGCATATAAGTCAGGGGTAATATCAAATGAGTAAAGGTTAAATTCTTCCACAAATTCTTTCTGCGTTACGCTAAACCCAAGCTCGTCACAGGTACCGGCATTATGAGCCAGACTACTATAAGCTCTCGCGCAGAGCGAGAACACAGCGTCTGATGAGTAATCAGCAACCATAGGCCCCCCCAATGCAACGCCATTTACGTATAGAGTTGTATTTTTAAGGCCGAAATTCTCGAATTTAAAGGCGCTCTTTTTATATTTTCCATTCGCCGAAGCGTGATCCTGCATTCCAATTAATATCCTTTTAGGTAGAACTCCCAGGGCCACGTTTTATAGCTGCTTCGAGGCCAACCCTGCGGGCATCGTGTATAGTTTCACCTGTACTCTGTTAATTGGGTATTTTACTGTTGCGTGTATTAAATTTTTTTTCAATTTCTACATATTTCTGGGAACTTTATTTCACTCGCCGTACACGTAAATATGTTTCCATGATGGGAATCACAACGGGTTTTGCGCCCTCTTCTTGATTAGGTCCCACATTTATGCAGATCTCAGGACTAATGCTGTTGAGCTTTAGTTTCAGGTCGACGCCGTTCATAAGTAATTTCTCCTGGAACGTGAAGTCTGTATGAAGACGCCCAAAACACTCGTGTATCTTTTTTTCAGAATTTTTAAAAATATCCTTTATACTATTTTCGTCTTTAGTCTGATAATAGCCCTCGGCGGTTAAATAGGTGTCCTTCGCTTCTTTTGAAAAGTTGAGGACATTTTCCAGATAGGTTCGTAGGTGATAATAACCCCTTCCTGCCGAGATGTTAAACTGATTTAAATACACCTCGCACTGGCTGAATATGGAGTGTAGAAAGTTGGTTTCAGGGTATCCAGAGTAACTATCATCGCAGTCCGTTCCATCTGAATGGGTTATACGCAGTTTAGCGTACATGTGCATGCAGCTCGGATCAAAAAAGTATGAACCTGAGCTGGGTATCACGAATTCTATAGGGGCACTCGGTGAACTAATTGTGTTTAATGGGTTAATTGTAATAAAGTCGCTATGCTCAATAGAAACGTGAGTAGGGGGCATATCAAAGAGGGACAGTTCCGATTTACAACATTGTGAACTACACGGATGGATGAAACGCGCCATGACGAGTCAGAAATAGTACCACCTCTCTCAACAAGTAGTAATCAGTCTATGATTCGTGAGAGTAGTGTCCTCAGCTTATATCAGTTAAAGAAATGATCAGCCATAGGCTTCATACGCTAAGAACACTTCTTTTTTGATGTCCTTTTACGTTTAGCGCAACGTGTTGGTAACCCCTTCTTCCTAACAACCCTCTTCTTCCCGCCACCACGTATTTTTCTCTTTACATCCTTGATGATTTCGTCCCTTGTACGTTCTAAATGTTTTTTAGAGCTTCTTTAGGTTTAATTCCACCCATTATGTCTTCTACCGCGTTAAAACCTGATTGTAACGCCTTCCCCCCAGGTATCTAGCCCCCTTCTTCAACAGTGGGACAGCGGTGCGTAGTATGGTTGAAAAAATGGACCCAATCCCACTCCCACGCTGATATCTCACCCCTCGATAGACTGTGAAAGGCCTTCGGGTCATTATAGCTGAAAGCGACGAAAGTGTAGCTTCACTGTTAAGCTCCCATCACCAAATGGGAATTTTTTTCCCCTGAATCGTTCTTGTATATATATATATATATATATATATATACAGGGTGGGCCGTAAGTTTCCATACATAGGAAAAATAAACATTTTTATTGACAACCATTTTTATTTATATAATATGCTCTACATGGTTGCCATTGTTTTGAAAAACATTTCAATACGTGTTCCCACTGTTGATGAACACGCATTAGCACAGTTGACGTTATGCTTGTAATGGCGTTGGTGATACGTTCCTTTAGATGATTTATGTCTCGTATCTTTTCCTGATACACCATGGCCTTCAAGTGCCCCCAAAGATAGAAATCAAGGGGGGTGAGATCTGGGGATCTGGGGGCCACTCCACAGGGACCACGCCGACCAATCCAAGCATCCGTAAAACTGCTGATCCAAATACCGACGCACGTAAAGACCATAAGTTAAATTTTCCTATGTATGGAAACTTACGGCCCACCCTGTATATATATATATATATATATATATATGTCGAGATATTAGTTAATAGATTAGTTGCAATATTCACATAATGGGGCTTGTCATATGTAATGCTCAAACTTTTTGCTCTATGGTTGGGGATGTGTGCAATGCGCAGCAGGCGAGCCTGAGTGTCCCCAACAAATTGATGCTCTACGATATTGTTGTAAATATAGTACATGTCTGGGGATGGGCAGCTTTCAACTAACTTCTCCATCTTCAGCTGATACATTAAGCTGGACAAGTCATGTTGTACCTCGTGAAAGGTATCTCTTTGGAGAGCTGCACTATATCGACCCTCGGCCACAATTGTGAACAGCTCTTTTCTACTAAGCGTTGATTTAAACGTGCGTGCAGGCGTGTCTATGTTTACGACTTCAAAAAGTAAATCGGTTGTCAGTTACGATATTTCAAGACTTGGTTAACTCCGTCGCAATGTCCATGACTGTGTCATAATGACCGATTGCTAGTGTTACATTTGTACTATAGTACTGTACCTCACCGAACAGGACTGATCGCATAATATTGTCTAAGGTTGTCTAACTTTTCACACTCATCCATTCTTCTAAAGATCAGAAATATGATTTTCTCATTTTCAAGAGTTAAAAATTTGGTGGCTAGCTGGAATTCACAAACACCAACTTGGTACGAATCACGTTCCAACTCAATGGGCTCATGGAGTTCTGTTACAAAGTTGGCCAGAGAAGAAGAGGACGGGGGTGTGACACAGAAGTGGTTAGGCGCCATGTTGCATACTATTTAAGCTTCATTATTGCAGCCGCTTTTATATCGGTATTGAAGCTTTCTGGGTAACCTAGTCATTTCACCAGGTACATTTTTCTCTTTCCTGAACCTTTGCTGCCTAAAATTTTTTCAATTTTAAATACACTTTTTCCTAAATTAAATGTCACTTTCTGCAGCTCCTCGCGGTAAAAGCCTCTTGCGATTTCTTCCCCATTCAAATCTTCAAAGTAATACATCATTATCTCGCATTTAGGTCTCATAGCACTAACTTCAAAAATCTCACGTGTCCATCCTTGCTCGAATCCCTTCGCGAATTTATTCCCCGAACGTGATAGCCTTACATGAACATTGATTCCGAAATGTGTAGAGTGTGGTGGCGGTGCTCCATCTCTTCTCACCTCTGTGCGCGTACCTCTTTCTAAAACTTTAATAGGTGTCGTGCTAATCGTACGGTGATGTGAACGGTTGTGTGACGAGGCCAATGACCACAGAATGTTTATATATCTGTATGTGTTTTTATGTGTAAAACTGCGATGCATGCGTTCCTTTATGGTACGTTGAACTCTTTCAACTAAAGAGGCTTTATGTATAGAGCTGCTAGTGTAGTAACTGAAAAGCGCGGCCTATAAATAGCCAGGAACCCTATCTTCTTTCAGCATCAACGTTTTGGTAGCTTTAGCAACTGTTTCAGGCGAGTTATTTTTTAGAGGAATTAGCCACAGATATCTAGAGAATACATCTATTATGAATAGGATGTAGCGGTAGCCGTCGTTATACACTGAATATCTTTGCATGTCTGTTAAATCCGTTTGCCAAATAGAGTCAATCGAAGCCGCTATTATCTTGCTGTTTTAAACCTTTTTCTCACCGGCTTATGAAGTGTATAAGCATCCTGCGCCCGCAAAACCCTCTCAACATCTTTTTTCCCTACTCCGTAAACACCTCTGTACATTCTATTAACGCCGCCATAGGAGGCGGGGTTAGAAATGTCATAATAGCGTTTACTTAATATTTAAGCCATTTGCATATTTTAGAGACACGTGGATAAGGTTGGCCGTTTTTCTCTTCTTTCTCGTCTTCAGAGACGCTGCTGCTGGGGGCGATGGCGTACTCAGTTGTGACACATGCGAGACTTGATCCAAGTCTTTTAACCTGTTCAGATTTACTATCAATGTTTTGGGGACATTTATTTGTTGTAGTCTTGCTTTAATATGCTTCCATCCAGTTGGTGAGGGCCTGTCCCACTTTCTCACCAGATCATGGACAATGTCGACTATATTGGATCCCTGCACCCTTGTTCCTTCAACAATGACCTCGCCTGTATCGGCCCACTGTATGATGGGGTCCTCACTCAATAGATTATAAAGATTTAAGCCCTTATTCTGCAATGTATGTGGGATACTACTTTTTAATACATGTTCGATGTGTTGCGTTCGGTTATTCTTTGGTTTGTCATCTCTAACGTCGGTTCCAGGTCCTATATCGCCTAATAACCACGGGGAGCTCTGTCGGATTCTTATAATCTTTGTACTCATGAAGAAATTTCTGCAAAACCTCTTGGTACAAGATTCTTTTCTCATCAGGTGACTTTTCACTGTTTAATAGGACTAACAATTCGCTTTCCATTCTTTTAAGCCTACTTTTACGGGGCTCTAGAACCGTGTCTGGATTCTTTGAACTTTGCAATGAAGCATACACCTCATACAGAATCACTACCACTTTCTTCATTATAACAATCTAGTCAGTAAAGGTCCCAAAACTGAAAATAATATGGGGAGGAATGATCCCCCTCTTTGTACAATAATTCGTTTTTTCTTCCCCACAGTCTGACTTTTACGAGGAGCGTACGTATTATGTTCTTGTAACGACGTAAGCAAGCCTTCTCAGGGGGTTTCATTGGCACATTACATTTTATAACATTAAGACAGATTTCACAGATGCATTTTAAAAAGTCGGAGTCGATATTTTTAACAAACGTCTGTTGCAGTGCCCGGGGCAGTCGTTGATAGATTTTTATTAATTCACGATATTTCTTCAGCCTATTTGTCATTCTGAAGTATACACCGTTTTAGGCTCGTTTGGGAATATATTTGTTCTTAGAAGTACCCTAAACGTGTGACGCGGGTGAAGGTCACAAACCAAATATCCGTAACGCTGACTTGTGGCTTCTTTATAAACCTCCAAAAACTCCTTACGCTGATTCGGGAACATTTGATTGGCTAATACCCCAATTTGTGACACATCTCCACGTTGCGCGAGTAAGACTAGATATTGTGCATTTAACGACACATCGCGCATGTATCTATTTTTGAAAAATAGATTCTGATTGATGAAGAATACGCTTATGTTAAGATGGTGGGAGAACACTGTAAATGTCTCGGCAAACGTTTTATCCATTTCCAACATGAGATCGTCAATTACAATGACTGTATGCTCATTTCCCTTTAACGAATTAACGTCATATACACCTTTGTGGAACAAAATATCATCTTGGTACTTGTTGAACGCTGATTGATACGATGAATAGCACCATATTACTTTATGCACAAATTTTGAGAACATCTCCCCCTTATCTTTAATGATTTTAAGCATAAACACATTTTTACCACATCCTGTAGGGCCAGATATAATGCATGTGGATGGGCTTGTGAACTTAAACTTTTACTGTAGACTCGATTACGTGTGAGTGTAATGTTTTGCGCAGTAGAACATAAGGTATTTTGATGTATATTTATTTTCAATATATTTAATTATTTAATATAATTGTATATATGTATATATATATATATATATATATATATATATATTTCATCTACTAATATGTTGATGATTATACTCCATCGTTTGTATATTAATAATTTTTATTGCATCTATTCCATCGTTTGATTGTATATTTATTTTCTATATATTTCGTGAAATTGATTCCAGTAATTCTTCTAAATAAACAGAATGATGTAATGGTGTTTTATTTAATCCTTTTGGTTGTAAACTATATTATTATTTAATTATACCAAATGGCTGTCTTCTAAAACGGCTGACGGATTTCTAAGCCAACTGTCAAAAATAACTGAATAGCGCAATCTGGCAGCTGAAAAGCTAATATATACACCTGCCTTCTAGGTCTTCTACGTCAACTGGCTGGTTAAGCCAACTGGTGGATTAAGCCAACTGGCGGATTATGCCAACTGGCGGAAAGCCATAATATATGCTTTAACTAATTAAATAGCGCAATCTGACAACTGATCCCTAATAATATACACCAGAACAAGCCATTTACGCCTTCTAAGAAGCCTTTTAAGCCAACTGAAGGATTATGCCAACTGGCTGATTAAGACCTTATAAGACAGCGGGCGCTCGGATGAACTCTCAATATGCATTTGGCAGGAGCCAGGCGAACACTCCTCTCTCCTTCTCCTCTCTCTCTCTTAGGTTAGGTATACCCCTTTGGAGGTTAGGTGGGCTCCCCCACCTTGCTGGGGGAATTCATTACAATTTGGGAGATAACCTCTCCCCCTTGTTACATAACCTCTTGCAACATTCCCCTCCCCTTTGCAACATTGATCAACATTTGCAATTGCATTGCACTCTCTCCTTTTGCAGTCATACTACTAGTGCTAAAAATGAAAAGTAAAAAAATGAACAAATATAGTGAATAAAAGATTTTATACCATATACTTATGCAATCCCACGAAGGTGGGAGGGGGGTAATCTAATTATGTAAAGGTTGGGAATGGTTGAATGTTGAAGTAGCCATGTTAGAAGCCGGAAAGTGATCGCGAATTTCCTTACAGTAGTAGTTCAGAGGAAATTATTTAGCTATGTTTAAGTTGAAGGCAAAACTATAGTCGTTGAGGATTGGTTTTGTACTAAGGATGTATAGGGATTCGAGGATGCGGAGGTCGGTTGGTTGGTATGCTGAATTGATAATTTTGAAATTGGTGGGGAGCAGTAGGTGATTATGAAGGTGGCAATGATCTCTTATTGCTGAATTTGATGGTTTGTTTAAAGGATGTAATGTTCTGGTAGAGATGCCGCGATGTTCGTCCACTCTTGTTTGATATTTGCGAATGGTGCTGCCAATATAACGACCCAACCCTTTGGTTCATCCACTGTCTACCATTTCAACTGTACTCACTGCAAAGCGAGTTATATTGGCAGTACCATTCATTGTAATTTGTGACAATTAAGTTCAGTACATTCTCCTTTCGAGTCACTTCACCATTTTATTGAATAAAACTATAATTTTACGTGATATTCAATAGCACTTTTGACTGAATTGTCTTTCCTTCCAAAATGTTACCATGATATTTCTAAACATAAATAAAGGCATCAGTTTTCTTCTATACGTATATTGTGAAAGGAAAGTTAAAATCCCCATAAATTAATATATTTCATACTAGGATTTGAAGTGATTTTAGTGTAATTTTCTTTTTCATTTACAGCAAATTTAAATTCATTTGATAGTATGTTGACGTTTATAATGATTAAGTTCAATTCCTTTGCTTCTAAAATAAATATTTCAACTTTACTCTTTGATTTGCTGATTAAAACTTCTCCTGTGGAAGCATTTTTTATATAAACACGACCTCCTCCTCCTTTTATACTAGAAAATTTACTTGGTCTAAATAAGTTGCAATCACTTATTATTTCAATGTCTTCACAAACTAGTTTTATATTTATGTAAGTGGGCCCACGATAAGAATATAATATCTGGGTTTGTTTTCTGAGCTAAACGAATAGTCTCAGTAATTTGTTTGACATATGTGCCTGTAAATATAATTTAAAATTTCATCCAGACATACGATGCAGTGAACAATTCACATAGATTGCATATGTCGGAGAGATAAAACAGTACCAAATGAGGAATTACAGTTTCTACTTGATCAGAGGAGTGATCGTAAAATGTACATAGGTAGTGTAGATGTGCATGCCACACAAATTTTACAAAAGAGATACAAGAGGAAGCTCTCAGAACAAGTAAGTAAAGAAAAGAAAACCATCAATCGTTCCACTGAAGTTCAACCTTTGAGCTTAGTAGAAAATTCTTTAGATGAAGACAATGACAATTGGACAATGGAACTGAAGACTGTGGTTTTGAAAATACTAGAAATCAAATGAGAATGTTTTTGCAGCATGTTGCAATGCAGGCAGATAGATTTGGTGTATCAGATCGTACTACTGCTGCTATTGCAACTGCAACTTTGATAGACGTTGGTATGATCATCAAAGATGACCATCTCGTAATAGACAGAAGTAAAGTTAAGAAAGACTTCGAAAAATATTGAAAAGTGATAAAGTGAATCCTATTAATTCCATACAATTCGATGGTCGAAAGGATCAGACTCTAAGTAAAGTGAAAGTCAATGATAGGTGGTACAGTGAAAAGAAGAGTGAAGAACACTATGTAATGATTGCTGAACCAGGTAGAGAGTATATTACACATCAGACACCAGCATCGAGTAAGACTGCAGACAGCAAATTCAGTATTGTCAGTTATTAGAGAGAGACATCTACAAGATGATATAGCCGCAATAGGCTGTGTAGCACAAATACCAACACTGGTTGTAAGGGATGCGTGATTCGTGTTATGGAGAAAGCACTTGGTAGGCCACTTCAGTGGTTCATTTGTACAAATGAATTACCTCTATGACATATTTTTGAAACATTGGATGGTACAACATCTGGGGAAAGTACCTTTGTTGGTCCTATTGGGAAAACCATTTAGTTTTGCGAAAACAATCCAGTAGTACAATTGAAATCTATAACTAGTGGTAAAGAACTATTATATCTGCCACAACACATTGTTGATGGTCTTAGTAGAGATCAGCAGTACTTATACCGCGTTATTTCAGCAATCAGAAATGGTACAGTTGATGAACACCTTGCTCATGTAAAGCTAGGTCCTCTTAGTCATGCTAGATGGTTAACACTTACTAATAGGGTTTGTAGGCTTTATGTTTCAACAGTGAAACCAACAAAAAGACTTTGCACAGTAACACACTTCATTGTGACAAATTATGGTCCTAATTGGTTTAACATCAAGTGTAGATCTAATTGCATAGATGGCCCAAGGCATGTGTTTTCTGCTATTAATAGAGTTAAGTATTTTTAAGCATTTGACTAGAGAATCAGCAGAAATTGTTAAGAAGTAAATATCCCGAAATGCATACTTTGCTCACCCGGAAAATATTCTTCTGGCAGTGTTGTGTGACTCAGCTAGGGAAAAACGTAAAAAAGCTGTTAGCAAAATCATGGACATGCGAAATGAGACTGGTCAAAATTTAGAATTGAGAGATTTCAAGGTTCGTAATCTTAATTTTAATGCAAAAGACTGGGATGAAATAATTAATTGGAATGATATTAAACTAAGTGAGCCACCTCTTACAATAAAGCTAACAAAGGCAGAAATTTTAGCTATTAAAGAAAACGAATTAAACATTCCAAATTATCTCAATCATACCCAGAATGTAGAGCGTTGTATTAAATTGGTGACGGACTCTTCAAGTTTGGTATTTGGATTTGAAGCACGAGATGGTTTTATCGGAGTTAGAATGATTTCATGTAGTCTGATGCTAGACGTAGAAACCAAAAAGGATTTTGCTAAAAGTTTGCCTTCTTTATTCGAATAGTTAAGGTTTTTTTTTGCAATTATCATTTGTGTACTCATTTGCTGTTTGTTTCTATACTCTATATGTATTTAATAAAGCAAATTAAAAAAAAAATGGTTATTTTTCTTTCCTTGTTTCTTTATATTCCTTGCAATAAAACACTAAATTCGAGAATATCATTAATTCAGAAAAGAAAAAGTAAATAGAAATTCATTAAATAACCTGAAAATTATTTGCAGAAAATATATTTTTAAGTTTTGTGTTGGTTATATCTATTTGTTTCCCCCACAACATCGCCAAGAATCAGTTACTCGTATTTCCAAGTTAATAGCATTGTCATAATTACTCATTATTCAATAAATAAAGTGAAACCTTTACTGTCCTCAGAGCAGTTCAACAGGTGAACGAGTGCATGAAAATAAAGAAAATGGTTAATAAATTCTATGCGACTAAGTTTCCCGAAAAGGTGGAAAGAAAGTGACCAGTTGCTGGGAACAGTCGCAAATAAAAAAAAGGAAGAAAAAATGGCTAAAAATAAGAATATTCAGTATAAATGTGAGAAATGCTTTAAAATTGGAAAGTTGAGTTAACAAATTATCTCTTACGAATTGTTCCGTTGCAAACATCCGCAAATGTGAAACTGAAACGCCCAAACCACTTGCCTGAAATGCATTATACGCAATACCTTTAAGCATTGTGAATGCGTGAATCTAGAAAGGATAGAAAAGTAATGAACAGAACGAACAAGACCATCATTGGTCTGCACGACTACGTTTGTATCGAGTGTGTGGAGAGGAAAAAAAAATCCTACAAGCTGGGCTGAATAATGCTAAAAAAGAAATGGAAATAGATCATAATTCAACTAATTCACTGCCATGAGACAGAATACGCCGAAAATAACATAAATGGAGTACAGAACAACGCCTGAGAAGGAAAAGCAGAAGAATACTTAGACGAAAAATTACCAACGATTAAAAACGGCAACAACATGAATGAAAACGAAAATACACCAAAGACTAAAAACCCACTTGATAAAGAAAAAGTGGTGATGGAACGAAAGAAAGAGATTGAATCACAAATTCCATAAGGGTAAATCAGAAAACACGAAAGAATCCAAACGACGGATCATAAGCGAATATTATAAAACAGTTTCGTGTCAATGTGGTTCCAAATGTACGATACATACCATATGTCCCACAAAAAAGTACACCCAAATTTAGATTGTACTAACTCCTCCAAAAATTGAGATATTTTGGATCTGTTTGTTTGATTTAATATAGCAAATTATTCTTTGTTAACGTTCAAAATTTATTCATGTTTAAACGATTTAGTGTTTAAGCATCTGCTTTTAACTGAAGGGTACAGCAAAATGGGTTGCGCCGAATGATCATTTCTCCCAGCCAGATAGCTCCTCTTGCTTTAACCAATGTGCTACTTTTTACGTCGAAGGATATTGCAAATATTTTTTTTAAATAATTCGAACTTTTGTATCTAAGATACGAGTCATACATATAAATGAAGAATCTGAATTACTAAATTTATAAATAACTTTGAAACCCTTATCATGCAGTTTACACGAAGGCAGCGCGTTCTCATGGTCACAACTTATCTGCAAACTAAAAGCTTAAAACAAGTTCAGAATACCTTCGAACTGCAATTTCCCGATAGAGCTTCTCCAACTAAACATACAATTTTGAAGAATGTTCGGAAATACAAAGAAGAAGAAACGGTCCTCAGTTTGAACAAAGGACGTTCAGGCCATCCGAAGACGGCAAGAACAGAGAAGAACATTCAGCATTCAGCCCTGATTTGACCCCGTGATTACTTTTTATGGGGTCATTTGAAAAATAGAGTATTTGCATCACAACCTATCAATTTAGATGATTTGAGGACTCGCATCACAGCTGAAATCAACTTGTTAAAAGACAATTCAGATCTTATCAAAAGAGTGATGGGGAAGATGAGAGCTCGACTCCAGATTTGTATCGATAGGAATGGCGGTCATGTTGAAAGAAAACGAAACTAAGCATAACTTTTGCAATAAGGAATAAAGAAAAATCTGCTTTGTATCTTATTAAAATTATGTTAAAGTATCTATTATTATGTATTTGTTTTCATTACATCGATAGCACACACATTATTTTTTCATTGACCAATTTTGCGCAATCCATTTTGTTGTACCGCTTCAGTTAAAAGCAGATGCTTAAACACTAAATCGTTTAAACATGAATAAATTTTGAACGTTAACAAGGAATAATTTGCTATATTAAATCAAACAAACAGATCTAAAATATCAATTTTTGGAGGAGTTAGTACAATCTAAAGTTGGGTGTACTTTTTTGTGGGACATATGGTATAACCACCCTAAAATTTTTTCGATATGATAAGGAATGGAACTTGCCGAAATAGAGCAAACTACTACTATTTTGACCCTGCTATGCTCAGACATTGAATCAGAGGGAAAAAATGTCTAAATAGGGGGGGGGGAACATATTTTTAATTAAGGGTACACAGAGTACCCTGATCATAACTAGTAGTATGTGCATCGAGTGAGAAGGGGTGGGAATGCCAGTGGCAGTGCCAGGTGAGGGGAAACGAGGGAAAAAAGGGGAGATGGTAGAAGAGGGGAAAGAAAGGAAAAGGGGAGAAGAAAATTTTTAATCACAGCTATGTAAACAATAGGTTTCATAAGGGGAAGTGGTGTAAGATAAGGAGGATGGTCACAAGGTTGAAGGGTTGAGGGTAATGGAGGAGTGGGGGAATGATGCTTCCACTCCCTTCCTGTTATATATATATATATACTGTATATATAAAATTGAAAATAGAAATAAAAATAATTATATATACACACACACACATCATTTTACAGTATGTACTTCGGTAACCTCCATTTCCCTTGAATAGGGAGTAGAGGAAAGACCTACCCCTTAACTCTCTTCCTGTTATATAATATATATATATATATAATATATATTAAGTTTATACATCCGTAATATTTAAATGTATTGCACAGAATGTATTTTAAGCATTCTAAGCATGTCTGGTTACATACTGTATATATATATATATATATATATATATATATATATATATATACAGTATGTAAACCAGACATGCTTAGAATGCTTAAAATACATTCTGTGCAATACATTTAAATATTACGGATGTATAAACTTAAATATAAAACACAAGAAAATGATGAATAGAATAAACAACAAAATTATAGGTTTTTATGGCTTTGTGTGCGTTAAATGCATGGAAAACAATAGGAAAGTAGTACAAATGGGAATGGAGAATTTTTAATTATCAGGTCATCCCATAATTAATGTTTTTTAGATCGGAATTTGAAGGACAAAAAAAAACTCAACTGAAACTTTTTAATGTAGTATATATTTTCCATCGGAATCAATGCCACTCTGCCAAGGTCTTACAAGCTTTTCAATGCTATGTTTATAAAATTCGGGCGGTTTTGAGGCAAAAAACGTACAAAGACTGGTGTGCAGGTCATCTAAAGAAGTATACTGTTTCTCGTCAAGATAGTTTTGCAGACTCCTGAAGAGATGATAATCTGAAGGCGCAAGGTCTGGAGAATATGGAGGATGTGGAAGTTTTTCCCACCCAAGCTCCTTAATTTTTGCAGACGTGATCCGAGCGGTATGAGGACGTGCGTTGTAGTGGTGGAACACGATTCCTTTCCGATTAACCAAAGAAGGTCTCTCTTCTTTTAGTGCAGTGTTCAATCGATCCAGTTGTTGACAGTAGACTTCAGCGGTGTTTGTTTGGTTGTGTGATAAGGTTTCAAAGTGTATTACACCACCTTTATCCCAACAAACACTAAGCAACACCTTCCGAGGGTGAAGATTTGGTTTTGGCTGTGGTGTCGCTGGTTCTCCGGCACAAACCCACTGTCGACGGCGCTTAACATTCTGGTACAGTATCCACTTTTCATCACCAGTCACTAAACGGTGCAAAAACGGATCTTGGAGCTCACGGGAATGAAGAGCTGTGCTAATGTTTACCCGTACACTCAGATTGTCGACCGACAATTCATGTGGCACCCATTTTCCTAACTTAGGCACTTTCCCGAGTTGTTGCAAATGTCGATGGATGGTGGACGGGGATGAATTGAGTTTCTGGTCCAATTCTTCGACAGTTGTTGAACAGTCTTCTTCAAGTGCGGCTAACAACAGGTCATCATCAAACTCAGCAGGGCGTCCAGAGCGTGATGCATCTGTCAAACAGCAGTCACCATTCCTAAACTTTTGAAACCATCTTTGACATTTCCTCACATGCAGAATATCGTTGCCATAAACTTCCTGAATGTTTCGCGTTGCTTCAGTAGCACTATTCCCTTTTTTGAACTCGTAATATACTCTTCTGATATACTCTTCTGATACCGCCATGTTTATGAGGGGTTCACATAAAGCAAAACACACGTCTTCACTGGTGAAGGTCTGTAAAGTATGTAGCCAAACACGATAGATCTCCTCTTAGATATAACCTTCGGAAAATTTATGCTTAAACCGAGTAGGACTAGTTTAAACTTAATCTATCGTAAAAAACGACATTACTTATGGGATGACCTGATAGAAGAATTAATTGCAACAAGTTCACCGACAGAAAAACGTCAGAAAACGCCAACACAAACGAAAATGGAATTCAAGACACCGAGGGAAACACACTACAGGGAGGTGCAGAAGTAGCTTTAGACGGAAAAATACCCCCTGCACAAGGAAGAGACCCCATGACTACAAATAAAAACACACCAAAGATTAGAAAACCACTGAGAAGGGAAGAAGTGGTGGTAGAACAGAGGAAAGAAATTTAATCCCATAGGACTCGTAAAGAATCTAAATGACGGACCATATGCGAATATTACTAAACAGGTTGGTGCAAATATGGCTCAAACTGCATCATTGTTTCTACATGATAAGGAAAGTAGTTGCAGGTACGGAACAAACTGCTACTACTTCCACCCTTTTATGTGCAGACAATTAAAGAGAGAAAAATTTACTAAATATGGCGTGCCCGTATTTTCACATTAAGAGTACTCAAAGAGATCGAGAAAGAACGGTTCACATCCAAAATAGAAGTAATAGCAGTGGAAATGAAGTACATTTTTTGATTAGCGAAAATGAGAATGATAAAAGCACAACTGTCTCTTCTAATGAGAAAAGACAGAACTTTGCAAATATATGCACCCAGCATTACATACATTACTCTCCTATGCAACACCACCCACCGTTAATACAACATCCACAATGGTATCAAAAGCCGCAGCCCCATTACTCCCAAATGCAGCGGCCCAACCAATAACACCAAACAGGAACCGACAACATCAACCAGGAAACGAACATCATCTAGGAAAACCGAGTATGAAGATTAGAAACTATAAATTTGTTATACAAATATACAAGTCCTGTATAGTGACCATGCAGACCGCAAATTATAATACTTGGCTCTGGAAACCAGCACAGATATCATGTGCCTAACGGAAACACATTTACATAAATACAAAAAAGGCTGTGAAAACTGCATTGAGGATACTGAAATAGCAATTTTGTCTCTCTTCTTCCTCTGTGGGAGGGGCGTTTCTGCGGGCATTCGCCCTTGGCCCCCTCCTTCCTGTATAAAAAAAAATATTGGATTACAACATACAGAGCAAAGAGAGTTGCTAGACGCTGAGGAGGGTGTTGTATCTACGTGAAAAACACATACACATGTGAGACGAAGGTAAGCAAACCAAAGAGAACAGTCGAAATTATTATTTTAGAAGTAAAACAACTGAACCTAACCATTATGAAAGTCTACAGATGACCAAACACCACAGAAAGTTAATTCCAACTCGCTACAAAGATGAAATAGAAAGCATGTTAAAAGTATATGAAACTCCAGCAACAAAAATTTAATTTTGTGGGGATTTTAATTTTGCATTCATATCATGGAAGAAAAATGACAAAGTTATATATGTTGAGAAGTTTCATGGTAATATTACAAAAGATGATAGAACCCAGACAAAACTTTTATTAGGTATTATGGAACAGTATGCACTTACCCAGGAAATCTGTGAAGCCACTACAAAAATAAAAGTTTGGGATTTAATTTTCACAAATAACAATGAGATAATAATAAATAAAAAGGTAACGCACACAAATTTCTCCGACCATAATTTAATCGATATGCAATTAACGTTACCAACCAGAGATCCATAAACGCAGCCCAGAGAATCAGAAGAAATATTTGTAGGTTTAAATAAAAATTCAAAGAAAATATATTGGGAAAGTGTAAATGAAGACTTAAAGAAAGAAAATTGGGACTTGCTACTTCACGAGAAGACTCCAGAAGAAATACGATGTATAATACAAAATGAAACTAAACCTATATTGATGAAACATGTTCCAAAGAGACAAAGAAGAAAACGTAGCAAGCTTGAGAGAAAAGCTATTTAGACAATGGAAATAAACCATAAAAATCTTTAGAGGTGTAGAACTGAAGCAAGGAGACTCAAAGTAGGAAAAAAACTATCCGAAATAGAAGTAGAACTAAAACAAACATTTATCCATAATACAAATGAGGAAACCAAGGTAACAGAAAACAAAAAATAACCCAAAATATTTTTACACGTTTGCGAAAAGAAAAATGCATTGTAAAGAGAGTATTGGTCCGTTGATAGATGGAGCGACCGAATACACAAATGACCTAGAAAAAATGAGCGAACTGCTTGAGGAACAATTTAATTCTGTGTTTAGCACCCCTAAATCCGATAAGAGATTAGAAAATCCAGGTGATTTTTTTTTATATTGATACAAATCAGCCAAGAACAAGTTCTGGCACGAACCTACTAACAGACTTAGAGTTCTCCGAAGGAGATGTAATTAAGACTCTATCACAAATGTGAGAAAATTCAGCACCAGGGCCAGACACATGGAGTGCCACGTTTCTGAAGAAATGTAAAGAGAGTATTGCAAAGCCTCTATACTTACTATGGGGAAATTCACTCGACACACGACAAATTCCATTTCCACTAAAGAACGCGAACACTGCTCCCTTATTTAAAGGAGGCAACATAGCAACGCCTAAGAATTACCGGTGAGTAGCTCTCACCAACCACCTTATAAAGTGCTTTGAACGTATAATTAGAGGCAAAACTATTTACTACCGACAAGAAAAGAATTTATACACTTCAAGCCAATATGGCTTCAAGGCTGGAAGATCATGCCTATCATAGCTATTAGACTACCAGGAGAAAATATTAGAAACAATGTATCAAGGACAAAACATAGATGTAATATATACTGACTTTGCTAACGCCTTCGATAAATGTGACCATGAAATTATAGCACGCAAACTTAAGAACACAGGAATTACTGGAAAGCTGGGAAGAATATTTAATTTTATGACTCAAAGAACACAAAGAGCGGTAGTAAATGGAGTTAAATCTGAAGTCTCAGATGTCATGAGCTCTAACCCACAAGGCACAGTATTAGTTCTCTTACTGTTCATAATAATGATTGCAGACATTGATGCAGATATTAATAACAATATTATATCATGTTTCGCAGATAACACAAAGAAATGCAAAAAATATTTAACGAAGATGACAGAAAAATAAAAAATGACATTGAAACACTATTCAAGTGGACAGAAGACAACAATATGAAGTTCAACGAAGAAAAATTCCAACTTCTAATATGTGGTAATAAAAAGTGCTAACGAATAAAGGGTATAAAACTCTGCAAGCCAAATAGATATCAGCAAACCCACAAGTCAGGGATCTTGGAGTAATAATGTCGTCGGTTGCAGAATTCAGAGAGCACGATAACAATAAAATTACAACAGTTAGAAAAACAATGGGAATCACCTGGAGCGCTTCCGTAGCAGAAGAGCAAACATCATGCTAAAATTATGGAAGAGTCGAGTCCTGCCAATAATTGAGTATTACTCAGTACTCACGAGCCCATACGGAAAACGAGACATTGCAAACATAGAAGCCATACAAAGGAGTTTTACGTCGAAGATAAAGGAAACGAAAGGTGAAGAGTACTGGTCTCAACTACAATCCCTGAAACTCTACTCTCTGGAAAGAAGACGTGAGCACTACACAATAATATACATATGGAAAATACTCGAGGATTTTGTTTTTAACCTTAGAAACGAAATAGAGAGAGACACTGCCATGAGAGAAAAGGCAGATTTTGTATTGTCCCAGTTGTGGTGGGACACGGGGCCATGAAAACGAGAATGGAAAATACTCTCGGAATATGAGGCTCCAAACTTTTTAATGTCCTGCCAGAAGAACTAAGGAACCTCCAGCACACCAACCTGAATAATTTGAAGTACCAGCTGGACAGGTCCCTGTGCAAAGTCCATGACCGTAGAATACGAATGCTTGACTGATTACGAGGGCAGGAGGAGATCGGAAAGCAATTCCCTCCTCCACCAAATCCCAAAAGCCTTAAGAGTAAAAATAACACGATATAGTTAATACCTATTTTACAACTATGTACCATACAAGTTCAACAGTACTTAAAATGCAGAAAGCAATAGAAGTATGAGTCAATTATACTCGTACGATACAGAAGGAAATTGAGTAGGCTTCAAAATATAAAATCCGGTATCATACGTACAGATTAAAAATCCAGTAATCACCGATTTACGCGGTAAATGCGTTCCTGAACCTTCCGCGTAAAATTAATTTGCGTAAATTGGGGTAACTATGACATATAATTCAATGTGCTAAGTAAATTCTGCCATAGACACCCCAAAAATGTAATAAAATAAAATAAAATACAATAATAATAATAATAATAATAATAATAATTATCTGCCAAGAAAATAATAATTAAATAAAGAAATAAATACATAAACTCATCTGTAAAAAAAGTAAAAATTAGCAATAACATGTAATAAATAAATAAAAATAATATTCACCATTAGGGTCTCTTGGAGCTGGCTTCTTAACCACCAGTGCCTTCGCTCCGTCATTGCATTTTTTTATATTTTTTAATTTTTTTTATTTATTTATAAGAAAATTGAATATGGGGGCGCGTAAATCGGGGAGTTACTGTAATAATATGTTTAATAAATTTTCTGTACGGGGTCTTAAGGCTTGTTACAGTATAGAAACTTAATACAATATCACCTTCACCTTGATTACATGCGAATATTTTTTAAAACTATGCCTTAAAACATCTATAAATTGTGAGATGTCCCAAAAAAGTGTTCTTAAAGTTACGTGCGAAAAGAATATATTGTTCTATTGGACTACTGCGGAAAAGCTTATGGAATTTTGCTAAATTAATTTCTAAATACTCAATACATATATGGAAATAAAATAAGGTGGCCTACAGAACTGTAGTTAGCTTTGACTTGAGCAAC
This sequence comes from Bathynomus jamesi, assembly GCA_023014485.1. Lineage (NCBI taxonomy): Eukaryota > Metazoa > Arthropoda > Malacostraca > Isopoda > Cirolanidae > Bathynomus > Bathynomus jamesi. Next base: position 104,710 of record JAJOZX010004001.1, on the reverse strand, counting down.
ATTTACCTGTAGGCCCATAAGAATGTACTATATTTTATACCAATTTGCCTACTGCAGAAGAATGAGTAAGGTTATTTCAAAAGTGGTGTGTGTAACTGATAAGAATATGCATAACATCTACACCGTAGTATTTACATCCGAAGAGTAATTTAGTCGTTGTTTTCCTAATGATACTACGAATACACTCGTCTAAGCCTACTGTTTCACAGCTTGAAAGAAAGATGTTGGTAAGTAAATGCTCACTGAAATGTTACCACAGTACCATATTTGAGTAAGGTCGGGGGTTCGGCTGTCGGTGATGTTGATGATAAAATCCGGCAGTAGTGCAATGGGCGGCATTAGTTGACCTGAGTGCTGTGTCACTTTGTAGCCTTCTTCACTGATTATTAAGTGATTAACGAGTCTCTTCCTCGATTAAGAACGAGTTAAATTAACATCCTTATTATGTGTCAATGAGGAGAGAATCATAGGTATAAAATCGCTTTTTGAGTTCGCCAGTTTCTTGTTTAGGTTAGTTGGTAACCAGTAGGGACACTTAAAATAGGAGGTATCTTCTGGTTATGAAGCAGTAAAAATTAATTTTCATGACACGACTTCGAATGTGGTCGAATATCAACAAGATTGAAACACACCTCATCTGAATCTGTGGACGGATTCAGTACATGTAGAGAGTGTCCACAATGTCTTGCCACCCCAGTAAAATACTAACTGATTTTCGCTTTTCCTTCAGACCCATTTATCACTGATACAGTTACGTTTTTATTGCACGTAATGCACACTGTTGTTGTCTGGTAGATGGTCTGCCAGTTCTTGGTTTATCTTTTACAATTCCTGTTGTGAACAGTTTCTTTTCCCATCTCAGCAGAGTCCTTTTTGGAGGAGCTGCGCGATTGAATCGGTCCTGAAAATCCGCACGAATATTTTCAATGGTTTTCCCATTAAGTGGTCGCTCATGAACCCAGGTACTAGCCAAAATGGACTGTTCAATCGTATAGTTGCTGCTATTACACATTTCAAATGGGTCTGAAAGAAAAACGAAAATCAGTTAATATTTTATTGGGGTGACAAGACATTGTGGACACCCTGTAGGTGTGACTGAAGGTATGAATCTCCTGCAGGAAATTGGAGGAACAGTTCTTTATGATATGCAGTAACGCTTTGACTTCTTCGCTCAATCTCAATAAATATTCTCAGGGTGTATATATATATATATATGAGGCGTCGCCAGTACGAGGGGCGAACTCGCCACATTGGCAATTTTGCGAGTGTTCCACGAATGAATAGTTCTACCCTCCTCCTATCCAAAGACAAATGGTATAGCCAAATACCCACCGCGTACGATCAAAATGTAATTATTTTCAATGCGTGTATTTGCGCTATGTGCCTCTCGGACACAATAGTCAAAGTTTAAACACGTCTATCTCAAAACTGGTTTTGTCGACTTCGACCCTCGTTCTCGCGACGCCTGAGATATATATATATATATATATATATATATATATATATATATATATTAATCTAGGTTACGAGAGAGAGCTACAAAGGATACACAATATACAAAATTATACATGTACAAAACCCACATATTAATTCGTCTTGAGTTGAGTGACGTTGAATCAAGCAGTGAATCGTTGTTTCAGGAGAAGATAAACTACTTGGTGTTCCGCTCATCCCTCACGGAACGGGACAAGCACAAGCTGATGTCTGCCTCAGGATGTTGGATGAGTGGGGCTTGAGAAACCAGTTGCAGGGGCTTGTCAAGAGATGATACAGTACCTCTCCGACGCTCTTCAGAACAGCAGCTTCTCAAGAGATGACTACAGTGAATTCCTCCATCTTTCTATAATTTTCCTGGGAGAAAGTTTGCTAAAGAAGTACAACATTAGAGCTCCAGAAGCTCTTCATCATGCTCGCTGGATGGCAAAAGCTATCTATGCTTTGAAGATCTTTCTCTTCCAGGAGCAAATGGAACTTACTGCTCATGAAAAAAAGGGTCTGAAAGATTTTTGTCTCTTTGTGGCACTTGTTTATAGTAAATATTGGCATGAAGCACCCTTGGCAGTGAGGGCCCCTAGAAACGACCAAGCATTTCTAACAGTTATGGAGACTTATCCAAACAGGGTTTTGGCTGAAATTGCACTCAAGGCATTTAAGAGACATCTCTGGTACCTCTCGGAAGAGATTGGACTGTCACTTTTTGACGATGGGTTGGACAGCAAAGTAAAAGAAAATATGATTAAAAAATTATCTCATCCTGCAAAAGCGAAAGGTCTGAAGAGCCGCGATTTAAAGTTGTTCAAAACAGCAAACCCATTGGAAACTTACGTCAGCGAGAAGACGGCTCAACTCTTCGATGTACTGGATAAAAATGGAAAGAAGATTGCTCAAGAGTTTCTTTCGAAACCACCAAGTGATTAGCCAAGTAACGACAACTACGAGTTGTTGAAAGAAAGAGCATTGAAGATAAAGGTTGTCAATAACTCAGCAGAGAGAGCGATTGCTCTTATTCAACGGTACAATACAACGCTAACCAAAGATGAGCAGCAAAAACAATTCCTTCTCCGCATTGTTGAGACCCATCAACGAACGTTTCCTACCGCCTCGAAAGCGTCTTTACAGAATTAAAAGCCATTTGCATGTTCTTTTGTAAAATTTCATTATTTTTTTCATTTAAGAGAAAATTATTCATTTTGTAGCGACCTCTAAATATAGTCAGAATGAGCTCAAGTTTTGTAGCAATTATTCTTTTATGATTACAAACAAGGGTAGCCTTGAGGAAGTACAACAATAAAACTTTTATTTTTTGGACCACCCTAATATACTATATAAGGGTGGGGCAAAAGTCTGGCCCCATAGGAAGTTTATAATGGAAAAGAAAATTTCGGCCTACCTTAATGTTTTAATTCAGAAATTACAATAGGTGTTCAAATTGACGTCCACCTTCTTCTAAATACTTTGTAATCCGGTTGACGCAAGACATTTGCACATTCCTGAGGATGGTAATATTCGTTCTTATGGCTTCAAATTCTGCTGTTTTGGTATCCTTTAGCGCCTGTATTGTTCTTGGCCTGTTAACGTACACAACTGATTTAAGGTGTCCCCATAAGAAGTAATCCAAAGGAGTCAGGTCCGGAGATCTGGGCGGCCATTCAATTGGCCCACGTCGACCAATCCATTTCCCTTGAAATGTTTCTTGCAAAAATTCGCGAACGGCCCTTGCGAAATGCGGCGGAGCCCCATCGTACTGAAACCACATAGCTCTCCGATGCCGTAATGGTAGTTCATACAATCGAGGCGTAAGGAAATTTGCTAACAAATGAAGGTATGATTCACCAGTTACAGTGTCGGGGAAAAAGTATGGGCTAATTATCGTATCTCCCCACATAGCAGCCCATACCATAACTCTTGGGTTGTACTGCGAGCGTCCGTCCTCAATCCAATGTGGATTTTCTTTAGCCCAATATCGTGCATTACGTCTGTTGACTGAACCATTTAGGTAAAAAATTGCTTCGTCACTGAACATGATGCGCTTTTCCAACTGCCGATGTTGCATAAACCACTGACAATACTCCCTACGACGATCTAGGTCATCACCGTGTAGTTCCTGGACTAATTGGACTTTATACGGATGAAAATGATTGGTAGCGAGAATGCGACGAACCGAACGCTCAGATACACCTGTTTCCTGCGATAATTTCCTTATTGACTTACGTGGGCTCTCTTCCACACGGCTGCATACCCGTGCGGATGTTTCGGGATCAGTAGAACTACTTCTTCGTCCACTATGTGTTCGATCACAGACGCTTCCCGTATATATATATATATATATATATATATAGTGGCGCTTTTAAGGATTCGTACAGAGAAATATTTCAGTTATATTCGTCCTTATCTTTTATACTATTCACAGGATAATTAGGGAAAGTTTGATGTTCGTTTGGAAAATTTAACAAATAAAAAAATTAGTTTAACTCCAGCATATAATGTGAAGACTAAGAGTCTCGACTTCAATCCCTGAAACTCTACTCTCTGGAAAGAAGACACGAGCACTGCACAATAACTAAAAAATAACGTAATAATAACTTTAACTTTAAATAACTTTAAGTTCAGCTTTAAAAAAAGTGAAAATGCAAACGTTTTCGTACATTTACTTACAAAATTATTTAATACTTTGTGTGTTCACCTTTTCCTTGAATAACTTTAATGATTCGTTTTGGATATTTTTCAACAACGTTTCAACATCTCGCAGTAGAAATTTTAGCCCATTCTTCTAAACAAAATTGTTGCAATTCATTCAGATTCGAAGGGTTTCTCTTGCGGATACATTTTTTCTCAAATCAAACCATAAATTCTCGATTAAATTCAGATCTGGGCTTTGACAAGGCTAATGGAGAAGCCTGAAATTCTTTTCGTAATACGAGTCGAAGTAATTTGGGTTACCTTTTCTTAATTTTAGAACTCTTTGGAACAGATCTTGCTTAAATTTTGTAAGGTATTCATTTGCGTAAAACTCAGTTTTTTTGGTATACACTGTGACACAATTTCCTTATTTACGTCGGCACACTTTAAACTGAATTTAATCGGCCTTCTTGAAGTTTGATTTGGACTCCCTAATCTGGACGCTTCAGTAATCATATCTTGGCTGACGGAATAGTTGTAGTCAGTTTGCGATTTGCAGTCTTCACCCTGGGCTTCCGCAAGGAGAGAAGGACCACTAATAACTATCTTATTAGTGTGTTTATCTCGGAGGAGATGTTCCAGCTTCGAATGCTGATCGTTTTGTCTCTGTTCCATAAGATTCACTTTTTGCTTTAAATCGATGACCTCTTGTTTAAGTTCGGCAATATCTTCATCCTTTCTTTTGAGGGGATCGTTAAATGAATTACTTTGAGGACTGCCGTTAAGTTTGACGACGGTCTTTCCCTCCGTGCTCAGTCGAAGAGTTCTTGCTGATCGTCGGCAAAACGGAAACTATTGATATTCTGGAAACTATTAATATTGTGGAGACAACATTGCTGTTTCAGGTGGTGTTGTTAGTTCTGTTGTTTCTTCTGCGGTAGGGTTCTCCCTCTGTTGAGAGGCCAGGAGCGGCTTGCAGGTTATTCTTTTTTTATGCAAGAAGGAGGGGCCAAGGGTGAATGCCCGCAAAAGCGCCTCCCCCCTTCTGCCTTAGAAGAAGAAGAGAGCCAAAATCAGGATCCAGGATTTTCGAGATGCATAGACACTGCGTTTGAAAGATGGGAGATCATAGACAAGAGGAAAGACGAAAGATTATTCCAGAGTTGCCCGGTTGAGTAGATGAAAGATTGAAAATGTCGATGAACCCTTGCGTTAGAAAGTTGGACAGAAGAGGAATGAGAAAGTGTAGAAAGGAGGAGGAGGCATGCATTTAGAGAGTTCAGAAGAGTAATGTCCGTAATAATAGCGATAGTAAAGAGAGAATGAGGCAACATTGCGGCGAAGAGAGGGATTGGAGACAGTGAGTAAGACTAAGGGGGAGATTGTAGATTCCAATTGACCAGGGAAGTATTCCTGGGGAGGACGTTAGGCAGGAGACACGGGGTGCTGGAACTCCTGTTTCTTCTGTCACTGTCCTCCTTTGCTGATCCTTTTCCGTGTCACATCTACCCTGTGAGCACTCCAGCATGTTCTCAAACACACTGTTCTCCCTCTATTCCTCACTACATATACATGCATCTTACAGACTACACAATCTTTTCAAAATTTAAAAAAAAATTTAAGAGTAACATTTTTTGTTTCTGGCTTTCTTCTTCTCTTTCTATATGGAGGAGTGTTTTGCGAGCATTCGCCCTTGGCTCCTCCTTCCTGCATAAAAACAAGAGGTGGGAAATTGAGACGAAAAGCCTTTGATTCCACTGGTCAAATACGGCTGTGTGGGTTGAGCCACCCACACATGAGAAGCCTACTCCATACAGCGGCGGACAAGACCCCTGTACAGAGACAACAACTGAGTCGGGGTGAAGAAACTGCGGAGGCGGCACAGCACACCTAACCTCTTAGAAGCTGTTTTGGAAAGAGCGTATAGGTGATCGTTCCAGGAAAGCTCACAAGAAAAGGAAATGGCAAGAATATTAAGAGAAGAGGAAGGATTGAGTTGTGTGTTGTTGAAGGTAAGTGGATAGTCGTGTGGAAGATTGTGACGAGTAGACAGATGGAGGAACTGAGTTTTTAAGGCATTGAAAGCCGCAAGGTTTTCTTTGCCCCAATCAGACATAGCAGAAAGATCATAGGTCAGGTGTTCCATAGCCGTACTACGCGAATCATGGAGTGACCGCTGTGAAGGACGCTTTGGGAAGTAGGTTGAGAAGTGAAGAGTGAAATCATCGGCATAGAAGTGAATAGGACAGGAAGTGCGAATTAAAAGATCATTAATAAATAAAAGGAAAAGAGTGGGTGATAGGATAGAACCCTGAGGAACACCACTGTTAATAGCTTTAGGAGAAGAACAGTGTCCATCTACAACTGCAGCTATAGATCAGCCAGAAAGGGAATTAGAGATGAAAGCACAGATAGAAGGATAGAAACCGAAGAAAGGCAGTTTCGAAATTAAAGATTTGTGCCAGACTCTATCAAAAGTTTTTGATATGTCTAGCGCAATAGCAAAAGTTTCACCGAAATCCCGAAAGAAGGATGACCAAGAGTCAGAGAGATATGCAAGAAGATCGCCAGTAGACCTTTGCGGAACCCATACTGACGATCTGAAAGAAGACTGTGAGAAGAGAGATGTTTAAGAATCTTCGTATTAAGGATAGATTAAAAAACTTGGAAAGGCAAGAAATCAAAGCAATTGGACGATAGTTGGAGGGTTGAGAGCGGTCACCCTTCTTTGGGAAAGGCTGAATGAAAGCGAACTTACAGCAGGAAGGAGGAGTACCACATGAGAGACAAAAACGAAAGTTTGCTTTGACAGGGTGTCAGCACAGGAGGAACACCATCAGGGTCGTACGCCTTCTTAGAGTTAATCCCAGAGAGGAGAGAAAAAACATCTTCAGAAGAGATTCTAATTTCAGACATAATAAAGTCAGAGGGAGGTGATGATGGAGGAACAGCACCGGAATCATCCATGGTTGAGTTGTAAGCAAAATTTAAGCGAATAGTTCAGCTTTGTCAGGAGAAAAGACGACAACTGAGTCGTCAGAATGGAAAAGAGGAGGGGGAAAAAGAGGAAGTAAAGCTGTTGAAGCGGTTCTTAGTTAGATGCCAGACAGAGCGAGAAGAATTAGAATTGGATCGGTTTTCACATTTTTGTCGGATGAAAGAATTTTTGACGAGTCGAAGAACAGATTTTGTACTATTCCTGGCAAAAATATAAGCTGAGTGAGAGTCAAGAGTTGGATGGCGACGGTACCTTCTGAAAGCCTCCTCTCTGTTACGGATAACATTAGATCAAGTAAAGTTAAACCCAGGATTTTTTGCATTAGTAATAGGAATAGAGTATGGAATGTACGCCTCCATGCCAGAGAGAATCACCTTCGTGATAAGCTCAGCACACTCGGAAGGGCTCCGGCCACAGAAGCAGTAATCATTCCATTGGAAATCACAGAAGTACTGCCTAAGAACCTCCCAATCAGTGGTGCCGAAGTGCCAAAGGCAGTCCCACTTGGGAGGATCCAAAGGCCGAATTGGAGCGATAGGGCAGGAAACAGATATAAGACTTCGTCGGAAGAGCCCAACGGAGGAAAGCAAAAGGTGGTGGTGAACATTGAAATTCCCTAAAATGGAGATTTCAGCAAAGGGAAAGCGGGAAAGAATGTATTCCACTTTGGAAGTGAGGTAGACAAAAATTTTTGGATAGTCAGTAGAATTAGGGGAAAGGTAAACAGCGCAGATGTATTTAATTTGAATTTGGCATGTAAGCCGTAGCCAGAAGGTACAGAATTTGGAAGATTCGAGTTCGGGAATACGAGAACAAGTTAGGTCATTGCGTACATATACGCAATATCCACCTTTGGAGTAAAATTGAATATAGAGAAAGTAATACGGTACAGAAAAGAGGTTGCTGTCAATCGTCCCAGACACCTGAGTTTCAGTGAGGAAAAGAAAATGAGGTTTAGAGGAGGAGAGGTGTTCAACAGATTGAAAGCAGAAGTTTATGAAAAATGAATCAGACAGAGGCTCAGAACATCTCGAATGGGCGGTAGCAGATCTAGCCCCGCTGCCTGAGTCCGCATTCTCGGTATCGGCAGCAGGGGAGCCAGAAGTGGGGACATTTATGGTCCCCTCCCCATCGGACTCCGAGGCTCTTGAAGTTGAAGCCATTTTTTTTTAATTTTGAAAAGATTATGTAGTGTGTAAGATGCATGTGTATGTACTAAGGAATAGGAAGAGAAGTGTGTGGTTGAGAGCATACTGAACTGCTCACAGGGTAGATGAAACACGGAAAAAGATCAGCTAAGGAGTCCAGTGACAGGTGACTAATGTTTTCTTTGTTGAGCCCATTATATGATGAAGTTCTTGTATTTCTTGTGTTTCTCTTTCTATGTGGCATGATGGAGAGTGACTCTCGGTAGGGGTTTCACAAAAGGGGGATATTATGTATACTAATTTTCCTAATGTTTTCAGTAAATGTGATCATGTAATTATAGCACAGAAACTAAAGAAAACAGGAATTACTGGAAAACTGAGATAATGGATATTTAATTTTCTGACCAACAGAACACGCGTATTTAACCTTTTTTGCACTGCTACCCCTTCAGCTAGCCAACAAAACCGTAATTACTCCCCTACCTTTTAAATGGCAAATATGAGAAAAGGAAAATTAGGAAAAAATAAAATAATTTTAGTGGAACCAAACAGTGACCCAGCTCGCTACCCCCAGAAAAAGGTGGAATTACCCTCAGGTTAATACCATGGTATTACATGGAGTTAAATGGAATTAAGTCTCCGGAGTCATCAGCTGTGTCTCACAGTACATGAAGATATTAAAGACAGTAGCGTACAGTATATATAAAAAATATTGTGAATGTAAATTTGTTTAAAGCGAAGTTGAAATCCCGATTAATAATGACACTAACAAAAATCTAGGATTAATGTCCATTATTATTGTTTACTAATTATTAATTTCTCGTGTGTAATCTAGTATTAAAAACACATTTCTTGGCATTGTTCAGTTCTTATCTCTCATGTATAATATTGGTTTCTTTGTATGGTATTGGTATGGTGCCTTCAATGGTGACCTTGTATTTGTCATGTCAGTAGTGATAATTTAAGATTAATACATGGTTTAACTATTAATAATACTTATTTACTTATTTATTTATTTATTATTAATTAATAACAACTAGTTGTTTAGTTTTAATAAGAGCCCAGTAAAGCCTAAAGGTTAAGGGCCAAATTAAATTAAATAAATAGTCGAGCTTCACAATTATTCATGTCCTTGTAAAATGAAACGAATGTATTTATTTTATTATTAATAAAGATTATTCAATTCAATTCAAGTCAAAATATAAAGGGAAATAAGAAATGAAACCACAGAGAAAAACTACAAAATGGACATTGATACACTGTTCAAATGGACAGAAGACAACAATATAAAGTTCAACGAAGAAAATTTCCAAGATACCATATGGAACAATAAGGAGTTACAGGATAAAGGGTACAAAACACTGTAAGAGAAAAAGATAACACCAAACCCACAAGCCATTGAACTTGGAGTAATAATATCATCGGATGCAGAATTTAAAGAACACTAAATGCAAAAAACTTCACTTTTTTCTACGTGAAGGTCAAAATATGAAAATAAAAACCCGCTCCAGTAGACAGAATTTATTTCCACAACCTAGGTGCGAATTTCTCAATGGTCTCTGGATTGTTTCCTTCTCGCCTTTTTCATTCGTTTTTCGGTTTATAAGTTCTGTATAATAAAGAACAATGTAATAACCAATGTAATAATAAATTTATAATTTCTGTAATAAATAATAATGCAATATTAAATGTAATAAATTTAATAATAAATGTAATAATTATGTAAAAAAAAATAATAGAATCTGTATGTTTAGAACAGGAAGATAGTTTTAAATTTGTGCGAATGTACTTATAAGCGGGGTCCCTTTAATGAAAATGCCCTTCCGGTGTCGGGAGAATGGGATCTAACCTAGGTGCGAATTTCTTAACGGTCGGTCCCTGGACTGTTTTTCCCTCTTGTTTTGGTTCATTCGTTTTCCTGTATCCACCCGAGGAGGATGCCAGTGGGCATCGAAACTGTTGTGGAAATAAACTCTGTCTATTAGAGTGGGTTTTTATTTTCATATTAAGGAACACTGTAACATTAAAATTATAACCACCACAAAAGTAATGAGAAATTATCTGGATGACCCTCCACATCAGTAAAGCATACGCAATGCTAAAATTATGGAAGATTCTAGTCCTACCAATAATTGAGTATTGCTCAGTACCCACAAGCCTATACAGAAAACGAAACATTGAAAACATAGGAGCCATACAAAGGACTTTTACATCAAAGACAGACTACAATCCTTGAACCTTCACTCCCTCGAAAGAAGACATGATAGATGCACAGTAATATACATATGCAAAATACTTGAAGGATGTGTTTCAAACTTTTGAAATGGAATGAGAGAAAAGGTAGGTGCTGTACTGTCCTAGCTGCAGTGGGACAGGTGTCCCTCAGAATAGGACGTCTAAAACTCTTTAACGCGCTACCGAAAGAAGTGAAGAATCTCAAGCAGACCAACTTGAATAATTTCAAGAGCCAACAGAACTAGTTCTTGTGCAAAGGCCCTGGCCAGCCATGAGTAGCTGGCTACGAGGGCAGGATGAGACAATTCTCTTATCCATCAAATCCTGTAATTAAGGCGGGAGGCTCTAAAGGGGTTGACCGCAGATCGATCTTAAACTGTCGTTTGAAGGCATTTAAAGTAATATATATATATATATATATATATATATATATATATATATATATATATATATATATAGTATATATATATATATATATATATATATATATATATATATATATATATATTCATTCCCTGACGAGGTGTACTTCTGAATACACGAAAGGCTTTGAAATCATTTTTATTTTTATTTTTCCTTGTGGATTTGCATCATATATATATATATATATATATATATATATATATATATATATTCATTCCCTGACGAGGTGTACTTCTGAATACACGAAAGGCTTTGAAATCATTTTTATTTTTATTTTTCCTTGTGGATTTGCATCATATATATATATATATATATATATATATATATATATATGTGTGTGTGTGTGTGTGTGTGTGTGTGCGTGTGTGTTCATTGATTATGTGCAGAGCGAGGGAAAAAGATATCGACAGAAATAAATGAATAAAAATTTAATGAAGGATATATAAAATCTATATCATAATAAGAGAGCCGTCCGTCCGTCCGTCCGTCCGTCCGTCCGTCCGTCCGTCCGTCACACTTTCAGAAATTGTGAGGAAAAAATTGTGAGAAAAAAATTCAGAAATTGTATTACGGGCGGAAATGTGAAGCTCAAGATTTTCATGACTGTGTTCTTTTCTGTAGTTTAGCCTGTCTGTTTGTCTGTTTGTGAAATTTATCCCGGGCAGTAATGGGGGACAAAACAGTGAAAAGGCCATAAACCAAAATTATTTACACTCGAATTGCATTCAAACGGAAAAGGCATCGTGTGTTTAGTGAATTATCACTTAGTGAATAACATAGCAATGAGTACTCATTGTCAGCGACTATTCAATTTATGTAATTTGGTTTTTAATGTAAACGAGCCACCAGAAGCGATTTCTGTCAACATCTACGTTACTTTGACTGTAGAAATTGGGACGATATGATAATATCTCTTGTAACGATCGCGAAACAGATTACAGACAAAATTTTTCTGCGATTTATATATAGAAATTTTTTTTTTTTTTGCTGTATTCAAAGCAACGGATGACATAAATATGATAGAAAAAACAAAAAGATGACCAGAAGGCGTCGACTGAGTAGAGTGTGGAAAAAGTAGAAATAAAAGTAAAAATAACAAAGTAAAAATAACACAAGGAGTGAAAGAAAGAAATAAACGTAGAAACAGCGGAAGAAGACATGACTGACAAAATAAAATAAAAGAGCAAGAACCCTGATACGGTGAAATCACCAAATAAAAATAATGGGAAAAGAAGATAAAAACAAAAAAAAACAGAGGAGATGGTGGCCATATGCAAATATTATTCAAAAGGGAGCTGCAGATACAGAGACGGACAATGCAGCTACGCACATTCAACTCTATGCAATTTCTCTTTGTAATAAAAATGGAAATTATAAATTTGGCATCAACTGCAAGTTCCACCACCTCATTATCCGCAAAATTCATCCCAGGTACGGAAGATGCAAGTCTGGGAAAAATTGTCGTTACCCCCCACCTCTTAGAGAAGCACTCCAATTGAACATCCAAAAATGCAGGCGAAATCACCTGCAAAAAGGGCAACAAATATTTTGGGCGTAGCCGACACGATACAATTACTAAATATCATTATTAAATAAATAAAGACAATCGACAATTTCAAAATTCCACGAACTGTACAGGAAGAATGCAAGAGGAAATTGCATACGATACCTGGACTACATGTATCGAAACAGATAAAAAGAAAGGGAAATTCTCGGAGGATAGCAGGGCAACAAACATGCGCGACCAACTGATAATGAATATGGACTAAATAAAGATGAAAATGAAAAATATCATAATCAATATACGGGGCTTGAAGCCAAACAATTCTACAAATAAAATTACATACCTCAAAGGACTCGTGCAAGAAACAAGAGCAGAATTTTCATGCCTCGCGGAAACACCTCTGAAAGCCTGCCAGGCAGACTGTGAAAACTCTGAGTTTTGCATCAGTAAGAAAAGAAATACAAACTTATAACTACAATATACTTCAAGCAGACGAAACATAAAGACGGAAAGGAGGATGTACCATTTCTACACATGAAAAACACATGGCAGAAATGATAGTAAATAAATGAAGCAATTACGTACAATTAGTATTGGTTAAAACTGAAAAATTAAATATGATACTAACTGTAACATACAGACCACCGAACACTCAAACTAAAAGCTCTAAATTCCCCAACCACCAGCATTTTTCTTTGTGATTTTAACTTCCAATTCGTAAAATAAAAAAAGATAGGAAGAAATAAATATGTGCATAAATAAAGACAGGGTAGGGACAAAGGAAGACCAGGAGCACGCAAAAAATGCTGCTGGCTCGAGCAGATGAATGTCTGATAATACAAGAAATAACGGAAATAGTGATGTACCGATTCCAAAATTTAGGCGATGCCGATGCCGATTTTTTGCCTATATTTTAAAAAATAAATTCCCTTCATAAATTTTACTAATTTAATATAAAAACTTTCAGTTTTCATATTTTTACATTTCACATTTGTTTAAATGCTTTTCCTAACTCCCTCCACAATATACAGCATCAGAATTTACTCATATACTATAGCTAAAATGATGTTAAAAAGTTTTATTACTCAGTAAAATGATAGAATAATTTAATTTTAGTTTCATAAATTGAATACCAATATTTAAAGTAATTGTTTTTCCTTATGTTGAAGGTATTTTCTTTCTTCAACAGTATCAACAACAATAAAATCTTTCATTAAAATTTCAAGTCCCTGATGGCCAATTTGAATGAAAAATGGATTAGGATTTGGGTTGATACTGTAAAATTATTAAAATGCTTAAAATAATGTCAACATAATAAGATGGTTTAATACATAGATTTTAAAGTACAACTAAATATAGACTTATTATAAATATAGAGTAGATTACAATAGGTTATAATATTTAGAGATTAACTAGTTAGAGAAAATGTAAATCTACGAGCACCTTAACTTATTACGCTTAACTTATTACGATATATTGTAAAATATTTTTATATAATTACACTCTAAAATGAGTAAGGGGTTCCAAAAACCTTAGCCCCCCCATTTGCAGCTTACATGTTTACTTATATCGAAATAGTTTTTAGTGATTATAAAAATATGTAAAATTCTTTATTTATTGCAGGTATTAAAATTACTCTAGCTGATAAAGTGATAATATAATGGCTTCTCAATTAATTGGTGATTCGGAGAGGCAACGTGTGATAGATCGCATACAGCAATAACATTTCGGGAAGCTCGTGATGCTGGAGCCACCTTTATAACACGTTCATGGGTTGCCAAAAAGTTGCGAAGAAGTGAGGACTTCGTCAAAAGAAATTGGAATAAAACTTTGGATGAATGTTAAAATGGATACAACCAAATCTGGGAGTCCAAATTTGCCACTCTCTCACGAAACAAAGGACATCATTGAAAGCGGTACGCGTAAGCGGAAAAAACAGCTGTGCTAAACTTTCTAGAGAGATCGAAGTGTTGAGAGGAAAGATCGTTAGTGGTGAGATCATTCGACTGTACCGTCATAGGCAAGGCTTAAAGCCTTGGCATGAACTTCCAAAGCCAAGAAAAACTCAACTTAACATCGATGACATAATGTGGTTTGCCCATTATCTTGAAGATTGGGATGTGGATGATTTCATGCATTTAGCTGTCTACGATGAATTTTTTGTTTACCTAACACGTCGGCCTAACTACCAAAATGATCGAGTGTGGGCCACAACACCAGATGAAATTGATGACAATGAACATTATCGCGAATTATTAAAAAGTCCAGACTGTGTTGGTGTGTTTGTTTTGTTCACTGCAAAGAAGCTCATGTGGGTGCTAAAGCCAAATGGTCAGAGTTGGGATGGACAGTATTTTCGTGATATTATTCTATCCCAGCATGTCATTCCTTTTCTAAGAAACCCAAACAATGTTATGGATGTCGATCAGGTCACACTTCTGCACAATAAGACCCCCTACTTTAAGGTATTAGCCACTCAACAGTTGTTGCGGAACCATGAGATCGATTTCCTTGGAAATGAAGAATGGCCAGGAAATTCTCCTGACCTGAACGTCTGTGAACACATTGGATCAGTTATAATGGACAAGGTTGAATGTCTCTTGTCTCAAGAACCTGCAGCAAATCGATTTTCGAAGGATACAATGATGCAACACATTGAAACTGTTTTAGCAAATTTGCGTAACGATCAAGATCTATTCACGTCACTTTTGGCAAGCTACCCAAAGCGAATTCAGGCTGTCTTGGAAGCCAATGGCGGGAACACCAAGTTTTAATTGTTTCTCATTAAATGCAAGATTAAATTCTGTTTTGTAAGGTATGTTTAGTTTTACTGTACCTCTAATGGTTTAGGCCATGGGCGGGGGGCTAAGGTTTATTGGAGCCCCGTATAAATCATTATAAAGAGCGTTTTTACCTGTTCAGTTTTCTAGAATTATAGATTTTGTTTCGTAATGAAAATTTTAAAATGTCAAAGAATCGGTGAGGGAATCGGCTAAATTTGCCCAATAAATGGCCGATTCTGCCTGTGCCGATGCCGATGCCCATTAATCGGTACACCACTAAATAGAAAGTACCCAAAATAACAACTACCAAGATTTAGTATTCACAAACGACAACAACTTAAGTGATAACATTGAAATATCCTCAACTACAATATCTCATCACATTACTATTGGATAGGCTGACCATACGTACCGTTTTGAACGGGACAGTACCGTTTTTTTTATGGGTTCTGTATGGGTTCTGTCACTGAAGAATAATTGTAAGCTCAATATGTTTATGTACTTACTTTTTCATGAATACAGAATATTACATAACCCCCGTCCCTTTTTTGCCATCCAATGTCCCGTTTTTGTCTCAAGGAAATATGGTCAGCCTACTATTGGAGTATCAACCAATATGAAAACAACAGGGAAAGAACGCACACTGTGGAAAGAGGCAAATTTTTAATTTTTAATCTAAATTCCAAGGTCATAAATTGGGAAGGTATGACATCCAGCATGGAAGGAACTGACTGGAAAACCATTTTTAAATATAAAACATCGGACACGCGATTATCGGACATTGAAGAATGAAAACAATGCATTAATCGATGAACAAAAAGAAGTATCTCAAGTACTAAGAGTTCAGTTCGAATCATCTTTCAATATCCACCAAAATAATAAAATAATATACAGGGTGGGCCGTAAGTTTCCATACATAGGAAAAATAAACATTTTTTTTATGGACAACCATTTTTATTTATATAATATGCTCTACATGGTTGCCATTGTTTTGAAAACACATTTCAATACGTGTTCCCCACTGTTGATGAACACGCATTAGCACAGTTGACGTTATGCTTGTAATGGCGTTGGTGATACGTTCCTTTAGATGATTTATGTCTCGTATCTTTTCCTGATACACCATGGCCTTCAAGTGCCCCCAAAGATAGAAATCAAGGGGGGTGAGATCTGGGGATCTGGGAGGCCACTCCACAGGACCACGCCGACCAATCCAAGCATTCGGAAACTGCTGATCCAAATACCGACGCACGTGAAGACCATAATGAGGTGGAGCTCCATCTTGCTGGAAGTAAACTGGGAAGTTACCTTCCTCGTTTAGCAGGGATGGGAAAATCTCTTCTTGCAACATGTTAAGATACCTTTCGGCATTAAGATTTCCACTGACAAAAATTGGTCCAATAATTCTGTCACCCCATATCCCGGTCCACACCATCACTTTACCGGCACCTTGCATCTTCGTCGGACTCAGCCAGTTAGGGTTAGCATTACTTCAATAACGTATGTTTTGCCGATTAACCTCTCCATTGACGTAAAAATTTGCTTCATCAGTAAACAAGATCTTACATTTCAATTCGTTGCTCTTTCGTCAAACGCATATTCTTAGGGTATCTGAAACATAAAAACAAACGTTTAATTTTTCCTATGTATGGAAACTTACGGCCCACCCTGTACAACAGAAATGCCTTCATTGAAAAGAATTATGAGGGGAGTATTACGGACACTAACTTCACACCAGTGCTATAGGGAAAACTACAGTAAAGCACACTCGACAGCAAGTTCGGATAAATGAGAGTTTCAAGTCTAAAAAATAAAAATCAGAACCTCAGCTCCAAAAAATAAGAATTCCGTCCCAAAAATGAGAATATCCATAATATATCGTTAACATTATATTCTGATAGCCAAATGAAATGAAAAATTGAAAAATTAAGAAGTAAGAACGAATTTGTTTTTAGAAATAAAGACACTTGAGAACCCTGGGATAAATGGAACGTACACTGATTAAAAATTGCAAGAAAGAAATCGCTAAGCCACTACATTGGATGCGGAGGTCAATAGACACAGGAGAAATACCAAGTATCCTGAAAAGAGCAACATAGTTCTGATTTATAAAGGAGGTAATTAAGCCTCAGGCAAAAAAAAATAGACCAAAGACCAGTAACCAAAATATTTGAAAGAGACAGAAACATTATATCAACATCATTGATGCAGTCGAAAATAATCATTACAATTATGATATACAGGGTGTCCATAAATTATTCACCCCATTATAAGCCTTAATAAATTCGTTATTATAGGAGCTATCTTAAAACGGTTTGCGGCAATTAATAACACAACTCAAGAAATGTTTGTTTTAATTCAGTAAACCTCCACGTGAGCCACATTGGTAGCACGTAGAACATCAAGGCGATAGATGATTTCGTTCCAAACATTAAGAAGCATGTCTTGCGTGATGGAAGCTAATGTCTCTTCAATCCGGTGTCTTAATTCTGTGATGTTATTAACCTTCTTTGCATACACTCTGTCCTTTGTGTAGCCTCAGACAGATGGAATGTCGCTTCATCACTGAAAACGACATTGTTCATAAAATGCTCATCTTCATCAATACGGTCAAGAATGTCAACAGCAAACTGTACCCGTTTGGGTTTGTCATTTGGTAGAAGTTTCTGCAAGGTTTGCAATTTGTAGACATAAAGTTTCAACCTCTTGTGAACCACTTTATGCACTGTTGAACGCGGTATTTGCTGTTCTCGGCTTGCTCGGCGGATGGATTTTGTAGGACTTCGGATAAACGCCTCCTGAATCCCTGCTATCTTATCTTCAGACACACTAGGCCTACCAGCTCCTTTCTGATGTAGCACACTGCCAGTTTCTTGAAATTGTTTCAGCCATCGCTTGAGTGATTGCTTTGTTGGTGGAGTTTTCTGATATTCCTCCCGAAAACGTCTCTGACCAGTAATTGGAGATTTGGTTTCCCACATCCACAGCACACACATTGCTTTCTCCTTCACTATCGCTATTGTGCCCCTAGAGGATGTTCTGCGAAATAAAGAAAAAAAATTCTTGAGTTGTGCTATTAACTGCCGCAAACCGTTTTAAGATAGCTCCTATAATAACGAATTTATTAAGGCTTATAATGGGGTGAATAATTTATGGACACCCTATACTATCCACAGACTTTGCAAAAGCGTTCGACAAGTGTGATTATCGAATCATAGCACATAAATTGGAATCTAAGAGAATAGCAGGAATAGTAGGAAAATAGATATACAACTTCCTAAGTGATCGGCAACGAGTTGTTACAATACAATGAATATCATCATTAGAAGCAGAGTTATGTAGCTCAGCATCGCAAGGAACAGTATTAGCTTCATTACTATTCATAATCATTCTAACTGATATAAACAATGAAGTTACCACTGATAGAGCAGTAACATCCTTTGCTGATGACAAAAATTAGTAGAAAAATAAGAAACCAAGAAGATATAGAATCTCTACAAACGGACACGAATAAAATTGACAGAAGAAGACGCGAGAACCTAAAATTCATGAAATACTATATACCCTAAATGAACGGGATATTCAGAGAGAAACTCCAAAGCAAAAGATTACGAGTTATAATGATTGAGAACGCGAAATTCGAGATACAAACTAAGACAACTGTAAACAAAGCAAAGAGAATAACTGAACCTTTAAAAGAGGGGACAGGAATATAATGATTTCTCTGTTGAAAACACTGATCATACCCAAGGTGGAGAATTGTTCAGTCTTGATGTCCCCATATAAAAAAAGAAAATATCAGTCAACTAGAGGAAATTCAGAGAAGCGTTACAGCCAAGATCAATGGACGCAAGGAACTAAATTAGGAAAATATTACGAAAATTAAATCTATACTGGCTGGAAAGAAGAAGAGAGAGTACATCATTATTTACACATAAAAAATAATAGAGAAACTAATTCCTAACCTCAAATTGCACCCTTTAATCATTCAAACAAAAGTACAAAATAGAAAAGGAAGAATGTGTCGTGTTCCCGAACCAAAGGCTAGAAAAGGAATTTCTTCATCTCCACAACCTTGAAGGAAAATAGCTTGGTCGTCAGAGAGCTAAGATATTCAACCGGCTGCCTAAAGAACTAAAAAATACTACAGTAGTACTGTAGGAGTAGAAGACTTAAAAAAATTACTAGATGCTTGGTTCGGGGCAATCCCAGATAAGCCAGGTGTACCTGGCTATGGGAAATGGAGAACACAGGACAGCAATTCGCTCATTCAAACCGAGAGGAGTAACGAACCTGAATCCCGTGAGGAATCACCACATGGAACTGTTGTAAGATTGTAAGGTTAAGGTAATATATATATATATATATATATATAATATATTATATATATTATATATATATATATATATAAAGTAGGTATACAGTTGATGATTTATTTAATGAAACTTTACAATAACATGTATTAATCACGCAGGTGGTCATTATTATCTACCCTGAAAGGAAAATGATTTAAAAAATCAACATATGAAACTGTATGCCTATTTTCGGGCCATCGTATATATATATATATATATATATACATATATATATATATATATATATATATATATATATATAAGTCCCTCTATAATCGTCGCTATCGACTATCGTCGTTTCGATCTATTGTCGTTCCCTATTTAACACCATTATTTCGTTAATCGTCCCTCCTCTACTAATCGTCTCTGCCCACGGGGCATCAGTCTTTGTTGAGCGCTCAGTGGAGATGGACATCACGCAGTTTTACTACGCAATTTACTTTAAAATATTTGGTTTTTTAATTCACTTTAGTAAAATTAAGTGAAAATGACCCCTCCTAAGAATGTACAGTGTACAAAGTGGTGGTAAAGGTAAAAGGCTTAGAAATGTGACCACATTGGATATTAAACTAAAAATTATAGATGATTTTGAAAATGGAAAACGTGGTGCAGACTTGGCAGAGAATATGGCGTACCTCCAACTACTGTGCGATCGATTATGGCCGATAAAAAAAATACAAAGATATTGCAAAATTAGCAGTGTCTGGCTCTATTAAAATGATGCGTTCTGGAGATGAAATTATGATTAAGATGGAAAAATTATTGTTATTGTGGATAAGCGATCAGCAGGCAAAGTGTCAAAACATTAGTTCTATGTTCATTAGAGTAAAAGCCAAAAAGATATTTGATGACCTTAAAGAAAAGGATAGTGAATGCAAAAAACTTCATTTTTTTCTACATGAAGGTCAAAATATGATAATAAAACCCCACTCTAATAGACAGAGTTTATTTCCACAACAGTTTCGATGCCCACTGGCATCCTTTTCGGGTGGATACAGCGGGGTGTATCCACCCGAAGAGGATGCCAGTGGGCATCGAAACTGTTGTGGAAATAAACTCTGTCTATTAGAGTGGGTTTTTATTATCATAAAGGATAGTGAGTGTAAAGTGTAATTTAGTGCGAGTAAGGGCTGGTTTGAGAAATTCCAGATAAGGACTGGTGTTCATTCCGCTGTTCAGCATGGTGAAGCAGCAAGTGCTGATAAAGATGCTGCTGAAAAATACGCAAGTGGCTTTGATTTGCAAATTTCGGAGTGGAGTTATAATCCAAAGCAAATATTTAATGCAGATGAGACTGGTTTGTTTTGGAAAAAAATGGCCAACCGTACTTTCATAACACAAGAAGAGAGAAAGATGCCTGGACGTAAACCAGCCAAAGACAGGTTGACCCTTCTTCTTGGTGCCAATGCTACAGGGGACTTCAAATTGAAACCATTGCTGGTTTATCTATTCAGAAAACCCCAGAGCTCTGAAAGGTTTTGTAAAATCCAGACTGCCAATGTATGGAAGTCAAATAAAAAAGCTTGGGTTACAAAGGCAATTTTCAGTGAGTGGTTTTGTGATGACTTCTGCTCTGCAGTCAAAGCATACCTCAAGCGCAATAATCTTTCAGAAAAGGCCCTTCTTATTCTAGACAACGCTCCTGGGCATCCAGCCAACTTGGAGGACTTGTCTTATGGCATGGTAAAAGTTCATTGGGAGAAGATGAAGGATGTTTTAGAAAATGACCTCAATTCAGAAAGAATCTCCAAAGTCATTCGAGAAGCCAATCAAGCCTTTCGTTGCTATAAGGAAATCTTAGCATAGAAAAAGAAGGCTACAAGACAACCAACTCTGGATTATTTCTGCAAAAGAAAAAAGATCCACCGAAGTCTCCCCATCCATCAATATCAACAGCAGTAGATCTCCCTGATCTGCTGATGGAGGGTGATTCATCTACCAAAGAATAAAACTCCATCACCAAGCCCCACCAACCCCCCTCCATGCGCATCAAGCCACTTCATAATTTGGTAAGTACAGTAGAGCAGGTGGTCTGGAACGAATTGTCATTATTACATGTATTTCAATGACTCGTTAATCGTCGTTTCCTTAATCGTCGTCTGTTCATGGAACCAATTAACAACGATTATAGAGGGGCAACTGTATATATATTTTTTTTCATTGGGTTTTGAAGAAATGTTCAGGAGCGACCTGTGTTCGTTCCCTCTGCAGCATCCCACCTCAACTGAGGGAATTTTATGGTACCCATTCAGCTACCAACCAAAGGAAAGATGAATAGCTGGGTGAGCTCCGTGCCGCTTGCCGCGAAGGGAATCGATATTTCCATATATATATATATATATATATATATATATATATATATATATATAATATATATATATATGTATGTATGTATATATATGATTCATACAACTGTACAACTGTGCAAAATTGAATAAATAAGTAAATAACTCAACAGCTCCTCATTAATAATCTTATCACCCCTGATAAGAGTCTCATAAACGTTACTGAGTTTCCCCTCCACTCTCCCGTCCTTCTCCCTGGGAGTTAGAAATAACTAAAGAAAATTATAACCTTATGAACTAATAAAACTGTGTAGCCCAAAACATTAATAAGTGAGATGACATTCTCGGTTTATAAATGATGCTCCTTCGTATACTCCCACATATTTTCACGTACCTTGAATAGACGTTAAGTATCTTGGTTTTGTTCTGGTATAAAGAACGACAGGATCTGACTGAGAATGAGGTGACGTTGAATACAGTCTCAGCATGAGATCAGTGTCAGGGGGTAAGTCCCGAATAAGCCAATGGGGTTTGTCCCCCGTCAGGTTTACAATCAGAGAGTCTTTGTTCCAAACCTTGGAAAAGAATAAGGAATAAATTGTTATTCACATTTTAATTTCAATTTAACATTATGTACGATTACGAATTCATATATGGGAGAACACTTCAAAAAATCTCGTTCACGCTGTTTTGTAAACAAATGAATTCAGTCTTTCACTTATTTAGTCACTCGCCTTCCAAACATTAGATGTATTCCTCACATAAACATCCCTTAATTGGGATACTGTAGAATATCTGCCATGTCTTAACAGACCCTCTAATCAATTTGGAACAACTTATAATCTGCACTCGCATGTCACTCTGATTACCTTGAGCAGCGGAGTTTAATCAAAATCCTGCCAGTGTTATCATTTACATAAAAGTTTCTGAATACTTTGCCGAAGGTTACTAAACAACCATCTAATCAGCAGAAGTTTGATATAATGCAAAAAGTTTTTACAGAATTTTAGGAACTTTAAGAGTAAAGGATATAAACTCGCTTTTTCTGTGTAAATTTTTATATACAAATAACAGAGTGGAAGCAGATGCTCATTAATTACAGCGTATAGAAACATCGCGTAATGGAATACGTACAACATCATAAAGATTGTATGTAATCTTCGAGTTTAGCTCATCAAAAAGTAATACAATAAACGCAGATCATGTTCAACCTCACCAGATGCATTCATTCTACACACATTCATTAGCAATACTTTAATTTCATCCATGTCAGTCGCTCGGTAATTAATGTGTCCTTCTACAAACTGACAATCCTGCATCCTTTTCCCGCAGGAGCAATATATATATATATATATATATATATTTATATATATATATATATATATATATATATATATATAGGGTGTCCCATAAGTCCGGCATCATAGGAGAAATTCATATTTTTCTATTTCTACAAACCATAATTCATATTTTTCTCTTTCTACAGGCAATAATGTCTGTGAGCAAGGAAGAACGAATAAAGATAATTCTACTCATAGGAAATCGGAGTCAAAGAGAGGCCGCTGCTGAATTTAACAGACTGCATCCAGACCGCGAACCAATAACACAGAGTTGTGTTAGCAGACTTGTTGCAAAGTTTAAGGAAACAGGATCCATAGAAGATAAACCACGCAGTGGACCTTCAAGGAGGTCCACTGACAATGATACAGCGACTGCTATCCTGGAACGAAGAAGGAAATTTCCCAACATGGTTCCAGCAAGACGGAGCTCCTGCACATTACAGCACCCAAGTAAGGGAATACCTGTACCAACAATTCCCTGGTGATTGGATAGGACGTCAAGGGCCTGTGGAATGGCCACCTAGAAGCCCGGTTCTCACGCCACTAGATTTTTATCTCTGGGGCCACTTGAAAGCGCTGGTATACGCAGAGAAAATTAGGAGTGTTGAACATTTGCGGCAGCGCATTATTGGGGCATGTAACACCATTACTCCTGACATCATTCACCGTGTGCTTGCTGACTGGGTATCACGTCTGAATTTGTGTATTGAAAACAATGGTGGACATATTGAGCACGTTCTGTAAATAAAAGCTTTTGTTTTGCCTTTTTTTATTATTTTTCCTATGATGCTGGACTTATGGGACACCCTGTATATATTACCTTTTAGAAAGAGGCAACCTTATGATAAAGAAAATGACCATCGGGATTATGACAAAATTGAAGATTATTTTCTTGCCTCAGACGATTCTAGACACATTGCCTACGAGTATTGATATATATATATATATATATATATATATATATATATATATGTGTACGCTTGTACAAGCGTCGTTCTTTACGTTAATTATACTGCGTGTTCTTTGCAGTTGAAATGTATATATAGGTGCGGCATGCGGGAGGTGCCCCCCTCGGGGCATTGGTTTCTGCGCGTATGTAGGAGAATTACAGCTTCTGATCGAGTGAGGATCATGGTAGTGGTTATCATATCTGACCGGCAATCGGAAGATCCCGGGTTCGATTCCCAGGTGGTTACCTCGTTTTTTCATTTGTTCGTTCTCCCTCCTCATCTTGCGCGGAATGTTCTCCTATACAAGCGTCGTTCTTTACGTTAATTATACTGCGTGTTCTTTGCAGTTAAAATGTATATAAGGTGCGGCATGCGGGAGGTGCCCCCCTCTGGGCATTGGTTTCTGCGCGTATGTAGGAGAATTACAGCTTCTGATCGAGTGAGGACCATGGTGTAGTGGTTATCATATCTGACCGGCAATCGGAAGATCCCGGGTTCGATTCCCGGGTGGTTACCTAATTTTTTTAATTTGTTCGTTCTCCCTCCTCATCTTGCGCGGAATGTTCTCCTATACAAGCGTCGTTCTTTTTTTTACGTTTATATATATATATATATATATATATATATATATATATATATATATATATATATTAGGGTGTCACTTATTTTTCAGCTTTTAAGTTTCCGTGCTCTGACCCCATCAAATTATGCCATATGATGTGAAAACACTGTGTACAAAGTTTTATTGAGAAATTTTAATATTTAGAGGTCGCTCAACGGCTTCGAAGTATTGAATACGAGATTCTCAGAAAGTGTGAATATAAACAATTTCCAAATGTATTTAAACAATTTATTATGTTCGTAGCTACATTAGCAGGAAGTGCACAACACATTATCATAATATTAAGATGAAGTACATTAACATCAGAGAGTAGCGTAATTATTATGATTAATCATTATTTCCACTCAAGGTATGCTTTTGTCTCCATGTCCAATGCTTGTGATGGTCTTCATCAACCTGGAGAAGAAACTGGAGTTGTTCTTCATCTTTGGTTAGGTATCCAGAAAAATCCTGGATGAGAGCAACTCCACGTTCAGCGAAGTCATTTGTTACAGTTAGAGATTTTACAGTCTCTTTCGCAGTCTGGTAATGGGTATCATCTTCCCATTGTTCAGCAGTTTTCTCCAAGAATTCATCTGGGAGGTTGAGCTTTGTGAACAATGATTTTGTGTTTTTTGTTACAAAGTTTTTCAAGCTTTTTTCTTTCACAGTATCCAGATCAACAACCACACGCTTTGGAGGGTTCTCTTGTCCATCAACACTAGTCATAGATATGACCATGCGATTTTTTATATCAGGGAGGACTAAAAGACTAAAATAACACATACTAATGCAAACACATCCTATCATTAAGGCGACTGAAATGATACTGGGCTGAGGCATAGAAAGGAAGCGCATTTCTGTTTAGGACAAGTAACGACGCGTCATCGAAATTTTAATGGCCTTGAGCGACCTCTAAATTAAGGTTGCCAGACGTCCCTATTTTACGGGACAGTTCCACATTTGATCCAAAAATCCCGCGTCAAAATCCTGCGTCAAAATCCCGCGTCAAAATCCCGCGTCAAAACCCCGCGTCAAAATCCCGCGTCAAAATCCCGCGTTCAAAATGTCCCGCAAAAAATATTTTTTAAGCAAACTTTTTAGGGATGAATTGATTTAGAATTTCAATATTATGTACAATAATTTCAATTTATTCACTATGTTTAATTGTTAAATATTATTGTAATAAAATTTTTCTAATTTTGTTTGTTGTAAACGTTGAAGAAATCTAGTTTCAATTTGAAAAAAAATTTGTACTTAAAAAAATATCTCGGGGAAATTTTTTTTGTCCCGCATGGGCATTTCAAAAATCTGGCAACCCTACGCTCTAAATATTAATATTTTCTCATGAAACTTCATAATCAGCGTTCTTACATACAATGTCATATTTCTAGAGGGTCAGACCGAAACTTCTTGATGGTTCAATTCTTACCATACAAATAAGTGACACCCTAATATATATATATATATATATATATATATATATATAACGTAAAGAACGACGCTTGTATAGGAGAATATTCCGCGCAAGATGAGAGCGAGAGAACGAAACAAATGAAAAAATGAGGTAACCACCCGGGAATCGAACCCGGGATCTTCCGATTGCCGGTCAGATGACCGGCAATCGGAAGATCCTGGGTGGTTACCTCATTTTTTCATTTGTTTCGTTCTCTCGCTCTCATCTTGCGCGGAATATTCTCCTATACAAGCGTCGTTCTTTACGTTAATTATACTGCGTGTTTGCAGTTTAAATGTATATATATATATATATATATATATATATATATATATATAAAGGCGCAGCAAGAATTTTAATTCGGAACGAGCTTATCCAGTGCAATATGCTGTATATAATAAGGAGAGTGATGTTCCAAACCCTGGAAAGTGACACCTCCCTAAAATTGTTTTATTTTGTTTAATTCGTGTTGCACATAATGTAATCAGACAAAAATTAGAAGTGAATTCTGTTTCTTTGCCATCGTCAGAATTAGGTTTCAAATACTCGTAAACGTTCCAAACGTTAGACATTATTCAGTTTATTCCTTCTGTAAAATTGTGCTTTTGCAAATTAATATATCGTATATCGCGGCGTACGAGGCGACTGGGCGTATAAGACGACCCCCAAATTTTCAAGTTAAAATGTAGGTTTTGGGCTATACTCGCCATATAAGACAATCGTGCACTTGATTCGGGGAACCAAATGAGCCAGTGGGGAATTACTGCTCCAATAGTCCAATAGTGGCTAGGCTGACATTTGCATTTTATTGTCGTCATCAGTGGCGGCTCGTTCGTAGACACTGCGGAACTGCACCACCCCTAAATTTTTTATTTACAATTGAAATAATCAAGAACAATATAAGGATGAGCTCACTGAATAACTTTTTCAATAATTTTTGAAACTTTTATTCATGCTCAATGCTCATCCTTTTATTTCAGTAATTATTTCAACCCATTCTTAGAGACAGCACCCCTAGAATTTTTAGTCACGAGCCGCCACTGGTCGTCATGCAATCATACCACATATTATTTAAGGTTAGACAACTTTCATTACACTGCACTTTTATTATTTTATTAAATAATGTGAATTAAGTTGAGTTTCAGTAGAAAATATTTGTGGCAGGAGTTACCGAGGCGGGGGTTAGCCTACCGTACACACTCCATCAACCATCACCCATGTTAATTAACAACTTACCGTACACCACAGGATTTAAGGTTTAAATTTTATACCTAGTCTATAAGACGACCCCTAGTTTTGGGGGATTTTTTTTAATCTTCAAATGTCGTCTTATACGCCAGCATATATGGTATATGTAATCAGTAAATCCTTAAAATGGAAACTGACCGAAAGTACTGAATGGATATTCAGTGAAAACTAAAATGACAAAAATTTGACATGAAATGTACAGTAGAAGAAAAAAAGAGGGTTTAATTGATCGTTCAAAATACCTTTTATTGTTTATTTATAAGAAGAGAATCTTTATAAACGCTTTAAAGGAATAGTTAATAAAAGAAAATTAGAACTATGATCATTATTTAGAGTTTGGTTGTGAGTATTTGGAACGAAGTGGACTGTAAACTAACGGAGGAGGGTAATAACTAAAGTTGAGATGCTTTGAAATTGAGGACAGAACAGCGAACATATCCTACATTGCAATCGGGTCACGTATGTTCGTAAAAAAATACATGAGCACGAGACCCAAACTACAGACTCTTATATCTGAAAAATATATTTCGGATTCTCTTTTTTAACAAATGCATGCTTAAATATTGAGGATAAACCTTTCGTAATATTGATTTAAGTACTATTCATTACTCTATTTTGTCAGATGCCTAACCGAGAAAAGAAATTTCCCAAGTGTCTGTGATCTTTTGGCAATGTTTATAATAATTTCGATCAACGAATGTTGCTTATGAATTTTTTATCAATTTATATTTTCGGAAAAGTGATCGAGTTTGTATTAAATTTAGACAGATGTGTCAACTGCTTTAGAATGCCATCAATAAACGTAATCTTTGTTGGGTTTTATATTCACTTTGGCTTCGCTGAATCCTTGCGTGATCTCTTTATTTATTTAATTTAACATTTTAGTAAGCTGACATTTCGTCGGCGTGATATTTTATACACAATTCTTTTAGGGTTATATTAAGTTAGGTTTTTTAAGGTTAAGTTAGGTTATTCAAGTGTCGATGAAGTTTCTTGTCACCAAATGTCTACAATTCACTTTTTAGAGTTTGATGTTCCGATGTAATGTCAGATTATACTTCGGATGAGTTCCGACGAACGTGCTTTGACGAATTCATACTTTTTATATTTTCGCTCTCTTTGTAAAGACTAAGTTTTTTCTTTCCCTGAATATATGTCAATTTTACTGATTTGAAAAGAATATGCTAAGTGATGTGGTTGGGAGCGTGGAGAAGGCATATAGAATGATTGTGTTGGTTTACGTCGTCGTCGTCGGCCTAGGCAAGCTACGGCTTGGGACCGTAGCGCATCTATCCGGTATAGGTTAACCTGGATGATGTAGCCATAAGCACTGCCGCTGAGTTAAGTGCCAACCAGTGATTATCTCACTAGCCGTATTGAGTCCGTTAGGCGAAACTGCGACAGTACCAAAGGTGGAAAATATAACCCTTGGATTTCTATTATTTATTTGTAAAATGGATATGGTATTAGATTAAAATAATTATTTGAATATAAATAATTAACTGACAATTGTGATATATAATTAATTATGTTTACATACAATAAAATAATATAGTATACATAAA
Source organism: Bathynomus jamesi (assembly GCA_023014485.1). NCBI lineage: Eukaryota > Metazoa > Arthropoda > Malacostraca > Isopoda > Cirolanidae > Bathynomus > Bathynomus jamesi. The sequence continues at coordinate 75,700 of JAJOZX010004001.1, read as the reverse complement.
ATTAGTATTAATGTGGTTCACAATTGAATTATGATGGGTAACTAATTTAAAATGAATTTATAACTATTCCGAAATTCAAGACGGTAAAATTAACATTTATCTTGAAACTAAAATAAGAGTATTCACTACACACTCCCCCACCAGAGAGGAAGTTCAAAGAGTTCCGAACGACACAGATTTCCGCTGGACCTTTTTGGTAGCTACATGTACCTCGCTTAAGGTTGATTCCAAAAACGCAGGCTTAAGACGATCGATAGAAACCTTGTCGACCTTGGAACCGCGCTGGATGAGAAATGATTTGCGCGTACGTCGGAGAACTTCATAGGGTCCGTCATATGGACATTGGAGAGGCCGTTTTGGGACAGGTACACGAACGAAAACGTGGGTGCAAGACTGGAGGGCTGGGGAAACAAAGATGTTCTGTTGGCTAGTCAATCGAGGGGGAACAGGCTGAAGGGACTGCATGTGAGAGGAAAGTGTTTGAGCGAATTCCGTAGGATCACATGACTTATCCCCTGCAGTGAAGTAGCCACCTGGTAGCCGCAGTGTTGTTCCATAGACTAGTTCAGCCGCTGTAGTCTTCAGATCACTCTTAAATGCAGAGCGAATACCAAGCAACACGAGTGGAAGCTTATCCATCCAATGGGAGTCTTCGTGACACATAAGGGATGACTTCAGCTGGCGATGGAAGCGTTCGACGAGGCCGTTAGCTTGCGGATGATACGCACAGGTATGCGCATGTACTGTACCCAACAAGCTGGTAAACTTCTTCCAAAGCGAAGACTCAAATTGGCGACCTTGGTCAGTGATGACTTTTGTCGGCAATCCAAATCTTGATACCCATCCATGAAGAAAGGCTCTTGCAACAGTGTCCGCTTGGATATCAGGAAGTGGGATGGCTTCAGGCCATCTGGAAAAGCGGTCGAGACAGGTGAGCAGATAACGTTGGCCTTGAATCACTGGAAGAGGGCCAACAATGTCTACATGAATTATCTCAAATCGCTGGGATGGGGGCGGAAATGCGTCAAAGGGGGACCTGGTGTGCCTTTGGACTTTGGCACGCTGGCAGGCAAGGCACGTTTTGGTCCAATGTTTGACATCCTTCCGCATCGAGGGCCAAACAAAGCGAGAGGTAACCAGGTGTTGCGAAGCACGGATACCAGGATGGGAGGGCTTATGAAGATCCGTGAAGACTGCTTGTCTGTGACATGGAGGGACATAAGGGCGAATAGCAGCTGTTGATACGTCGCAATAGAGGGGCACAGACAATCCTGGCATACTCATTTTCTTGAGGGAAAGTGAGTGAGTGGAGTCTTCTCTGAGCAGGTCTTGTAGTTCCGTATCCTTATCTTGATCCTGTGCAATAGCATTCCACAGTGTAGAGCTGAGGGTAACAGAAGTAATCTCTATCCTTGAAAGTGCATCCGCTGGAGTGTTCAAGACACCTTTGATGTGGCGGATATCTGTGGTAAATTGCGAGATATAATCGAGTTGCCTGATGACTCTGGGAGAGTGGTTACAGCTGTTTTTATTGAAGACAGTGACCAAAGGTTTGTGGTCGGTAAAAACACAAAACTCTCGGCCTTCAAGGAAATGTTGAAAATGCTTCACGTTTAAGTAAATAGCAAGAAGTTCACGTCCGAAAGCACTATAACGCGTTTGGGCTGGCTGCAGCTTTTTCGAGTAAAACGCGATGGGTGCTTGTTGACCGTTAATGGTTTGTTCCAACACCCCACCGATCGCAACATCTGAGGCATCGACCGTCAGAGTTAGGGGGGCATCACTGATAGGAAATGACAGAGACAATGCACTATTGATAGCATTTTTGGCATTGTCGAACGCCTGTAAACTATCGCTACACCATACCAATTTCGTTACCTTGCGTTTGTGTGTGATCATAGCGTGTAGAGGAGCAAGAACACTGGCACAGTTTTTAATGAACTTGTGGTAATAATTTACCAAACCTAGAAACCGACGTAACTCACGCTGATTATTTGGCATAGGGTAATTTTTATCACTTCACACTTGTCCTGAAGGGGGGTAATTCCGTGCTGCGAAATCGTGTGACCAAGAATTCCAAGGTTGGCTGTGCAAACACACACTTAGATGCATTAATAGTAACACCGTATTGTTCTAAGCGTTGAAAGAGGAGTGAAAGATGTTCCTTATGTTCCTCTTCCGTTGAGCTGGCCACAAGCAAATCATCGATGTAGGCATAAACAAAGTCTAAGCCTCTGGTGACCTCATCTATAAACCTCTGAAAGGTTTGCGCAGCATTCCGTAGCCCGAACGGCATCTTCAAAAATTCGAATAACCCAAATGGTGTACAAACTGCAGTCTTGGGAATATCCGAAGGCTCTACGGGAATGTGGTGGAAAGCCTTAACGAGGTCTATTTTACTGAAGATAGATTTGCCGTGGAGAAGAGAAGTAAAGTCTTGGACATTTGGTACCGGATATCGGTCCGGGATGGTTGTCGAATTCAAAAACCGGTAATCCCCACATGGTCTCCAGTCTCCTGACTTCTTCTGGACCAGGTGTAGGGGAGAGGACCAACTGCTTTTGGAAGGTCTTATTATCCCAAGATCCAGCATAAGCTGGAATTCCGATTTGGCAGCTTTCAGTTTGTCCGGGGCAAGACGTCTGGGTTTTGCAAACACAGGGGGGCCTTTTGTTGTAATGTGATGGGTAATGGTGTGCTTAATGGTATCACCCATCTGCATCGGTTGAAGAATTCCTGGATATCGCTGGAAAAGGCACTGGTACATGGAATTAGGGGGAACGAGGGAAAGTGCAGAGTTCGAGGCGTCCGGAAGGGCAACCTGTTTGGCAAGAACAGAAAGCAGTGTGGCCTGGTCGCATAAGCGTCGCTTGTCAAGATCCACCAGGAGTTTGAAATGCTGGAGGAAGTCAGCGCCGATTATGGGATGCTGCACTTGAGCACAAATGAAAATCCACTTGAAGGATCGGTGAAGGCCCAAGTTTAGTTCACGCGACTGAGTACCGTACGTGGGTATGCGTGAACCGTTAGCAGCGTATAGAGGCGGAGATTCCGAGTGCGTATGACCAGATTTTTGAGGGAATACACTGACTGACGCTCCGGTATCGACCAAGAAATTGACACCAGAGTTCCTGTCCTTTATGAATAACAGGTTGGCAGTGCGAGTACTAGACGCCATTAGGACTCGCTGCTGGGGTTTTCCGACGAAAAATTGCAAGGGGAGATGCACTTCCTAGCCTTCTTTCCAAATTTTGAGTGGTAGAAGCAGATCTTCCCGGAACTCGAACGATGCCTCTTCGTAAATCTTGACCGAGAATGGCTTCTTTGCCGTTGATTTTGTAGCAGAGAACAAACGTGGTTGAGTTGTTGACTTAACTCTTTCACTTTCAACTCCAGTTCCGATTGTGTGTTCACGTTGTTGACCGGAGCTGTGTCAATCTCCACTACTTTGTCGGCAGTTTCTGCTAGTTTATCAACTGGAGTAGCAGGATCCATAGTGGCCAAGACACGCTGAGCTGATGGAGGAAGTTTCTGCAAGAACAACTGTCTAAAGATGTCCTTATCGAAGGTTTGTGCGCGTTCGCCTAGAGCGCACTGCATAGCCCTCAGCATTTGAGTGGGCTTACGGTCTCCAAGTTCTTCTTTTGAGATTAACTGATGTAGTTTCTCACGCTCGGAGACAGTGGTGCGGCACAGGATGGCAGACTTCAGATCGTTGTATGGGTCCTCACTCGTGGAAGTAGACACGATGACGTCACGGACTTCAGAGATGATGCTCGCTGGTAGAGAGGACAAAACATGATCGTATTTCGTCCTGCTAGCGGTGATCCTTCCCAAGTTGAATTGTGATTCCACTTGGTGGAACCAAATAATGGATCACCCGGCCAGAAGACGGGGAGCTTTACGCTCAAGTGGGAGATGGCACCAGCGTCGTCAGGCATCTTCTCCTATGCTTGCTGACGTACAAGCAAGACGACAAGTTCCCAACGAAGGAGTGGAGGTTGAGACGAGCGCAGGCATAGAGCGCACGGGCAGGGGTGAGGGGCAGAGGGCACGAGCGACATTACAGTCTGGTCCTAGTCGCTCGGGTGAAGGGGGTGATGGGCACGAACGACGTTACAGTCTGGTCCTAGTCGCTCGGGTGAAGGGGGTGATGGGCACGAACGACGTTACAGTCTAATCCTAGTCGTTCGGGTAAAAGGGGGGAATCCAACTCCGGAGTCACCAATTGTTGGTTTACGTCGTCGTCGTCGGCCTAGGCAAGCTACGGCTTGGGACCGTAGCGCATCTATCCGGTATAGGTTAACCTGGATGATGTAGCCATAAGCACTGCCGCTGAGTTAAGTGCCAACCAGTGATTATCTCACTAGCCGTATTGAGTCCGTTAGGCGAAACTGCGACAGTACCAAAGGTGGAAAATATAACCCTTGGATTTCTATTATTTATTTGTAAAATGGATATGGTATTAGATTAAAATAATTATTTGAATATAAATAATTAACTGACAATTGTGATATATAATTAATTATGTTTACATACAATAAAATAATACAGTATACATAAAATTAGTATTAATGTGGTTCACAATTGAATTATGATGGGTAACTAATTTAAAATGAATTTATAACTATTCCGAAATTCAAGACGGTAAAATTAACATTTATCTTGAAACTAAAATAAGAGTATTCACTACAATTGTAATGGATGATCTGAATTGGTAAATGGTAGTTGGCTTTGAGCCTGAAGTGACTGGGAAACATCGTGTGCAGGGGAAGAATGACAGTTGTCATACATTTCATGAATTTTGTGTGGATGGAAGTCTGTGTTTTACAAATACATGCCGTACTTCCAACACAAGGGCATCCATAAGTATACATGGTAGAGAGATAGAGAGAGAGAGAGAGAGAGAGAGAGAGAGAGAGAGAGAGAGAGAGAGAGAGAGAGAGAGAGAGAGTCTGATAGATTATATAATAGCGAGTGAAGTTATACTGAGAGATGTACACTATAATATATGTACGTTTCATCTACTGTACTTCTAAATCCAAGGGCATATCTAACATTAAATGTACTTTCGAATTACAAAGTATTTTAAACGTATACGGGAAGTACCCTAGCTCCGAACGTACACCAAATGCCCCAGAGTACACGTGACATTCAATATACTTTCCGAGTACTCTTTTTACAGGAAGTACGTAGAATGAGCAACTCAGCAAGAGAAACCGCTAAAAATGTATAAAATGTAAATTAAGTTTATTTTGTATTTACTTCCATTTCAACAAATCATTCTCTGAAAATTTAATTATCAGACTAATTGAATTCTCTGAAATTTAATTTTCAGACTACAATTTATCTAACTCTAACTTAATTGTAGACATAAGGAGGAGATTTCCCCTGTCACTGTTCTCCTTAGCTGATCTTTTTCCGTGTCTCATCTACCCTGTGAGCAATCCAGCATTCTCTCGAACACACACTTCTTTCCCAATTTCTCACTACATACACATGCATCTAACACACTACATAATCTTTTCAAAATTAAAAAAAAAGGCATCAACTTCAAGAGCCTCGGAGTCCCATGGGGAGAGGACCTGGGTTGTTTTTTTAGGTGTATTTTAGGTGTATTATACATGCAAAATTAAAAAAAAAAAAACTGAAATTTGAATTAACATGTACTATTACACCTAAATAATAATTGATAAGATTAAAGAATTATCACAAAACAAATTCAGCCTCCACGTAAAATCTTTTATTACAAAAAAATATATATAAAATAATACAATAAACTTTCCAATAAAACATGTAATTGCTGGCATTATAAATTAAAATTAGACATAATTAACGAAGTCCTAGGCTAGACTAGCTAACATTTTTAATTTGTATAAATCTCACTATATTTTGTAGTAAAAAATATACAAATATTTAACTATAAATTCAAACAAAACATTTTACATCTCATAAAATAGAGACAATAAATATACCCTTAGGCTATTAACAATATATTTTACATAGGACTAGCAGTAATATATTTTATAGCAAAATATTAAAAATATATATTTTTATTTCAACATGTAACGAAAAATGTAATTGCATTAATGTAACATAAAAAATGTTTCCTCACAAAAAGAAATTGAACACAAGCAGTTCAGTAAAATTGGAAAAAAGTATGGGGAGTTCATTGAAGGAGCTCAAATACTTTGCTTACGGTTTCCTCATTAATTTCATCTGGTTGTGTTTATGGTGAAAATGTGCCCTTGTTGCCAGTGCTGCTGCTGCATAGCTCACCTACGTTTTAACGCCCTCGCACAGTGTCAGTAGTCCAGATATCATAAGCTTTTTCATAATTGTATTCCTCCCAATTTTCTGCATTCAGAACCAGACGCATCAGGATGTCAGTTGTTGGTACTAGTAATTTTCTTCGGTCTTTTGTTTTTATTCTGCCATACAAACTAAATCCCCGTTCAACAGTAGCATTCTCAGAACAAAAGCACAGGATGATTTTGGCAAGCCTTGCAAGATTTGGCCATTCATTTTCATTATTTATTATTGTTAGCAATATATCACGCCAATTTTTAGTGCTGTTATGTATATGCTCATATTTAAATTGTTGCCACTCATCTGACAGTTTGTTTGGTTCTGGTAGCTCATTATAATAGTGCTCTGGGAGAATTTTGATTTCTTCTTTTCCATATGTTTTTAAATCGCAATTGGATGACATTTCACTAGGTAAAAATATTTTAGCAGCAGTCACAATTCGGTGCTCATCATCAAAGCGGTCATGAATGTTTTGAACAATATCAGCCACAAATTGCTTTATTTCGTTTTTCACCATTTCTTTAGTTATAGTACCTTCAGATTTAGAACCCAACCGACTTTTAATCACTGTATCAGGAATTTATAATGATACATCTATGATTTTGAAAATACACCTAAAATTTTAAATATTAGGTGTATCATACATCCAGATTTTTGAAAAAAAAAACCAGGAGAGGACCATAAATGTTCCCACTTCTGGCTTCCCAGCTGCCGAACCTGGGAACGCAGAGCCGGGCAGCCCATTCGAGATTTTATGGACTTCTGTCTGATTCACTTTTCTTGAACTTCTGCAACATTCGTGGCCTTTTCTCAAATTTTCAATCTGTTGAACACCATCTCTCCTCCTCTAAATCTCAACTTCTTTTTCTCACTGAAACTCAGGTGTCTGGGACGACTGACAACAACCCCTTTTCTGTACCCTCTTACTTTCTCTATATTCAATTTCACTCCAAAGGTGGATGTCGCGTATATGTACGCAATCACCTAACTTGTTCTCGTATTCCCGAACTCGAATCTTCCGAATTCTATATCCTCTGGCTACGGCTTACATGCCAAAATCTCAAACTAAATGCATCTGTGCTGTTTACCTTTCTCCTAACTCTATTGACTATCCAAAATTCTTTGACTACCTCACTTCCAAAGTGGAATACATTCTTTTCCGCTCTCCCTTTGCTGAAATCTCCATTTTAGGAAATTTCAATGTTCACCACCACCTTTGGCTTTCCTCCTATTTCACTGACATCCCTAGTGAACTAGCTTACAACTTAAAAACAGTTTAGATAGGCATTTTAAAAATATTAACGTCGTTTAAAATAATAAAACAATTAGCAACAGGAGCTCTGGGGGTAATGGTCGAGGTTTGAGTCTGTTGACGATTAATGCCAGCTTCTGACATGCCAGTGTGTGATATGCCAGCCACAAAAAAAAATTAGACTAACTTGAACTTAGATGTAGCTCGTAGCCTAAACTAACCCACTTTTTGTTATACTTTTCATACTTTTTTTTGTTCTTTTCTTATCCTCTCTTTACTTGCATGTCTGTCATGGTATGGCATTGTTTGAGTTAAGACTGTGATTGCATGGTTTGTAAGCGTTCTTATTTTACTTCTTTTCATCTTTCATCTTTCCTATTCTCTTCAACTATTTTTCCGACTTCTCGGCAGTGGCCGGCGGATGATGATAGTGAGCCTTTCTCTCTCTCTCTCTTTTTCTGAATGAATGTTAACCAACGAATGAGAGGTTTTGCTACTTACTTAACCCCTTATTCTCTTCTTTTAACCCCCTACTCTCTTTCTCTCGTGCTAACCTTACTTTGTTAGCCTTAGCTTCTGTAGATCTGTAGAACTTTTCTATCCTAAATGACCTGCAGCAGATTGTACACTGGGTGGATCGAAAAAAAGTTCGTAGAAATGATTTCTAATAGTGATAAAAAGTTGTTAAATTTTATGAAAACTGTGTTGTTAAAGTATTTTTTAAACTAAAATACACTTAGGCCTGCCGCAACTGATTTGAAAAATATGTGGGTAATGGGTAGCATTTCCTTGCATTCTTTAATTAGTAAATTTGTTTCTTTACAGGAAATTATGTAAATTATAAAAAAATTATAAATACATAACAAAAGATAAATAAATAAGTAATTTGGGATTGATAAAAATTGCTGTATCAAAATAATAAACTACTTGCCAACTCATAATACGAGTTACCAAACATTGTACATTCTGTATTTGTCCTGCAGCCTCAGTTGTCTGGTAACCTTGATAGACGTGTGATCGTAGCTTTCCGATTGTATCAAATTGTTTACAATAACTAAGTGTAATTTAGTGAATACTGAATACATAGAACAAGGACTACACTGATAAAGTGAATACAGCAATATGTCCAAACTATCAAAGACTAGGTCGAAGATAAAATGTCCTATATTTGGCATGCCAAAAGAATTGAGTGAAGTTTTGTTGCCGACATTTCGTGATGTAAGTAAATATTACTATTTAATGAAATATGAAATAGAGAATGATGCTAATAGTAATGGAGAACAAGCACCTTTTAGAAGCGTTGCAGAAGAAGTTGCTCTAAAAGTAGAACTCATTTGGCTGAAAGCGTCAATCCCGGTAGTATCACATGAAAGAATCATTCAGATGATTAAAAAATTTCATTATGAACATCGGAATATAATGAAATCCTTTAGAAGTCGTCAAGGAGCAACCGCATTCACGAACAAATTAGAAAAATTTAAAGAAGATTCAAATAGACTGTTTGATGTAGCTACTTGCAAGTGTGATTTAATTTCACAATGTCAGTGCAGTAAAAAGAAAATACCTTTTGAAGAAAAGTCATTCTTACTCGATCAACGTACTAACAGGAAAATGGTTATTGGTAATATCGATCGGAATGCCACAGTGACATTGCAAAAAAGAGAAATACGAAAAAAAACAGAAGTTCACCGCGCCAAAAGGATTAAAGAAGACTCTCAAACACATCTTCGGGATGATATCTCGTCAACTTCGGAGGTAGCATCTGATTACACTAGGCAACAAAGATTTTGTTACAGAAGACCAAATAGGTGCTCCTAGCTAATTTCGGTATGCTGATTTCAAATCTATAATTAGATTTTTTCTATCACGTCTAGATTTTGTGTAAAATGCAAATCACTTTTAGTAAAATTTTCTACCACGTCCAGATTTTGGTTTTAATCGGCTTAATGCCAGTAATATGAAACTTGCTTTTCAAGGTTAAAGCAATTTTTTTTTGCCAACTATATACAAATTCGAACAATTTTGATAAATAAAATTTATCCCGAGTTGGCAACACTGAGTCAAGAGCATAGTAACGGGCAACGGCCCAACGGTCAGTCGCTACGTGACAGTCAAGCAGAACGGTTGTTGAAGCTCTCTGCTGATGAGCAAGTGACAGGTTGTGGTGACTTGTGTGTTTTTATAGCATTTGTTTTGTACTACGGTGTGTATTTCTTTTTATTTTGCACATCGTAATAATTACTTTCTACGTTTTTTCAGATATTGTATGGTAATTCAAAATGGCATCAAATAGACGTGCTTATGTAAATCACCCAGACAACTTCTGCTTTGTCTGTGGACAATATACACCTAAGCCACAACGTAGAAACATAACAACAAAGATTAAACTTGCCTACAAGTGTTATTTTGACTGTAAGTTAGGAGACCAACAGAGGGACTGGGCACCACATATTTGCTGTGCACAGTGCAATGCAATGTTAATAGCTTGGATGAATGGTAAAAGAAAAGCTATGCCGTTCTCAGTCCCCATGGTTTGGCGTGAGCCGAAAAATCACTTCAATGATTGTTATTTTTGTTTGACAAAGATTGCTGGTTTCACAAAGAAAAACAAATCAAAGATCACGTACCCAAACTGCGAATCAGCAATGAAACCAGTACCACATGATGAAACAAATCCACCACCAGTTCCACCAGCAACGATAACAGACAGCAGTTCATCTGAAGATTCTGCTAGTGATATAGAAACAGGGAAAGATGGCATATATGTTCCAGATGCAAATATTTCCCCACATTTGTTAAGTCAAGCGGAGTTAAATGACTTAGTGCGCGATTTGGAATTACCAAAAGAAAAGGCAGAGTTGCTTGGTTCAAGACTTCAAGAATTTAATCTTCTCCAACCAAACACCAAAGTTTCCCATTTCCGCCATCGCTATTTGCAGTTTTCATCATTTTACTTACAGGAAGAAAACGTTTGTTTCTGCCACGATATCAGTGGTCTGATGCAAGGGATTGGCTGTCGCTATGATCCAAAAGAATGGAGACTGTTCATTGACTCTAGTAAAGCTAGCCTTAAAGCTGTATTACTGCACAACGGCAATGAAAAACCTTCAATACCTGTAGCACATGCCACTGGCCTTAATGAGACTTATGAATCGATGAAACTGCTGCTAAGACTCATCAAAATAAGGACCACACATGGAATATTTGTGGCGACCTTAAAGTTGTATCATTACTTCTTGGGTTACAGTTGGGCTACACAAAGCATATGTGCTTTTTGTGTCTATGGAACAGCAGAGATGACAAGAACCACTACAAAAAACATGATTGGCCATCTAGAACTGAACATGTTGTTGGTAAATACAATGTGAAACATCCAGCACTTATTGACCCTCAGAAAGTACATCTTCCACCACTTCACATTAAACTTGGCCTTATGAAAAATTTCGTGAAGGGTATGGATCATCAAGGTAGTGGTTTCCAATATTTAAAGGATAAATTCAAAAGAATATTGACAGATGCTAAGCTAGAAGCTGGAGTTTTCACTGGACCACAGATCCGCAGTGTCATCCACGACTCATCGTTTCCATCTAACCTAAATGAGAATGAACTAGGAGCATGGACATCTTTCGTTGAAGTTGTCAAAAATTTTCTTGGAAACAACAAAGCTGAAAACCACCGTAAACTCGTAGAAAACATGCTTAAATCTTATGAAATAATGGGATGCAGAATGTCTTTGAAAATTCATTTTTTACATTCTCATCTTGACTTCTTCCCGGCCAACCTTGGGGCTGTAAGTGACGAGCATGGTGAGCGCTTCCACCAACAGATCTCAGTTATGGAAAACAGATACCAAGGTAATTTCAACCCAAATATGATGGGAGATTATTGTTGGTTCCTGCAGAAGGAGAGCTCGTCATCCTACAAGCGACAAAGGAAGAGGACACACCAAAGTTTCACTTAAGAACAGGAATTTGCCTTTCAGTAGTAACAACAAAATACTAACGCGCTTTGGGTGGATGGTTGGGCGCAGGGGTGGTAACTCCGCCAGCGGAATTCCGCTGTCTGTCTTAAGCCAGAATAAAGTAGGAAAGACATCCCTGTTCACTAATTATTTAAGTATGCTTAACATAAAACGTGGCACGGAAAAGTAGCTTAGACGGCTTTCGTAATAGAAGCGGGTGAGAAAAAAATGAAAAATAGGGGTTTTCGGTTACACAAAATCTGGACGTGATAGAGAAATTTTGATATCAGATCTGAAATCAGCATCAGCGCTTTAGTAGGAATCAGTAGTTCACGTGTCTGTAACAAAAAAAAAGTTGAAATTTGTTGCCTAGTGTTATTCATGTTCTCCAGAATCGAATTCAACACTGACGAAGGCTTCTACTTCCAGCGTTGAACCCGTACCTATCTCTCAAAATAGAATGTCTTTGCCTTCATTAGCAGAAGTGTGCGATAGATTTGGAGTAACCGACCGAGGAGCTGAAGGTGTAGCTTCCGCTGTCCTCAAAGATGTCGGTATGATAACTCCATCAGATAAATCGAAAGTTATCGAGAGAAACAAAATCCGGCGACAGCGTAAAATGAAACGGTCAGAATTGCAGAAGAGCGACAAGATCACGAACATGAAAGGGCTGTACTTCGATGGTAAAAAAGACCAAATTCTATTTAGGAAGAAAGTAGATAATGTTGCTAAGAATGTCACAATTATCGAAGAACATGTTTCTCTGTTGAAAGAACCAGGTCCCGAGTATGTTGGTCACATTACACCTCAATCAGGCAGTGCTGCACACATAGCAGAAGGTATCATACATTTCTTTGAAAAGAACAACATTAGTCCAAAGAACTTTTGGTGATTGGGTGTGATGGCACCCCGGTTAATACTGGAACCAAAGGTGGAGTAATTACAATGTTAGAGCAACATCTTGAACGACCAGTACACTGGTTCATATGCCAACTTCACGCCAATGAACTTCCTCTGAGACACTTAATGTTTCGCTTAGATGGAGTAACACAAGGTCCTCGCAGTTACTCAGGTCCTATCGGCAAATTACTGCAATCATGTGAACAGATGGAAGTTGTTAACTTTGAACCAATTACAATTGATCTGCCTGAAGTTGACGTAGAATTAAACACCGACCAAAAGTATCTGTATGACATGTGCCAAGCTGTCACATCTGGGTACTGTAGCTCACAGTTATCGTCACGTAATCCTGGAAAACTCAGTCATGCCAGATGGCTCACGACCGCTAATCGAATATTACGTCTCAATGTTTCAACCGAACAAGTATCATCGACTTTGAAGAACTTAGTAAGTTATGCCTCTAAAGTTTATGCGCCCATGTGGTTCATTATAAAAACAAAGTCTTCATGCACTGAGGGTGGGAGGCATGTATTTGAAACAGTAACACGGACAAGATGTTTAAGTGATCAGGTGAAAATATCGTGTATCCAGTGATAAGCCGTAACGCCTACTTTGCCCATCCAAAAAATTTACTAGTTTCATGTTGAGAGACAACCGAGATACTGTTCGAGAATTAGCATTTCGTCGGATTTTGAAAGCAAGAAATCGAAAAAGGTCTCAACCGCCTGCTGTAAGACGTTTTAAGTTACCGCAGTTGAATTTCCTGGCCGAAGATTACACTGAACTAATTATCTGGAATGAGGCTGACATATCTGAACCAGCTCTTACAAACTACATAACCCACGATGAGTTAATATCGTATACTGAGTGCGACGATACACCGAAGATACAATTTGAAGAATTTCCGCGTCACACACAAGCTGTGGAACGAACAATCCGGCTTGTGACAGATGCCTCGCGCGCACTGCACGGGAAAAACAAAGAGATGGCTTCATAAGATGTAGATTGGAATCCAGGAATAAGATGCCCAAATACAACACTAAAAAGCAGTATATCTCGTAAGTAAATGTAAAAAGAATAGGAGGGTGGGAGGGTGGAACTCGACATGCAGCCACCTCCTCTTGGTGAGTTCTCGATAATTTGAATAAAATTACTATTCAAATTAACTAAGAGCTGCATAATTTAGCAAAGTTGCCATTCTTTGTTTTTCTGAAAAAAATTCCACTAAACGCCCATAAAAACAGTGCTTGCGGCAGACCTAAATAAAGTAGCGGGATCATGATATTTTAGAACATTATTACTGACGTATGTACACACCTTTTCCGCGATATTAGAAATGAAAAAAAGAAATTCTTCAAAAAAGTTAGTTTTTCGAGCACCCTAAAAAATAAATAAATATATGGCCTACTGTATATTAGGATATTCCAAATATTTTTTTTGCTTTTGGTTCAGTCCACCATTGTAAATTGTTACAATAATAAACACTGTTTTACATGCCAAAAACGGTGCCATTCCAACAATAACTTCGGGGTCTCGAAATTTAATAAAATGATTACGTTTTTCTATTGGTTCTTTGTTATGTAAAATGTATAATAGAGTGGGGGAATTACAATGCCACAAAAGAGAGTTATTCAGGAGTGAGACAGGTGTTAATGTTTTATCTTCTGTTTCAGATAAATGAAACTGATTTTTTCTAAAAAAATGAGTTATCCTACAAGAAAGAAAACGTTGCTATGGTTGATTGGCTACCCTTTGAAGAAGTTAGCCGAGAATCAGCTATCAACGAAAAGGGACATATTGAAGAAATTTTCCAAAATTCGCAAGGAAAAACCGAGAAAGTCAATTAGAGGAACTACTGACGATGTGGGAGAAGTCATGAAGATTTGGGAGCGAGCGGAAATACCAACCGGAATGAAAGCTTATCTTGTCAATCGTATGGAAAAATGCCATGGCAGGTATATAGCAATGAAGAAAAGCAAAGCCAAAACAAATAATCCAAGTTCAAAAAATCATCAAAATACATTTGAAAAAGACATTTAAAGACTTTGTGATATAGCTTCGCAGGATGCCATGGATAAGATCTGCATCAAGGAGGACGAAATATTCCTGCAGGATGAACGCAAAGAGAGAAAAATGGTTATGATTATTCTAGATAAGAGTTGATTGAAAAGATGAATAGGATTAAGAAGAGAAAAATGGATGAAGAATCACGGAAGGTAAAAGCGAAGAAATAATCTCAGTGATTAGAATCTAATGTACTTATGTATACCAGCTAGGCCGCAGTGGTTCTTAACCTGGGGGGCGCGCCCCCATAGAAACAGGAATTTCTCTAATTGTATTTGTTATTCTCTTAACGAGAGCATGGGCTAATATTGAGAAGTTATTGAGAATGTTATTTTGATTGAAGGGGGGCGTGGAGGGAAGGACCAATTCCTAGAGGGGGCATGGTAGTAAAAAGGTTAAGAACCACTGAGCTAGGGTGTACCACTTTTGGGTCATTTTCAAAAAGTCAAGGTCCAGGAGTCTAATGTTGTGCCAAATGATGTCCTAAACACGAATTTAACAAGCATTTTCTAATCCAACAAATTTTGAATCCCCCCACCCCCCTTGAAATTTTGCCCATCCCCTTTTCCTAAAAACCCCATATATCTAAAAAACTATCAACTTTATCGAAAAATGTTATAGAATAAAAATGATTTAGAATCAAACGTTCTATTAGAAAAGTTCATTAAGATAGAAATTTACGTAATTTTGAAAATTTTTATTTTCTTTTGTCCAAGAGCACCTTATTGTATTAATATAAAATAAGGTGCTTAAGTTACATTATTTATGAGTATATTGTGAGTATAATCCAAATTTAAAAATCCTTTTTTACATTGAATTTTAATAAACAAGCATTGTTTTTACTCTTATTGTTTCTTTTCAGACTGCTCTATTTGAAAAATAAATAAAAACTGAGTCAAACAGCTACAAAACAGCATGACTTTATTCTTGGTCGCTTGCAGGCTGATATTATGAGTTCATCTAAAATTGTTTTACCATCCAATAAAGATGTTCTAAGCCATTTTATTTATTTACGGAGAATGCAGTATAAGGGTCCAAAAGTTACAAAAGATTCTACTGTTAATGAAGTTCTACAGAAGCTACTAATAATATGGCAAAAAGCATGCATTCCTACTATAGATATTAGTAAAAACCCTAAAGGCAGGAAGATGCTGTTAAATCTAGAAGAAATGCATAATAATTTAATCAAGCACAAAAAAAGAGCAAGCTTTGAAAATGAACTCTCTAATTTCATGAAAATTATGGATTCCCTTTTTGACATCTCTTCTCAAAATGCCGTTGAATTAATCCAAAAAGACCGCATGAGAACTGAGCCTCAGAAAGCATATGATATTTCATTCTTAGAAGATCAAAGAACAAAACGAGAAACATGTTTAGGTTTGCTAGATGCAGATTATGCATCAAAAGTACAGCGCAAGTACATTAGATTAGAGAAAGAGAAGAAACGCAAAGAGAAACATAAATCAGTGAAGCAAGTGAGTGCTACAGCCAGAACATCAGAGACCCTTCTTTCTAGCACGACCAGTTCGGAGACAGACAGCTATGAAGAGTTTCCGACAGAACCTACAGCAGGACCTTCAAATGCTTCCAGCCCCAAAATATTCTTGCCTCGCCATTGGTTTCCTCCACTGCAGACAGACTTAATCTCTCTATTGGACAACGGACTGTTTTTGCTGCTGCAGTAGCCATTAGGTGTGGCAAGGATATTGAAAAACTGTCTCTCTCCAGGACCACATCTGCAAGAGCCGCTCGAAAGACAAGAAAACGAAAATATGAAACTTGCATCAAGGATTTTATTCCTCCTGATCACTGCCTAGTACATTGGGATAGCAAGCTGCTTACTAAATCATGTTCAGAACAAGAAGACCGCCTTGCAATACTTGTTACTGGATACCCAAATGTAGAAAAACTTTTATCAGTTTCTATAATAGATGATTCCACTGGATTGTCTCAAGCCACTTCTGTATTTCAAAGTATTGAAAAATGGAACTTGAAGCAAAATGTCTTTGGAGTATCATTTGATACCACTGCATCCAATTCAGGATGGATGAAAGGTTCCTGTAAGTTACTTGAAGAACTTTTGCAAAAGAAATTGATTTGGTTAGCATGCCGCCATCATGTGGCTGAAAGAGTTTTGTGTGCTGTGTATGAAACCATTTTTGGCCCAAGTAAATCTCCTGAGTTTGAGTTATTCAAAGAATTTCGCGAGTCTAAATGGAAGAAAATTAATACGAAATCTACATACAATGTTCTTGATGTTAAATCAAGGTATCAAAGAGGCCTAAAGGAAGAATGTGTAGAATTTATGACCCAATGTTTAAGAAAATCTGACTGCATTCCACGTGATGACTATAAGGAAGTTGCTGAAACAACTTTAATGCTTTTAGGAGAGGTTTCCAGAGAAAACAGTCATTGGCGGAAACCTGGTGCAATGCACCGTGCCAGGTGGATGGCAATGATTTTGTATACAAATAAAATGTATGCTTTTGCCCACCAAGCATCATATGATGAATCATTAAGAAATTAAAGAGAATGTGTCTATTTAATGCATTAATTTATGGAAAATACTGGCTTTTATGTTCTAATTCACTAGATAGTCCAACTAATGATCTGAAGTTTTATCATGATTTGGTGAATTACAAGAAGGAAGATAGGGAAGTTGCAAATGCTGCTTTGAAATCTTTTGCCAATCATTACTGGTATTTGACGGAGGAAGTGGTCCCTTTGAGTTTCTTTGGATCGCTAAGTAATGATGAAAAAGATAAGATCGCAAAATCATTAAACAAATATCCAGTTCCAGAAAATTATGTATGTGGGCAACCTGTTTTCCCCATTTTAAAGGAAGACACAAAGCTTCATCAGCTAGTAGGTCCAATTTCATGGCATTTATTTCAATGCTGTGTGTCAAAACCAGACTCATGGATAAAGAAACCAGCATCAACATGGGAAGAGGTCGATGACTACAACAAACTAAAAAACATTCTTTCATCTATTAGAGTAGTCAATGATACCGCTGAAAGAGGAATGAAGCTGGTTCAAGACTTTCATGACAAATGTCAAAATGAAGAAGAATTTCAAGGTCTTTTGCAAATTGTGGAAGAGAATAGAAGACTAATTCCTGATCCTAGTAAAGAGACTCTTAAAAGAATGAAACTCAGTAAAGAATAGTTCATTAACAGATAGATTAGGTATTTTTATTTGCAGAGATTGTTTTAATTTAGAAGAGGCTGATTTTTTTTTGTTATTAAGTATACCATAAATTGTCTTTTCTTATTTTATGTTTAAAAGCTCTTATATCAATGATTTCTAATTAGGAAACTTGTTTCTTTTTATTTTTGTGAGGAAAGTGTTGAATAAAGGAAAAAAAAAACGATGGGACCTCACAACTATAGATAAAGTGTTAATTTTTAGCTTTATTTTATATATATATAGTTTTGAGGTTGTCCTCACTTTGTATAGGCTAGTTATAATAAAAACTAATTATGATTTGCATTATAACTAGCAAATACAAAGCCCATCGCCGCGAAGCTGCATTGGGGTGATGCTTCAAAGGTGGCGGTAACACCTTATTTAAGAAGAAGGCACTGCAAGCAAAAAAATTTTCTAATTTAAATTTTTAAAAAATAAATGAAAATTTTCAAAATTAAGTAAATTTCTATTTTGATGAACTTTTCTAATAGAACGTTTGATTCTAAATCATTTTTATTCTATAATATCTTTCGATAAAGTTGATAGTGTTTGAGATATATGGGGTTTTTAGGAAAAGGGGATGCGCAAAATTTCAAGGGTGGGGTGGGGGGGATTCAAAATTTGTCGGATTAGAAAATGCCTGTAAAATTCGTGTTTAGGACATCATTTGGCACAACATTAGACTCCTGGACCTTGACTTTTTGAAAATGACCCAAAAATGGTACACCCTAATACCAGCTCCCTCTTCGAGTGAATACGGCGATGGCGAAGTCGAAGATTTCACAGTACACGAAACAAAGGCAAGCATAGCCAATAACTCCAATGTACTGTATATGCGACTACTAAGAAAGGAGTCACCCAGGAAGTGGCAATGACTATGGATCGTATCAACATTTCTGACAGACAAGCAGCCCTCCTGATAGCTTCTACTGCTCATTGTCTTGGACATTCATCAAAAGACTCGTCGGCTTCCCGGAGTCAATTCCGACGGACTGTATTCGTCACCGAGAAGAAAAGTTCTCTCGATCAGCTGAAACTCCGTTGGTGGTACATTTGGACACTAAGCTACTTTAGGATTTGACTCACACTACTTCCGATAAGGTTGACCGTCTGCCTGAGTTAGTATCTGGCAAAGGAATATAAAAGCTTTTGGCAGTTCCTAAGTTGAAAAGAGAAACAGGAGAGGGAATGGCTTCCGCCACGATCATAGTACTTGATGATTGGGCCCTTCAAAACTGCGTGATTGGAATGTGTTTCGACACTACCGAGGGGAACACTGGTCTTCGTGCAGGAGCTTGTACCTTACTTGACAAGCATCTGGGCAAAAACCTTCTCAACCTTGCTTGCCGCCATCACGTTGTGGACCTTATCATCGACAGTGTCTTTCGGGAGATGTTTGGCTGCAGCAGCGGGCCTGATATCTCATTGTTCAAAAGGTTTTAGAAGGAGTGGAAAAATATTAATAAGGATGATATTCACACTCATCTTCTTTCCATTCACTCAGAAAACATGAAGCGGCGAAGGCTAGAGATTGTTGGCTTCGCCAAACAACAGCTATCGGATCATCACCAGCCAAGAGACGATTACATGGAGTTTTTGGAACTAACCTTCATCTGCCTGGACAGTCAACCAGATAGAAGCATTCACATTTGGGCTCCAGGAGCATATCATCACGCAAGATGGATGGCCAAGGCTATCTACTGCTTGAACAATGTTCTATTCAGGCACCAATTTCGACTCGATGACCGCGAAGGCTTAGCAGTTGAGGAATGTGCCCGATTCATCTGTCTTGTTTTCCTCAAAATTTGGTTATGCGCTCCCAACATGGTGTATGCACCATTGAACGACCTCACGACTCTTCAGGATCTTGAAGATTATACAAAATCATCGCAAAAGTGTCTCTGAATACCAAGAAGACACTTCATCACCACCTGTAGTACATTAGTTTCAATAGAAACAAAGCAGACAATGGTAAAGTCACTAGACCGACCAGAAAGCAAAAACAGTACAATCAGAGTAACTCCAACAGACCGAATACCTCTTCGCCCGGCATCAAATATCACATTGAATCAGTTTGTGACCACAAGGTCACGTAACTTTTTCACAAAGCTGGGGATCCAGACGGATTGGTTACAACTATGTCCTGAAACATAACCTGACCAAGAAGACTACAAGAAAGGATCGGAGATGGCGTCAGGGCTCAAGTGTGTTAATGATGCCGCAGAAAGAGGCGTCAAACTTGTAGAAGATTTCAATCGTGGACGCACCAAAGATAAGGATCAATTTCAATACCTCCTTGAAGTTGTTGAACAACACTAGAAAAAATATCCTGGTCGCAGGAAATCCAACCAGTAATTCACTTTGTACTTGAATACGATGACATCACATATCCTAGTAAGGTGGTCACTGCTCATATTCAGTTGATGCAATGTGTGTTGATGTGATTATTGTTGTTATTCTGATTTTTTTTAAAGGCTTCCTTGTTGTCATAGCCAACGTTAACAATATTTGCATCTTTTATTTTATGCAGTTTTGATGCAATGCATCTCAGTTTATGCTCCTCAGTTAGCAAACAGATGCTAATTGTTTTTCAGTGGTTCGAGAATAGATACGTTGAATTACACTCTTGCTTTGCTGGTAAAATGTGGACAAGTGTGTCAAGGAAGATAACAAAATTACATAAAATAATGCGATATTCAGGGAGGTAGGACGATGCGTGCACTTACGAAAAAAAAATGGAAAGGGTACATTTATCAGGGTAGCAAATTGATTTCATCGAAAGCCATAAAGATAGCTCAGCGAAAATATAACGAGGAAAGTATGAATCATGAAGCAAACCATGAAATGAAAAATGAAATAACGGAACTTTGATTTTGTCAATGTTAATGGTTCGGAAACAATTTATGACATTCCAGTGGTAAAATTGGTTACATGTTACATATACCTCATTCTGCAGATATCGAATCAAATTTTTATATATTTCGCGACCCTTAAATATTAATTGATCTCGGAGGTTTTTGACATGTAAGGTTTATACCATATGTCAAAAGGAACAAAATGGCGCAGTGGCTCGGGAAATTTAGAAGAAAAAATAATTACCATATATATACAGTATATATATATATATATATATATATATATATATATATATATATATATATATATATATATATATATGAATACTCATATATATATATATATATAAATAATTTTATATTACGTATAAAGGAAAATATACTTTTGGTTTCCTTGCCAAGTCAATAATTCGCTGTTGTACTTTCAGGGTACTTCAACATTCTAACTGTGCCTGAAACAAAGTCCCTCCCATACTTTCCATGTACTTTCCATATACCTTCTTACGGAATCTAAGTGACTACTGTACAGTACTTTCCAGCTACTTTTCGTAGTGTTCGTATGGTAGTATTTGGAAAGTATACATAAAGGATACATTTTAAAGTATATGTGATACAAGATCCGTTCGAGGGTTGAGTGGAGGTTTGTCAGACCATGTGTTTGTATTGCGTAAACATAAGTGGGTTGATGTTCGGTATAACAAAGAAAGTGGACAGAAAATAAACGCTGGAAAGTTGAATTCGAATGAGATTGTAACTTAATAGCGAACAGACGAAAAGTAGAGCAAGTCCTTGGAGATATATATAACGAATATATGGAATGTATATTAGGAATGCTTAGTGAAGACAGCATCTGATGTATGTGGGTGCGTACTTAAATGGAGTTAGAGAAAGGCCACTGCGCAGTGAAACGATGAGAGAAAAATGCAGTGAAAATTAAAGAAGAGAGTCTGGGAAAGAATGTTACAAAGGTAACCTTGCACTGAGGAAAGATGTAATGAATTATAAAAAAATGTAAGAAGAATTTTGAACAAGTGACAAAGAGAAGTGTGAAGAGAACAAAAGTAGATAAAGACTTTGGAAGGAAGTTGAATGGACGGAGTGCGGAAAATATATATATTTTTTTAAAAGAAGTGAGCAAGTGCAAATACCAGTCAGGTACAATAACCAGTAACATGAAAGATAAAAATGGCACTATGTTAGTGCAACACCAGCAAATACGCGAAAGACTTAAAAACTATTTTAGTGAGCTGGTAAATGGGATAAACGAACAAGATTCAAATGGGAAAGCAGTTGGTTTTGTTGGCGTGTGTAGAAGTGTATAACTAGGAGTAGAAGATGCGATATCAAATTAGAGAAGTTGAACGAGCTGTATTCAAACTGAAGAAAGAAAAGTCGGCGGGAAATAACGGGGTATGTAATGAAATAATTAAATGTAGAGTTGGATAATGATAAAAAAAGGAATATATATATATATATAATATATATATATATATATATAATATATGAGGGGGGGATGAATTTCACACTTAAACACGTGAAATGAATTAATGATGCAAATGTTGGAATAATTTTTTTTTTCATTGTGGGTTTGCATCATATACATATATATATATATATATATATATATATAATATATATATATATATATATTATATATATATATATATATATATACGCGCAACAAAATCAACAGAACAACACGTGATCTTTTCTAAGCAAAGAACCACAGGGAAAAAGGAAAAGGAAACACGAATCCGAGCGCTTTCGTAATATATTCACATCTTCAAGGACAGAAAGAAATAGCTATTTCTTTCTTGTCCCGAAGATGTGAATATATCATGAAAGCGCTCGGATTTCGTGTTTCCTTTTCCTTTTCCCTGTGGTTCTTTGCTTATATATTATATATATATAATATATATATATATATATATATATATATATATTATATTGAAATAACAACCAATATGAAAGCAACAGGAAAAGAAAAACACAAACAACAGAAATAAGTAAATTCGAAATTTTTAATTTTCAGTTCAAAGCGATAAACTGGGAAGACGTTGCATCCACCATGGAAGTAAGAGATTGGAAAACCATTTTCGAGGCCAAGACAACGAAACAGATACTAATGACTTTTGAGGAGAAGACGCTGGAAATTGTGAAAAGACATGTCCCAAAAATACAGCAAAGAGAAAAGACAAGCAGGTTCGAGAGACAAAAGAGGTTATTGTTCCAAAAGAGAAAAAGAGTGACTGCAAAACTAAGTAACTGTAAAGATAACAACATCAGGAAAATATTAAATGATAAACTGCAAAGTTTCGATGACGTCATGCAGGAACTAATTGAGAAGCATACAGAAAAAGACGACGACGACGCTATAGAAGTGATAAAGGTTAACTCAAAGTACTTCTATAATTTTGCAAAAAGGAAGTCGAAAAACCATGCGACTATCAGACCTCTGAAAAACGAGAACAGTGCTTCATCTGATGATCTAACAGAAGTATCTGAAATATTAAGAGCTCAGTACGAATCATCTTTCAGTACCCCAAACACTGACAAACTGATATGCGATAGAAAAGCGTTCTTTGAAGAAGAACTACAAGGGGAAAGTATAAAGGACTTCGACTTTACGACAGATGATATAACACAAGCTATAGGGAAACTAAAAGCACACTCAGCGGCAGGGCCGGATAAATGGAATGCCACACTAATCAAAAACTGCAAGAATGCAATCGCTGAACCCCTGTATTAGATATGGAGGCGATCACCAGACACGGGAGAAATACCGGGCATCCTGAAGAGCACGAACATAGTCCCAATATATAAAGGAGGAGATCGATCCGAGGTCAAAAACTACAGGCCAGTGTCGCTTACATCTCATCTCACTAAAATATTTGAAAGAATACTTAGACAGAAAAACTATGACTTTTTGGAAACTCAGAAAAAATTCAATGATAAGCAACATGGGTTTCGGTCGGGCAGATCATGCCTATCACAACTAATGGAACACTACAACAACATTATTGATGCAATGAAAACTAATGAAAACTGTGATGTAATATACACAGACTTTGCCAAAGCGTTCGACAAGTGCGATCATGGAATCATAATACATAAATTGAAATATATGGGAATAAGAGGAAAAGTAGGGAAATGGATATATAATTTCCTTAGTGAGCGGCGGCAAGTCATTACAGTACAAGGAATATCTTCATCAGAATCAGAAATCCTCAGCTCAGTACCACAAGGAACAATATTAGCTCCACTACTCTTCATAATCATGCTAACTGATATACAGTAGATGAGGACGTTACCAGAGACAGCACAGTAACATCCTTTGCGGATGTCACAAAGATCAGTAGAAAAATAAGAAACCCAGAAGATATAGGAATAGGATCTCTACAAACCGACATGAACAGACTCTACAAGTGGACGGATGACAACAATATGAAGTTTAACACTGAGAAATTTCAGCTGTTACGGTACGGAAAAAGGGAAGACCTAAAATCCATCGAATATTATAGCCAAATGGACATGAAATTCAGAGAAATTCTAGAGCAAAAGATTTAGGGGTTGTAATGACTGATGATGCGAAATTTGAAACACAAAACAAGATAGCAGAAAACAGAGCAAAGAGAATAACGGGGCAGATACTAACAACCTTTAAACGAAGGGATAGGAATATAATGACTCCTCTACTGAAAACACTGATCATACCTAAATTGGAATACTGGTCGGTCCTAACATGCACATATAAAAAAGAAGACATTAGACAATTTTGGGGCGTTTTGTAATTTTTTACCTTTTTATCTTTAATTAATTTCGTTTTTTCATATTTTTCAGATAGATAATTCTACCATTACGTCTTTAAAATTTTAATAATGGCTTTTAGAGGATGTACCCATAGTCCAGACATATTTTGTTATATTTGTGGTCGGTATGTTGTTGTAAAACAAAGGACAAATGTAACGACCTTCATTAAGAGAGCTTATCATGCTTATTTTGGAATCAAATTAGGAGATCAAGACAAAAGTTGGGCTCCACACAAGGTTTGTCTTACGTGTGTTGCGGCAATAAGGAATTGGAGCGAAGGTAAAAAGAAAAGTTTGCCATTTGGGATCCCTATGGTATGGCGCGAGCCTAGAAACCATACCGACGACTGCTACTTCTGTTCTTGCAATGTTGAAGGTTATAATGCAAAGAATAAAGAGAGCCTTCAATACCCAAGTCTTCCATCTGCAATAAGGCCGGTACCCCATGGTCCAGAAGTTCCTATTCCCCGCCCACCCGAGAGTCTGGATCAATACAATTCAGATTCTGATTCAGCTCCAAATCCAGACAATGATGACGTTTATGAACAGCCAACAGCTGACCGAGATCCTCCTAAACCATTAACCCAAGGCGAACTAAATGACTTAGTCAGGGATTTGAATCTGCCTAAGGACTCTGCAGAACTTTTGGGATCTAGATTGCAGGAGAACAATTTATTGGCATCCGACACATACTTCGCTTGGTACAGAAATCGTGAGAAAGACTTCGTGCCTTTTTTCGAAGAAGATGATCCCTTGGTATTTTGCAAGGACATCACAGGATTAGTGTGCAAGCTAGGCATCGAATACCAAACCAGTGACTGGAGGTTGTTTATAGATTCCTAAAACCAGTCTAAAAGGAGTGTTACTGCACAACGGTAACAAATATGCATCAATCCCAGTGGCCCATTCTACTCATTTAAAAGAGACCTATGATAACATGAAACTGCTTCTGGAAAAAATTCAGTATCAAAATCACAGATGGATATTGTGTGGGGATCTCAAAGTCCTTTACATGTTACTTGGGCAGCAATCAGGATACACTAAGATGCCATGTTTCATCTGCGAATGGGATAGTCGAGCACGTGACCAGCACTGGAATAGGAAAACTTGGCCTCCTAGAGAGAATCTTACCCCAGGATCAAAGAACATTTTACATGAACATCTAGTTGAACCAAATAAAATCCTCCTACCACCCTTGCACATTAAGTTAGGCTTGATGAAGCAGTATGTCAAAGTATTGAAAAAGAAGCATGGCTTGGTTTCAAAGATGTTGTTGAAAACTTCTTGGGAAACTACAAAAGCCAAAATTATGAAAGACTGGTGGAAAATATGCTTAAAAAGTTTTGCGCCTTAGGCTGCAACATGAGCCTGAAAGTTCACTTCTTATTTTCGCATCTGACCGTTTTTCTCGAAAATCTCGGAGATGTCAGTGAGGAGCAAGGGGAACGATTTCACCAGGGCATCAAAACCATGGAAAGAAGATATCAAGGAAGATGGCATACAAATATGATGGCGGATTACTGCTGGTGTCTGCAACAAGATCAGCCTAACGCACAGCATAAGAAAACATCAAAGAAGCACCGGTTTAGTCGTCATTAGTCAGATCTACCTTCGTAGTCTTAAGTCTTTGGAATAAGTCCTGAAATGTTTGCAAGTAAAGAAGGTAAATATATTTTGTTTCTTTCAGTTATTTTTTATTCTTTCATAAACAAGCAATATGCTTGTCCAAGAGCTAGGAGCTATTTAATTCTGCTTTAATTAGGTTTTACTCTATTACCTAAAGATTTCGTGCTGCAAGGGGTGTTGTAATATCTCATCTGTCCCCAAATGTTAACCACCCATTGATGGGAGAAGAGAGAGTATTTTGCTGGGAACGGGACTGGTTGTTATACATATTTACCCTACATTATTATGTAAGCGTTACTGTAGTCTATAACAACAAAATTTATGGTTTAGCATGTGCAATCCAATGTTGGTCTCGATTAGATGGTTCACATTTGGGGATAAATGGGGGATTTATGACGCACCCTGTAGTAAGAAAACCATACGTGATAGGGAAAAACTAACTATATGTTTGAGATCAGCGCACTCAAATTATATAGAATCACCAACTAGTTTGTAAAAATCGATCGACAAGTTTTCAAATGTGTACTGGTGTTATTATTGTTGAATGGAACGAAAAGTTTTATGTGGGAGTAGTATTTGTGTAAACGTTAAGGGTGAATTCAGTGACTGGTTCAGTAATAATGCTCTAAGTACGAGAGGGTCTGTAATGTGTATGATGTCTCCATGGTTGTTTAATGTGTATATGGATGCGGCAATACGTGAGAGGAAAGCATTAATGACAACGAGAGAAGTAAACCACAATTTGGAAGAAAATGAGTGGCTGCTGTCCATCTGATGTATGCTGATGACGCGGTGTTTCTGAGGGAATCAGAAAACGAGGTAAGGAGAGAAGGGACAAATATCATTGACGTACGTGAAAGGAGTTTATTGAAAGCGAATGTGGCTAAAAGTAACGTTCTTGTCTCGGGGAAAAGAGGGAGAGCCAGTGTGTAATATTGTGGCGAATGGAGAAAATTGAAAAATAAAGTGAAACTGAGTGGTTCTTCTCCATACAGCTGTTCCGCAAACTCCAGCATGAAGTATTCTAAGATTTCTTGATAAACGTGACTATTGACAGTTCTATTTACAAATGCAAGTGACCCCACACTATTTACATTTATGCAACCTTCGCATTTTCCATTTTATGCAATGGAAAATACATCGAGACTCGTAACCCGATTGGAAATGCATTCATTTATGGAACCATAATATAAATATTCAAAATTAAAGAATATCCAGCGATACAGCGTAACGCGGAGCGAATATAAAATGTTTTATCTTTAATGTTTCATTGTCATTGTAACTTAAACTTACAAATATATTTAACACAATTTACAGCGAATAATTATATGGAGGAAAATTATTATCCCAATTTTTATTACCAAAATTTCACATAATTTAGTTCAGCAGTTCCTTAAATATGGGGGGAGAAAAGAGGGGCTGCACTGAAACGAATTGGTCCGATTTGAAGGAGGGATTTGTAATGTTTGGCACTTCCAGGAGTGCGGTTATTTGTGGGATTATAATAAAGGCTGAGATAGATTTGAACCAATAGTGGAATGGTAAAAATGTTAATTTCACAATTATTTTGCAAATTTAGGGATAATATTTGTTCTAAATTATAATGAAGATATAATCACTTCGGGCAATACGTGAGATACTTTTCAAGTAAATGTTGCTGAAATTAAAGTAAGAAATTAACATAAAGTACTTATATTTAACCCCTTCCGTGTTCATTTTGCGCGTAACGTAACGTAACGTAACCATAATTACCACGTACAAGTACGTACAAAACAGCGAAAGGGTGAAGAACACTGGATTTCATTACAGTTCCCCCAACGACCATTTTTATATAATTTAATTAATAATAATGAACATTTCTTCTAAATATAAAATTAATAAAAGCATTATATAAAATATTATACTGACTTTATACAATATATATATACAGGGTGGGCGGAAAGTAGCTCCCTATTTTGGATTGGTAAAAAAATACGTATATTATCCATTTATTTCAGAAGAAATAATATGAAAAGGTAGGCATACATGGTAGGTTTTCTGTAAAATTCAATGTGGGCTCCAACTCTTTCCACCAGCTTCTGGAGCCGCCCAGGAATGGCGTCCACTGACTTTAGCAGGAACTCCGGCGGGATGGAGGACATGACTTCCCGAATTCGGTCCTCCAGTTCTTCCAATGTCCTCGGTTTGGTGCGGTAGGACTTCTTCCTTTACCCACCCCCAAAGAAAGAAGTCGCACGGTTACCGCTGAAAAACGGCAGAATCGGTTCAGTGTAACGGTGTGGTGTGGTATGACCTCAGATCAGGTTGTGGCCCGTTCCTTCTGCGCAACACCATGAATGCTGAGCGGTACCTTGCTATGTTGCGAAACGAGGTCTGGCCGGTTGTCAGCACATGGGAGAACATCGACGATCTGATATTTATGCAAGATGGCGCCCCTCCGCACTTCGCTCTTGTTGTCCGTGAGTGGCTGGATGCCCACTTCCCTGGGCGTTGATGGGTCGTCGTGGTCCACATCAATGGCCAGCCAGGCCCCGACTTGACACCGTGCGACTTCTTTCTTTGGGGGTGGGTAAAGGAAGAAGTCTACCGCACCAAACCGAGGACATTGGAAGAACTGGAGGACCGAATTCGGGAAGTCATGTCCTCCATCCCGCCGGAGTTCCTGCTAAAGTCAGTGGACGCCATTCCTGGCGGCTCCAGAAGTTGGTGGAAAGAGTTGGAGCCACATTGAATTTTAGAGAAAACCTACCATGTATGCCTACCTTTTCATATTATTTCTTCTGAAATAAATGGATAATATACGTTTTTTTTTACCAATCCAAAATAGGGAGCTACTTTCCGCCCACCCTGTATATATATATATATATATATATATATATTATATATATATATATATATATATATATATATATATATATATATATATATATATATACACACACAGGGTGTTTCAGGAGGAAAGATCAATACTTCGGGAGGTGATAGTATCGGTCATTATGAGAAAAAAAGTCCATATGAACATGTGTCTAATTCTGAATGGTTACGGAGATAGAGCTGTTTGAATCTACAAATATAAAAGCATTGTTAATGGTAATCAAGAAAGAGAAACCAATTACTGTTTCTAACATTTAATGTTTAAACATTGGCATTTTGAATGGTATCAGATACAGAAATTACAAATTTGTTACAGCAATACGTTTTCGAAAATCCCACCGTCAACCTCAATGCACTTTGCAACTAGTGTGCGAAGATCGCCTGTTGTTCGTCTGAGTTGATCTTGACGTTCCTTTATGTGGGCAGCAGCATCCAAAATGCGCGCGAGCAATTCGTCTCGTGTATCCACCTTTCTTTTGTAAACTTGACTTTTCATCCATCCCCACAAACAATAATCTAACGGAGAGAGGTCTGGAGACCTTGGTTGCCATTGAATGGGACCACCGCGGTGGGGAGGAAGAGCTGCGCGCGCATCAGATTCAAACAGCTCTATCTCCGTAACCATTCAGAATTAGACACATGTTCATAATTATGAACTTTTTTCTCACAATGACCGATACTATCACCTCGTGAAGTATTGACCTTTCCTCCTGAAACACCCTGTATATATATATATATATATATATATATATATATATATATATATATATATATATATATATATATATGTGTGTGTGTGTGTGTGTGTGTGTGTGTTGTATCTTAGTCGTACAGCTGAAATAGGATAAAATAATTTATAAAATATGTATGCAATTTATAGTTTATGTGGCGTGATATTTTTGCCATGCATAGTGGTATATTCACGTTTTGGATGATTGGAAATGTCGTATGCAGTTACAATCTCATATTCGTGGATCATCTCTCTCTTCCCCTTTCCAGCATTTCAATGCTGCAATTTTGCAGCCCCTACTCCATCGCAACCTTCCTCTCCCCTCCAGCTAAATGTGTAAAAGGACGAATACCTAACTTCATCTTTCAAACAAAAAGCTGAGCATGTATATTTCTAAATAAAATAGTATTGAAAAGTCAAAAAATTAACTTTTTCGGTTTTGCGAATTGCATTCACGCATCGTGCGTCCGAATGTCCTCCCAAAATACACTTTAAAAGAAATAATAAACTTTCTAACACGTAAGGAAATAGTTTTAGTAATAATAAAAAATAGTTATAAAATGTAAATGAAAAGTAATAACTTAATTTACACATCGAGTCTTTAATAAATTAATTAAAAAAACAGAAATATAATAAAATTCATAATTAATAATTAAAATTATAAATAGCGCGTATAAAAATAATTTTAATATTAATTTATGAAAATTAAAAACAAAAATTTTAAATAAAAAGTTATAAAAAATAAAAAGAAGAATTACGAAAACATTAAATTTTATAACAATTTTATAAATAATAGTAATGATCTGTTCCAAATCAAGAGGAAATTGTGACAAAACACTAAATATCTCAAATTACAAACTAAGATAAGAAAAAATAAAATGGTTTTATTCGAGTTACTCCTTCATCTGTTTTTTAACCAAATTTAAGGTGGAGAAATTTAATACCCAACAACAACAACAACAACAACAACAGAAATGATGC
The DNA here is from genome assembly GCA_023014485.1 of Bathynomus jamesi. NCBI lineage: Eukaryota > Metazoa > Arthropoda > Malacostraca > Isopoda > Cirolanidae > Bathynomus > Bathynomus jamesi. The sequence continues at coordinate 45,150 of JAJOZX010004001.1, read as the reverse complement.
GAATCCATTCACGAGAAAAATTTAATCAAATTCAGCTGTATTGAGTAACACGGAAACACGGAATCAGTATAAAATGTTTCATTGTAATGTTTCATTGTAAGTGGTCAACAACTTAAGTGATTTATATATATATATATATATATATATATATATATATAATATGGTGTCCGAATGTCTCAACTGAATGGGCAGTGGAAAATGCATTAAAACTCGTAACCCGATGGGAAATACATTTATTTATGAACCGTAACATAAATATTCAAATGCTTCCCATTTACTTCAAAGCACGTTAGTGTAATTCATTAATTAAGCAATGTATTTCTCACTGAGTTGAGACCTTTTGAGCACCTTGTATATATATATATATATATATTATATATATATATATATACATATATACACATGGAACAAGGGACTCTTCTGGGAAAATTAAATCCACTATAGTCGGAATAATTAATGGTAAATGACAAATACTATAGTTTTTCTTCTTCATGATGGAAGCCCAACGTGGGCAACGGGTCACTCGCAAAGAGGCCCCGAAATTTAGCTTCCATCACCTGCAAAGCTATCTGCTAAGCTGGTGAAGGAAACTATATTCTGGGACCTCTTTGCTAGTGACTCGTTGCTCACGTTGGGGTTCCATTAGGAAAAAGTAAACCTATAGTAGCTATATTTCATTCACTATTACTTATTCGCCCTCCAGTGGATTTAATTTTCCAGGAGACGTTCCTTGTTTCATGAACGAGCTGTGTGTAACATAAAAGTTTCTCAGGGGAACAGTGAGTTGTAACATATATACACGAGTGTGTGTGTGTGTATATATATATATATATATATATATATAGAGAGAGAGAGAGAGAGGAGAGAGAGAGAGAGAGTTACAAGGAAAGGAAAAGAAGTACCTCAAAAGGCCTTGCGGCCCATACCGAGGAGGTACCAATAGCAACGGGTGCCAGGGAAAATTTTCTACACCCTTAAATAGTGTGCAAGATTTGGTCTAACCATTTCTTGAACTGATCCACAGAGGAACTGTTCACAACTTCTGAAGGTAACCTGTTCCACGTGTCACAGATCTTATACGTAAAGTAATTCCCACACACACTAGTCCTAAACCGTTTCAAATCCAACTTCCAACCATTGTTGCGAGTTGGGTTATCATTTAAACGAAACATGCTTCTAAAATCGACATCGTTGAACCCGCGTAAGAGCTTGAAAATCTCGATCAGTTGACCGCGCAGCCTCCGAGTTTCCAGCGAAAACTCAGGCGCGTAACCGTCGATTGTAGCCCATATGCCTAACGGAAGGGATGAACTTTGTGGCCCTCGCCTGCACTCGCTCCAGCCTCTCAATATCTTTCCTGAGGGTGGGCGACCAGAACTGCACAGCATACTCCAGGTGCGGCCGAACCAGGGAATTGTACAGAGAGAGCACAATCTCCTTGTTCCGAAACTGAAATTGCCTCCTGATATAACCCAACAGCTTCTGGGCTCTCTTTTCCACCTCTACGACAGTCACCAGGCACCTGGCCCGTCTCCAACGATTTGTTGAAGACTGTATCCAGGTGGGGAGCCACCTGGTCGCGCACCTCCCTCGACACTCTGGGGAGAAACTGGTCTGGCCCAGGAGCCTTAAACGCGCTCAGTTTGACTATTCTATCGGCAACAGGCCAGCACCTTCGTGCCTCACGCCTGGCTCGGGGATGATGCGGGTGTCCTCCCTGGTGAACACTCCCGCAAAGTACTCATTAAGCACATTGCCAATGTCCACGTCGGAGGTCCGCAGAAGTCCTTAGGGTTCCCCTTGCAGAGGCTTGCCACCCGTAGTTCTTCGTTACGTTTCGCTAGCCTAACCTTCGCCTTCACTTCCCTACACAGGCGGACATACGCTTCAGTGTTCTCATGGGAAAGATTGGCCTTCGCCCTCCTACACGCTACTTTCCTATTTCGGATAGCCGAAGCGATGTCACGATTGAACCACTTAGGCTACGTTGAAGCAGGGGTGACCGGTTTTAATGGTATGGCAGCAGACTACAGCACCATAAACTCGTCCCGGAATGCACTCCACACTCCCTCAACATCGCAGCCGACCTCTAACCCCATCTCACGTACGCTATCCCTGAGGCTAACAAAGTCAGCCCGCCGTAGATCGAGCTTACTGCCTCTCGAGTTACTACGCTTCACCCGAGGGACGCACACACGGAACATAATCCGACCGTGATCACTCCCGCCCAACGATTCGTCAACGGAGAGGCCAGTGACGAGGTTGCCTTCGGTCGTGAATACTAAGTATAGAACGTTTTCGCCTCGTGTAGGCTCATTGACCCACTGAGTGAGGAAGTTCTCATCAGCAAAGTCAACTAGCCTCCTCCCTTCAGCATCAGCAGTTCTGTCTTCCCACTTTATGCCGCGACAGTTGAAGTCTCCTAAAACTACACACATCCTATCCCCTAGCAGGCTACGGAGTTCGGTGTACAGGGCTGTATCCTCCTCGAGGAGGAGATGCGGAGGTCTGTACACCAAGATTAACCTATAGTTCGTCCCTCCCACGTTCAGATCGACGCCAAGCAGCTCTCGTTCCGACCCGAACTGGCAGTCAACCGGACTCGACGTGTCCCTGACGTATATTAGTACTAGTGATGTAGCGGATGTCATTTTTTTCACATCCACGGATGCGGATGCGGATGAGGATGTTTGATTTCAACATCCGCGGATGCGGATGCGGATGCGGATGTCTACATTTTCGTTATTTTTAGGATATATTCGAGATTTTTTGTGTTTAACGTATATAATAAGTTATTATATAGAGAGAGCTGTAGCTATAATGTAGTATAATTGATTAATTGTACAATAATTGCTGTACTTTTCTCTGAACATATAAAATAATATCAAGCATCTAACTAATATAGAAATCAATTAGTGAATTCGTCTGCAAATAAATTCGTTATATTTTTGAGTTTCAGCCACAATTAGAAACCATAATTGTTACCAGGATGCGGACGTGAACCCAACTCAAATGCACCCCACCGACCTCTTTCCCCAACCTCCACCCTTATAGAAAGAGATCTTTAATTAGCTTGATAACTATTTATATTAAGTTTAAAGTTTTATTAGGCATATTTATAAATGAGTAATTAAAATAAAGTAAACTAAGATGTTCATCGTTTAATGTTCAAACTTAATTATAGGAAGGTTATGCTTAAGGAACATTAATTTTTCTACCTTTTCTGCTGCCAGTCTGTTTCTCTTTTCATCATATATTAATCCAGCACTGCTAAATAATCTCTCGCTTGGTACGTTTGTTGGAGGACAGGCTAAATGTTTCCTTGCAAGTTACTCAAGTATGGATAGATATTCTGCGTATTTTTCCACCAACTAATAGGATTGTCACATGCAGCCAGGCGTTTTCTTGGTGATAGCTCTCGATCATTTTTACTACATCTTTTGACATCGCGTAGGTCTCGTCATTGCTGCTTGACTCAAGAAACTGAGAGACAGATTCTGTGATAGATTTGCTTGTTGAAGGTGTTGGTTCTGTCACTGAAATTTATTCTTTTGGTGGGTGGCGAAGCGACAGATTCAAGAGATTGAAGCTCTTCAACTGCTTTGCCAAGTGATGATTTAACTCGTTCTAATGTACTAGGTGAAAATAACTTAGCTTTGTAACGTGGATCTAAGTAGGTTGCAAGAGAGTAACTTCATACAAGAACAGCCTCTCGTCTTGTCGCTTGCATCACTTTTTCGCACAATGAACTAGTTCAATTAATATAGTAGAATTTGATAATTTCCGCTTATTAATGACATTTTATCTCAACGGTCCACATCCGCACGACATCCGCAGTCCAAAGTGCGGATGCGGATGCGAGAAAATGTGCGAATGTTTCGCGGATGCGGATGCGGATGTGACCTACATCACTAATTAGTACTCCTCCACCCTCCCCACGGGTGCGGTCTTTGCGAAACATTCTATACCCGGGAATGTCGAACTCCCCAACGTAGTCCCTACGATCAGTATGAATCCAGGACTCGGTGATAGCAACGATATCCTGGTATTCTGATGCTAAGAGCGCCCGTTGCTCGCAAAACCTGTTCCTAATCGACCTAGCATTAAAAAGCATTGCACGGAGGGAGCCTTCCCTATTCTGACGGGCCCCTAGCACGACCCGTTTCCCGAACAGCCAGGGCTGTCGGGGGTTGAAGAGCCCCTCACTAACGAGGGGGCAACTTCTGCAGGAGCCTGAGCCCCCTCCAACGTGGAAGGAGGGTCACCCACCTGTACCTGGTCGCACCCTTCAGTTGAAGGTACGTTCGCCACCGGCTCATCATCATCTCTCCCCGGTGAGGGCCCACCATCTCTCCCCGGACTCGACCTCACCATTCTGTATAGGTGCCGGTCGAGCAGCGCGCCTAGCACACCTTTACCCTTGTCATTGAGGTGGACACCATCCCTCTGGTAAAGGTCCCATCTACCCGAAAATGCGTCGAACGGGACAATAAACCTCACGCCCAGCGGGACGCACAAGTCCCCTTGCCGTGACCCGACAATTCAGCGCAGGACAATTCAGCGCCGACAATTCAGCGCAAGACAATTCAGCGCAAAGACAATTCGGCGCAAGACAATTCAGCGCAAAGACAATTCAGCGCAAGACAATTCAGCGCGAAAATACCAACAAAGAAGAAGAAAGAACAAATCCAGAGGGAAGAGAGGCTTGCAACTGTTAGGTTAGGTTAGGTTAGGTTAGGTTTCTAGTTTTTGAAATAAAATCTTAATTTTAACAATTCTAACAAATTTTGTTTTTTTAAATAAAATTTTAATAACTATACTCCTTTGAATTTTATCTCCGATTTGTCACTCCTTCGTTGTCACTCCTTCGTTACGGTATTTATGTCACTCCTTTGTTATGTCACTCCTTTGAAATGTCACTCCTTCGATACAGACCCAATTTAGCATATATATAAATATACAAATTTTTCTCTTTTTTATTTATTGCGATTTATTTTTATTATTTTTAACTAAACTTTTAACTGTACTGACTTGCGCTGAATTGTCGGCGCTGAATTGTCTTGCGCTGAATTGTCTTGCGCTGAATTGTCTTTGCGCTGAATTGTCGGCGCTGAATGGTCGGCGCTGAATTGTCCTGCCCTGAATTGTCGGTGCGCCAAGTCTTGCACCCTCTCGTTGATGCCAATGACCTTACTGATCGCGTGAGAGAGGAGAGAGAGAGAGAGAGAGAGAGAGAGAGAGAGAGAGAGAGAGAGAGCTCAGTACGAATCATCTTTCAGTATCCCAAATACTGACAAATTGATATGCGATAGAAACGCGTTCTTTGGAGAAGAACTACAAAGGGAAAGTATAACGGACTTCGACTTTCGACGGATGATATTACACAAGCCATAGGGAAACTAAAAACACACTCAGCGGCAGGACCGGATAAATGGAATGCCACATGATCAAAAACTACAAGAATGCAATCGCTGAGCCCCTATACTGGATAGGGAGACGATCACTAGACACGGGAGAAATACCGGGCATCCTGAAGAGCGCGAACATAGTCCCAATATATAAAGGAGGAGATCGATCCGAGGCCAAAAACTATAGGCCAGTGTCGCTTACATCTCATCTCACTAAAATATCTGAAAAAATAGTTAGACAGAAAATCTATGACTTTTTGGAAACTCAGAAAAAATTCAATAACCAACATCGGTTTCGGTCATGCAGATCATGCCTATCACAACTAATGGAACACTAAAACAACATTATTGATGCACTTGAAATACTATGATGTACTATACACAGACTTTGCTAAAGGTCACACGTGTGACCATGGAATCATAATACATAAACTGAAGTATGTGGGAATAAGAGGAAAAGTAGGGAAATGGATATATAATTTCCTTGGTGAGCGGCAACAAGTCGTTACAGTACAAGGAATATCTTCATCAGAATCAGAGGTCCTCAGCTCAGTACCACAAGGAACAGTATTAGCTCCACTATTCTTCATAATCATGCTAACTGACATAGAGACAGCACAGTAACATCCTTTGCAGATGACACAAAGATCAGTAGAAAAATAAGAAACCCAGAAGATATAGGATCTCTACAAACCGACATGAAGAGAATCTACAAGTGGACGGAAGACAACAATATGAAGTTTAACACAGAAATTTTAGCTGTTACGGTACGGAAAAAAAGAAGATCTAAAATCCATGGAATAATATAACCCAAATGGACAGGAAATTCAGAGAAATTCTAGAGCAAAAGATTTAGGGGTTGTAATGACAGATGATGCGAAATTTGAAACACAAAATAAGATAGCAGTAAACAGAACAAAGAGAATAACTGGGCAGATATTGAGAACCTTTAAACGAAGGGATAGGAATGTAATGATTCCTCTACTGAAAACCTGATCATACCCAAATTGGAATACTGCTCGGTCCTAACATTCCCATACAGGCCTGGATTAACCATTAAGCAAAATAAGCACGTGCTTAGGGCACCAAGGGAAGGGGGCACCACAGAGTTTTAATAAAATAAAATTAATAAATAAAATTAAAAAACAGGTTATATTTAATATAGTTGTGGGGTCTGGCCTGGGGGATGGCCTGGAAGAAAACTGAATTTTTAATCTATTATTTCACATTCAGCACTTATTGAGTCTTAATGTCTTGTCAGTTAGACAATGGAAGGGTCGAGGGGGAACCATTGTTGGGCTGTGCTTAGGGCATCCGTTGGCCTTAATCCGGCCCTGTCCCCATATAAAAAAGAAGCCATTCGACAGCTGGAAAGGATTCAGAGAAGCTTCACAGCCAAGATCAACGGGTGCAAAGAATTAAATTACTGGGAAAGGTTACGCGAACTAGACCTATATTCACTGGAAAGGAGAAGAGAGAGATACACCATTATTTACACTTGGAAAATAATGGAGAACCTAGTCCCTAATCTTACTCTGAACCCTATAACTCCCCAAACAACGGTGGAAAGTAGAAACGGTAGACTGTGTCGTATTCCCAAATTAAAGGCTAGACAGGGAACATTCTTAACCCTGAAAGAAAATAGTTTTGTTGTGAGAGGATCAAAACTGTTTAATCAGCTGCTCAAAGACCTAAGAAACACGAAGGGAGTTGCAGTGGACATCTTCAAAAGAAGATTAGATGCCTGGCTTAGAACAATCCCCGATGAGCCGGGCGTACCTGGCTATGTGAGGTGGAGAGCACAAGAAACCACCTCATTACTTCACCAGGCCAACTCGAGAGGAGGGGCGACAAGCTTGACCTTCGCGAAATGAGAAATCATCACGCGGAACCTTTGTTAGGTTGTAAGGTTGTAAGATATATATACAGGGTGGGCCGAAAGTCGGATCCATAGGAAAAATATTTATTTTAATACATAAATTACAACAAATGGTAAATACTTAAAATGAATATCAACTTTAACTCGTAAATGCGTATCCGTGATACTGTACAGTAGTTCTTACTCCAGTATAAATACTCAAATACTTTTTTTATTTCACCCCAGAAATGGCTTCGAATCTAACAACAGAAGACAGGGTAGAACTTGTGCTCATGTACGCAAGACAGGGCGCTACACACAGAGAAGTTGCTACCGAATTCAATAGAAATCATCCTGATAAGCATCCAGTAACACATGCGACTGTTGGCAAGTTGTTTAAACGTTTCAAAGAAACAGGAAGTGTACATGATCGACGCCGTTCTGGTCGTCCAAAAACTGCAACTGATGAAAATACCTCTGCAATGGTATGTGAAACTTTAACGAATAGTCCAATAAAGTCAACAAGAAGATTATCAAATGAAACACGATCTCGAGAACGTCAATTCGAAGAATTATTAAAAATCATAAATTCCATCCCTAAGTGTCTCGATGTCAGAGGCCGCCAATTTGAGCATTTGTTATAATTTGTTGTTTATACTGGAGTACGAACCACTGTACAGTATCACGGATACGCATTTACGAGTTAAAGTTGATATTCATTTTAAGTATTTACCATTTGTTGTAATTTATGTATTAAAATAAATATTTTCCTATGAATCCAGAGTTTCGGTCCACCCTGTATATATATATATATATATAATATATATATATATATATAGCGAGGAATAGGAGGACGAAAAGATGGTACATGTTTATTAACAGACGTTTCGGGAAAATTCAATTTCCATCATCAGTGCTAAAAATTTTAAAACAAGTAAAATAAATAAGTATAATAAATAAACGAACAACAAATTAAAATGGCGCAACAATTAGCGAGAATCAAAAACAAGTTACAATGTGTATTAAATTAAAAGATTAAAAGTTAAATGATATAAAGAATAAAAGTAAGGATAATAATAAAATATAAAATGGTTTAGGTAGAACAGAATTGTAAAATTACTTACAATTAGCGAAAATTAAAAGCAAGTTACGATGTGTATTAAATTAAAAGATTAAAAGTTAAATGATATAAAGTATAAAAGTATGGATGAAAAGTAAAATATAAAATGGTTTAAGTGAAACAGAATTGTAAAATTTCTTACCAGATTGTAATGAGACTAATTATACAGAAGGTTGGGAATGGTTGCCTGTTGAAAGAATTCCATTGGGACGATGGAGCCGGGCGGAGTGATAGTGGATTTCTTTTGAAAGTTTATTTGGCAATGTTTAAATTGAAAGCAGAACTGTAATCGTTGAGGGTTGACTGGATACTAAGGATGTGAAGGGACTCAAGTATGCGGAGGTCGATTAGTTGGTTGGCTGAGTTAATAATTTTGAAATTGGAGGAAAGTAACGGGTGGTTGTGGAGGTGGCAGTGATCCCTTATTGCAGATTTAATTGTGTTCGCTGCAAAGCGAACTATATTGGCAGTACCATCCGCCAATATCAAACAAGAGTGGACGAGCATCGTGTGATTTCTACAAGAACTTCACAGCCCCTGAACAAACCCTCCAAATCTGCAATAAGGGATCACTGCCACCTCCACAACCACCCGTTACTTTCCTCCAATTTCAAAATTATTAACTCAGCCAACCAACTAATCGACCTCCGCATAACCTGAGTCCCTTCACATCCTTAGTATCCAGCCAACCCTCAACGATTACAGTTCCGCTTCAATTTAAACATTGCCAAATAAACTTTCAAAAGAAATCCCACTATCACTCGCCCAGCTCCATCGTCCAATGGAATTCTTTCAACAGGCAACCATTCCCAACCTTCTGTATAATTAGTCTCATTACAATCTGGTAAGAAATTTTACAATTCTGTTTCACTTAAACCATTTTATATTTACTTTTCATCCATACTTTTATACTTTATATCATTTAACTTTTAATCTTTTAATTAATACACATCGTAACTTCCTTTTAATTTTCGCTAATTGTAAGTAATTTTACAATTCTGTTCTACCTAAACCATTTTATATTTTTACTTATTATCCATACTTTTATTCTTTATATCATTTAACTTTTAATCTTTTTAATTTAATACACCATGTAACTTGTTTTTGATTCTCGCTAATTGTTGAGCCATTTTAATTTGTTGTTCGTTTATTTATTATACTTATTTATTTTTACTTGTTTTAAAATTTTTAGCACTGATGATGGAAATTGAATTTTTCCGAACGTCTGTTAATAAACATGTACCATCTTTTCGTCCTCCTATTCCTCGCTAAGTTACGCTTCCCTAAGAACAAACCATTCAAACCAAGTATATATATATATATATGTGTGTAAAAATGAACCATAAATAATTCCCATATTCCTATATATCTTATTCTTCATGTAATTCTTGTATTCATTTATATAGTTCTTGTATCCATTTTAAGAAAAAGTATCCATTTTAAAAATTCATGTGTTATATGGTTCATGTATTTATATAATCCTGTATATTCTTATATATTTAACTTTATATAATGCCTATACTCATATGTATGTACGTGTGTGTATTCATTTTTACATAAGGACCAAAATCGCCCAACGCGAGTTTGGATAAAATTTTTGATTTGCTTTCTACTTTGCTAAATAATTGGTGACCTGTTGTTTTTTAAAATCTCATAATCATTTTTTTAGATTTCGCTTAATAAGGAATCCTGCTTAAGCTTTGCAATGTTCATATTTTGTATACATTCTCTTTCGTTATAAAAGATGAGATCATGTCTTGCCTAAGCATTAAAATTGTACATCTTAAACCTTAAAATTTTACTCATATGCATATTTTAGTGTAAAGATGCATAGTCCGATTTCCACTTTTAGTTAACTTGGCAGATCATGATAACATCAGATCTGAAAAGTCGCGGTTTAAGATAAAAATATGGTTTCGTCTTCAAATATTTTGTTTACTCGTTCAAGCCTTACCACAGCTAAAAATTTACTTTATTTTCGAATATTGTGCAAAAATAATACAGCCTTTTTAGCATTTAATAATAATGATGTTAGCAGTTTTTGGGTATATAAACCCAGTAAAAATCTTCCATTGTCATTCAGAAGCTAATTCAGAGGCTGAGCACTACCTGTACATTTTAGCAGTAAATTACAGTAAAGATAGTTTTTATCTTATCCTTCGAGCCTTGCTCTCTTCAGAAGAACTTAGTCATTAAACTTTCCGGATACGCTATAAGAAGAGTCCGGAACCTTCAGCATTTTTAGTAAGTCTATCAGAGTCCTCCGAGCCACTATAGAAGAACTCGGAGAGTAATATAGAAGAAAACTACTGCAAGTCACACATCCGTTGCTGCCACCTAACTAGAACCCCCGTCGACTTCGAACCCCCGGGCCATAGACGGAGGGGTTAACAACTGGCGACCCTTTAACCAGGATCTTCACGACTGACTTCTGCATCCAGGATTCTTCCAGTCTTCCAGACCCTGGAACCAGAACCAACACCCAGTTGACCGGCGTGTCACGACTTCTAGTTCGTCACATCCACCCTTGAACCGGTGCGTCACGACTCCAAGTTCTCCACGCCTAGTTTTCATCCAAGAACAAGTGGCCAGCAAGACACGTCTTCAGGACACGTCTCTAAGGATTTCGCCGTAGGAATCTTGTTAAGTACAAAACTTTTTTAAATAATCTCTAAACATTTGAAAAGTCAGTATTATTAACAGTTAATATTTAATATTGAGCCAGAATTAACACAAAACACAGTGAACACTTCAGACACCAGTGATACATTTTTTTTATTGAAAACAGTATTTTCACAGAATTATTGTCACAAATTATTGTCAGAAGTTATTTTCACAGTTATTTTCACTATTCTAGTTAGTATATAGTATAATTTTATTTAATGTAAACATAGTACCATATAATCGTACATTTTTTTATTTTATTTTGTTTGCAATCTTTTCAAATTTTCCCCTAGTTAGGCAAATTGTTGTGCATTTATTTTTTAGATAGTGTAGTTAGGAAAACCCCTTAAGTGATCATTCCATAAATTAAGATCGGTCAAGCAGACCTAATTAGAACACATTAATAAGTACCTTCACATATGAGCGATTCAGACGGTGCGCTTTCTGACATCGAAAATTTACCTACACCCATTTTTCCACCTACCCCGCGCCCTTCAAACATACTCCCAAACACACAAACAGATCCACAAGCCAATATGTCTCAGTCTCAAACCCCCGCCCCAGCATACATTAACTTAGGCAGACTAGTAAACCTTCCTCATACTGTTTTAATTTTTAAGGGGACCATAGATAATCGTTTTGTTGAACCACGCGTAAGACCTTGGATTGAATCTTTAGAGCAACATTTCTTACGCGAAAATATTACCGATGATGATATAAAAATTAGGGAAGCAAAAAGATTTATCGACCCTAAAGAAGGGAATGCTCATGACACAGTCACCTACGTCCCATCAATTAGCGAAGCTACAACATGGGACGATTTTAAACAAAACTTATTAGAATTTTTTAAAGAAATAACTTGCACAACCCTTAGCCACGTTAGAAGCAGTCTTCCAAGCTAAATGGAAGAAAGAGGAACACGAAGATTTAAACAATTTTATTACACGTACACATAAACTTGTAGGAGAAGCCCTCCGGCCGCAGAAAATGCATGTGGCATAACTTTCACTTCGAAACAAAGAAATCTAATAGTAGCCACAACCATTTACCAAAACCTACCCGGAGCACCTAAAAAAAAGTTTCAGGAGTTTTTAAATGTTGACAAACCTGTAAGTGTAGCCATAAACAAAACACGGGAACATTACCCCGATTTAGCAAACCAAAACTACCGAAAGAGTAGAGAAACCCCTGTACATTACATTCACAGCAGCAGCCACAACACCAACACAACAACAACAACAACCCTATAAATCGAGGCCAATGCAGGGACACACCCCAGAAACAAGCCCCCCAAACCCAGAATACACGCCCTCCTCCACAGTGTTTTAACTGCGATAGCTTTGGGCACATGATAAGTCAATGTAATTACCCCTCTTATTGCTCCCACTGTCACGAACATGGTCATCGCCGTGGCGATCGCCAAAAGTGTGCTGATAAAGCCCCTGCAGGGTATAGACCCCACTTTCAGAAACCAAACCAACCACGTTCCCAAAACGTATCCCAAAAGTCATCCAATCCCCAGAAACCAGTCCATTCCCAGCCTCAGTCGAACTACCAACCCAATAGATACGACCACAGGGTCAACCACACTCTTACCCCATGTACAAACCTCAGTACAACCAGCAAGGTCAACTAGTTCGGTACGTAGAAGTACCCGTGGAGGAATCATTTTCCCCAGAGTACAGTTTTGAAGAACACCCTCCAGCGTATGGTAATCCCGTAGAATATGACCCAGGTCCTCCCATAGAAGACCATTCGAGCCCTTTTTTAGACCCTACATTGGAGGCAGCAGTTCAACCTCCGCCCTCCTAAATTACAGTAATGAACCCAGATACGCACACAAACTCCCCATCAGGATAATAGGTGCGGACCTCCTAGATTTAATAATAAATTGTAGCACGATAACCAAGATTTAACTGCTCTCCTAGATACAGGAGCACACGCGACGTTAATTAAGAAACAATGTGTAGATGAATTATTAGAGAATACAAATTACAAATATGAACTTAAGGCACCATCCTGCCAACTCAGAGGAGTTACGGGCACACCCATACCTACATACGGAGAAATTGAGTTATATTTAGAAGTTGGAAACGCGGTATACCCCGCGAAATGTTGTATAGTGGACACAGTCGCCACCTTTCAGACAGACATCCTACTAGGTATGGATTTTTTTAACCGGAATCAATGGGAGATTTACCCAGCCGGAAAGTTAGTAAAGTGTCGAAATAGGACACACCATCTCCGTGAGAATGACAGACAGCTTAATGCTAATAGAATTAGTCCAGTTCAGATTTCCGAAAGAAATAGGAAACCCCCTCCACTTGATAGCAGTTCAAGTCAGCCGGTTGTATCCAGAGGGACAACCGCTCCAGAAATCAGACCCCAGGGTAATCAGTTCCAGTTGTTGAATCCAGTTGGATCAACACAGTCAGTTTCCAGTCAGTCAGTTTCCAGTCAGTCAGTTTCCAGTCAGTCAGTTTCCAGTCAGCCAGTTTCCAGTCAGCCAGTTTCCAGTCAGCCAGTTTCCAGTCAGCCAGCTTCAGTTCAGCCAATAAGGCAAATTTTAGTCGCCGAACCAGATCAGATTCACAATTTTTCATATGCCCTACCGAGCATATAACAGTAGCACCTTATGAGAAGATTTGTTTCCTAGCAAAAGTAGTTAACAGTCAAGGAAAATTATTAGAGTCAGAGCGTACTCTGATTACAGAGAAAAGTAATTTCAAAAGAGATGTTCTTATTGCCCAAGTCCTTAGTCAGAGTCAGAATTCAGCTATCCCTGTTGTTTGTTTAAACAAAGGAAAAAGTCCTATAGAATTAACTTCAAATCAGAAAATAGGAACTGTTTCCACAGTAGAAGTAGATTCAGATTTCCCCATCAGTATGATAAATCGTGTTTCCAGTTCCTTAGAGTTAAATCCTTCAGTATTAAAAGAAGAATATAAGAAATGTCTGGAGCACTCCCTTCAGGAGTCACCAGCTTTACAGGATCCCAAACTAATGGAATCACTTCTCGATTTCCTGATAAGAAATAGAGATGTGATTGCCCTAAAAGGAGATCCTCTGGGCCGAACTAATTTGGTCCCTTTTGAAATCAAGTTGGAACCCAATTCCAAACCCATTTTCATTCCTCCCTATCGGGTTCCACATTCCCAATTAGTCACTATTGAGGAACACATCAAGGACATGTTGGAGCAGGATGTCATTCAGCCTTCAGCTAGTCCCTGGTCCGCTCCTATGATTCTCGTCTCCAAAAAGGACGGAACATCTCGCCCTTGTATAGATTTTAGACGCCTGAACAACATTACCATCCCAGACCGTTTCCCGATTCCAAACATGCAGGAAACAATTCTGAACGTAGGGAAAGCGAACTTTTTTCATCCCTCGATTTAGCATCGGGTTATTGGCAAATGGAGGTCAGTCCCGAATCTCGGGCATTGACTGCTTTCTCCACTAACCGAGGCCATTACGAATTCCAGGTTTTACCTTTCGGAGTCCGAAATGGGCCTGCTAATTTCTCTAGGTTGATGAATATAGTCCTTTCCGACCTATTAGGTGTCGAAGCTCTCGTTTATCTTGACGATATTATCGTCTACAGTTCGGACATAAAAACACACTTTCAACGCCTTCAGAATGTGCTATCACACTTGAGAAAAGCACACCTTAAACTGAAGCTTGCAAAGTGCAATTTTTTACAAGAATCCCTGGTATACCTAGGATTCCTACTCTCGTCCACAGGAATTAAACCTGATCCAGCCAAACTCGAAGCCCTGGAAAGGTACCCTGTACCCAAACCATCGACGACGCCCGTGCATTTATTGGTTTTGTCGGATTCTATCGGAACTTTATCCCCCAATTTTCAAATATTGCTAAACCCATTACTAATTTGTTCCAGAAAAATTCGAAATTTAACTGGGAATCCGATCACCAACATGCCTTTGAAACTTTAATTAATAAACTAACCTGTCATCCCATTTTACAATATCCTGATTACACAAGACCCTTCATCATAGCCACAGATGCTTCCTCCTATGGACTAGGAGCCGTCCTGTTACAGGACGTAGACGGTGTGGAATTACCCATTGCTTATGCCAGTCAACTTCTCTCTGCACCTCAACGGAATTATTCCACTACGGACCGAGAGGCCCTAGCGGTATATTGGGCTTTGAAAAAATTCCGAAATATCGTCTATGGCTACGATGTAACCATCAAGACTGATCATAAGCCACTCACGTACCTCTTCAAGGACAAGCTACTTGAAGGACGATTGAGTAGATGGGCTCTGTTGATTCAGGACTTTGCAGCAAAAATCGTATACAAACCGGGAAAACTGCAAGTTATTCCAGACGGATTGTCGAGACTCAAGCCCGACGCCCAAGTGAATAAAATAGGAATTCTTCCTGTGTTCGACTACGAGTGTCTGCAATACTCCCAACAACAGGACCAACACACCCAAAACCTTCGGGCGCGCCTGGAACAAAAGGAACCATCGAAGGTAAAAGAACAGTACAACCTCAAAGATGGGCTCGTACATTTCAGGAACGAAGATGGAAACGACCTCGTGGAGATACCAAAGGATCTCGTCGATATAGCCATTGGACTTTGTCACGACTCACCTTTGTATGGACACATGGGGCCGGATCGCACCATCAAGAGTCTTTTGGAGCGATACCACTTTCCCGAGATGAACAAAAGGTACAAGAATACATCGCCGAATGTCCGTCGTGTTTAAAGCATAAGGGCAACGTACCATCCACAGCTCCGATGCATAAATATCCAGTATGCCAAAGGCCCTGGCAAAGAACTGGAATGGATATACTGGGACCATTTCCCAAAACGTCAAAGGGAAATCAGTACATCATTGTGTTTACGGACCACTTCTCGCGTTACAGCGAAGTAGCCGCCATTCCAGACCAGACCTCGGAAACTGTGGCAAGAGCCCTAGTGGAACGCGTCATCCAAAATCATACCACTCCTTCCATCCTAATCTCGGATAACGCCCTTAGTTTCACTTCCAAACTGTTCGAGTCACTCTGTAACATGTGTAAAATTAAAAATACACACATTGTGGCATACCATCCGCAGGCAAACGGCTTAGTGGAAAGGCACAATCGAAAGATCTTGGAAGCCCTGCGCCACGTTGTCGATGCATCCTCCCGTACATGGGATGATTCCCTTCCCATGGTACAAACAGCCATCAACAATGGCTATAATGTGTCCATCGGGGACACCCCTCATTTCGTCCTCTATCACTACGACAAGCGTCTACCTTTTGATTTGCCCGACCAAACCGACCCGGCAGTTCTAACATCTTCCGAAATGGCAGAAGCAAATCAGCAACTAGCTGAACGATCTTTCAAGATTTTTGACATAATCCGCTATGCCCTCGACCAACGAAACCAACAGATGGAGCAAGAGCAACATAGGCGTCATCCCCGTCAACGGACTATAATCGTCGGTATGCGATGTTATCTGAAGAGCGTGAAACCGCCAGGTGCTCATCGCAAATTATACCCAAAATGGGATGGCCCATATAGGATTATGAAAAACCTCGGAAAAAATCGTTATGAAATCCTCGACCTCCGGGATCATTCCAAACTAAAGATCATTCACGCTGACAATTTGAAGATAGCTTCCGAACAACACCTTCCCAAAAAACAGCTGCCAGGCGTTCGAGCCGCCTATCCTTCAAAAGGTCAAGATATTAACAAATCGGGCAGGGATCAAAAAACTGAAGTGGTCACCGCGGGAACCGCTACCCATGACGAAGATTGGTACCTCGTAATACCACCAGTACTCGAGGCAATCTCTGAACAAGAGGAGGCCCCAGAGCCAAGCGTCCCATCGGACCCAGACCCTGGAGAAACCCCTTCGAGAGGATCACTCAGTGGAACTCCACCATCTCCTCCAACTCCACCATCTCCTCTGTCACCACCCTCACCGATTGATGATCGACGCACGGACCCTACATACCGCCCGCAAATGCATCACCCACGTGAACTAGAACCTTCACATAAGAAACGAACCCGCTCAGAATCCGAGCTCAACGGTCGACCCCCATTGCCACCAAAACGAGGCCGACCCCTTCGCCCACAAACACAAGTATCCACACAACTACCCCCAGCTCCGTATAACTAAGGCGTAGAAATGAATAAAATTGTCCCCCTTATAATTTTCCAAATTATTTACTCTTGTACCTAGCATTAAAATTTCTACCGGAGTTGTTATAGAAAAACTTGCAGAAGGTAAATTTTTGAAAGGGCACGCAGACCTTTATATAAATTTGCAACCCCCTGCTAGAATTAAAATCAATCTCCTTCAGATACAAACCCAATTAAAAACGTTTGAAAGTAAAGTCCAGAATTCTTTCCAAGGAAAAGATCAGATTAGTCGCGTTCTGTTAGAAAATACCCTCGAAAATATTCAAACTACAGCACGCGCCCTATCAGAAATATTAGCCTTACCATGGATACAAACTGAAACTAAAAATTCAGAAAACTTTAACCAAAGAAGTAAAAGGGGACTGATAGATATAGGAGGGAAACTGTTCAAAGGTTTATTCGGATTAGCAACCGAAGAAGATATTAAAAGAATTGAACTTAAATTGAATCTCTTCGCGCGAAATCGACAATATAATGGACACATGTTAGAACAAACTATTAGGTCATTACACGAAAACAATCGCTTCCTCCACTCCCTTTCGGACAGATTCACATACCTTGAATCCATGTTAGCTCAATACAAAGAACACAAAAGATATCTAGAATTAATAGAGATAATGAACCTACAAGTAACCCTAATCGATAAATACTTACAACGAATAACTACGATTCATTCCAAGGTTTTGCGTGCAACCCAGCTAGCCCATGGAAAAATCACTCTTTCCACCCTAATACCATGGGAAATACTTCAGTCCTTGATTCACACCGCCCAGTCACAATTAAAATTATCACCCATATTCCCACTCAACCACACTAATTACCCTCAATTTCTAGAATACACCTGGACTGTACATGGACCACGCCCCTACACATACCTCATAATTATACCATTTTTCGATGTCCTCACTTATGACGTATATAAATTTCACCCTTTCCCAACACCTACCTAAAAATCTCTAATGTCTATCGATTGTATTTACCCACCGTACCACCTTACCTTTTCCTCACCAAAGATCTATCAGCTTATTCTATGATGTCAGATAGCGACGTCCGGCATTGCCGATTCCCGCAACCAAATAAACAACTCGTCTGCCCTCCACTCAAACCAGTTATTCTTCCAACTACTAGGTCTTGCTTTATCGATTTAATTCGTGACCGGCATGCCCCGTATGTTCATTTAAAAAATTTCATTCCCCTAAAACCATCCAACTACGAATTGGACCAGACATCTGGGTTTCTTTCGCGAACAGGACTGCCGCTACTCTCGAGTGTCCATCGAATTATTCCCTCATCACAATCCCTATGGTTATTCGGCTACCAATTGGTTGCTCCTTGCGTTCAAAAGCCCTCCAAATATACAACCCGTACAAGGTTACCCTTAATAACTCATACCCATTCCCGTCGCAAATTAAATTTAAACCCGTCATAGAGATCTTAAATCTCTCCATAAAACCTGTAACCATCCTACCCGAACTACATGCCCCTGAATGGAATGATCAATTGAGCCGGTTTAAAATTTCGGATGATAACCAAAATAACCTCTTACAAATACTACAACCGGTAACCATTTTCTCAACATCTGCCGTTAGTATCATTATTGTATGTGCTATTATCCTCGGTATATTTGTGGTGAAAAGATCATTCTGGGAACAAAGAAAACCAAGTGACACGGAACATGAAACTATTTATGCACGACCAAGAGTGCGTACCCAGACCACGTGAACTAGACTTAACCACCCGACTTATGTTGTATATATAAATCTGTATTATAAAACCCATAGTTATCATCTAGTTAGCATTAGTTAGGATGTTACATTATTATATTAATATCATTCTAGAGGGAAGAGCCCTGTAAAAATGAACCATAAATAATTCCCATATTCCTATATTATCTTATTCTTCATGTAATTCTTGTATTCATTTATATAGTTCTTGTATCCTTTTAAGAAAAAGTATCCATTTTAAAAATTCATGTGTTATATGGTTCATGTATTTATATAATCCTGTATATTCTTATATATTTAACTTTATATAATGCCTATACTCATATGTATGTACGTGTGTGTATTCATTTTTACATAAGGACCAAAATCGCCCAACGCGAGTTTGGATAAAATTTTGATTTGCTTTCTACTTTGCTAAATAATTGGTGACCTGTTGTTTTTTTAAAATCTCATAATCATTTTTTTAGATTTCGCTTAATAAGGAATCCTGCTTAAGCTTTGCAATGTTCATATTTTGTATACATTCTCTTTCGTTATAAAAGATGAGATCATGTCTTGCCTAAGCATTAAAATTGTACATCTTAAACCTTAAAATTTTACTCATATGCATATTTTAGTGTAAAGATGCATAGTCCGATTTCCACTTTTAGTTAACTTGGCAGATCATGATAACATCAGATCTGAAAAGTCGCGGTTTAAGATAAAAATATGGTTTCGTCTTCAAATATTTTGTTTACTCGTTCAAGCCTTACCACAGCTAAAAATTTACTTATTTTCGAATATTGTGCAAAAATAATACAGCCTTTTTAGCATTTAATAATAATGATGTTAGCAGTTTTTGGGTATATAAACCCAGTAAAAATCTTCCATTGTCATTCAGAAGCTAATTCAGAGGCTGAGCACTACCTGTACATTTTAGCAGTAAATTACAGTAAAGATAGTTTTTATCTTATCCTTCGAGCCTTGCTCTCTTCAGAAGAACTTAGTCATTAAACTTTCCGGATACGCTATAAGAAGAGTCCGGAACCTTCAGCAATTTTAGTAAGTCTATCAGAGTCCTCCGAGCCACTATAGAAGAACTCGGAGAGTAATATAGAAGAAAACTACTGCAAGTCACACATCCGTTGCTGCCACCTAACTAGAACCCCCGTCGACTTCGAACCATCCCGGGCCATAGACGGAGGGGTTAACATATATATATCTTGAGATATGGTAGAAATGAGGAAATTAAACAGACTGCCTATTATGCTCCAGATAGACAGGAAGTTCAGAGAAGCACGAAAGCGGTCGACTTGGGGTAATAATGACCGAGCATGCCAAATTTGAGACACAAAATCAGATAGCAATAAACAAAGCAAAAAGAGTCTCGGGACAGATAGTAAGAAGTTCAAAAGGAGGGACAAGACAGTAATGATTCCCCTGCCGAGAAGAGTGATCATACCAAAACTTGAATACTGCTCAGTTTTGACGTCCCCATATAAAAAGGAAGAAATTAATAAACTTGAAGAAACTCAAAGACATTTCTCAGCAAAGCTTGATGGCTGCAAAGAACTCAACTACTGGGAAAGACTACGTAAACTAAATCTGTACTCCCTGGAAAGAAGAAGAGAGAGGTATACCATAATCTACATATGGAAAATGATGAAAAAACTGGTACCAAACCTCAAATTAAACCCAATTACCATCCAAACAACGACGGACAATAGGAAAGGCAGAATGTGAAGTGTTCCCAAGCAAAGCTGGGCACTTGCGGTTTTTTTGCGGTACTGCGGTACTGCGGTACTACCGCACTACCAAACCGGTACCGCATAACGCAGTACCGCAAAGGATCGCTGAAAGTACAGCAGTACCGCTACCGCATTTTTTGCGGTACTGCGTTATGCGGTACCGGTTTGGTAGTGCGGTAGTACGGCAGTACCGCAGAAAAAAACGCAAGTGCCCAGCTTTGTCCCAAGTTAAAGGCCCGACAAGGGACCTCCTCAACACTGAAGGAAAATAGCTTGGTTGTCAGTGGGCCAAGACTTTTTAACCAGCTTCCTAAGACCTCAGAAACGTTACAGGAGTAAAAGTTGGTCTTCAAGAGAAGACTAGATGCCTCAATACGGTACCAGATGAGCCGGGTGTACCTGGCTATGTGCGGTGGAGAGCACAAGAGAACAACTCACTCCTCCACCAAACCAGGCCTAGAGGCGGGGCCAGCAGCTTGACCTTCGTGTGAAGAGAGACCGACGCACGAACCCTCAACGAGATTAACGAGGTGTATATATATATATATATATATATAATATATATATATATAATTAAAGACATGGGAATAACAGGCAAAGTGGGAAAATGGATCTACAACTTCCTTAGTGATCGTCTGCAGGTCGTCAAAATTCAAGGTATATCATCATCAGAATCGGAAGTACGCAGCTCAGTACCACAAGGGACAGTACTGGCCCCACTCCTGTTCATTATCAT
The DNA here is from genome assembly GCA_023014485.1 of Bathynomus jamesi. Lineage (NCBI taxonomy): Eukaryota > Metazoa > Arthropoda > Malacostraca > Isopoda > Cirolanidae > Bathynomus > Bathynomus jamesi. The sequence goes on along the minus strand of JAJOZX010004001.1, from coordinate 23,749 downwards.
GCTAACAGACATAGACAGCGGAGTAAACAGCAATAGTATAGTAACATCCTTTGCAGACGATACAAAGATCAGCAGAAAAATCAGCGATGTACATGACGTGGAGGCCTTGCAGAGGGACACGAACAAAATATACAAATGGTCAGAAGACAACAACATGTCATTCAACGCCGAGAAATTTCAGCTCTTGAGATATGGTAGAAAAGAAGAACTTAAACAGACTGCATATTATGCTCCAGATAGACAGGAAATTCAGAGAAGCATGAAAGCGATTGATCTCGGGATAATAATGACAGATGATGCGAAATTCGAAACACAAAATCAGATAGCGATAAATAAAGCAAAAAGAGTCGCCGGACAGGTTCTAAGAACGTTCAAGAGAAGGGACAGGACAGTAATGATTCCCCTGCTAAAAACACTGATTATACCAAAACTTGAATACTGCTCAGTTTTGACGTCCCCATATAAAAAGGAAGAAACTAATAAACTAGAAGAAACGCAAAGGCATTTCACAGCCAAGATTGATGGCTGCAAAGAACTCAACTACTGGGAAAGACTACGTAAACTAAATCTGTACTCACTGGAAAGAAGAAGAGAGAGGTACATCATAATCTACATATGGAAAATGATCGAAAAACTGGTACCACCAAACCTAAACTAAACCCAATTACCATTCAAACAACACTGGAAAATAGGAAAGGCAGAATGTGTAGTGTTCCCAAATTAAAAGCACGACAAGGGACCTCCTCAACCCTGAAGGAAAAATAGCTTGGTTGTCAGGGGGCCAAGACTTTTCAACCAGCTTCCTAAGGACCTCAGAAACGTAACGGGGGTCAAAGTTGAAGTCTTCAAGAAAAGACTGGATGCCTGGCTCAGGACAGTACCAGATGAGCCGGGCGTGCCTGGCTATGTACGGTGGAGAGCGCAAGAAAGTAAGTCGCTCCTCCACCAGGCCAGACCTAGAGGCGGGGCCACCAGCTTGACCTCCGTGTGAAGAGAGACCAACACACGAAACAACATAAGGTTCATAAGGTAAGGTAAGGTGTATATATATATATATATATATATATATATATATATATATATATATATATATATATATAATACACTCGGAACCCGCTAATTTGATACTTGGTGTTTCGGCTCTTGCAATAATTCAACTATTTTTCTGTGTTGAAACATCAGGCAAATTTCACCAAATGTTCCGAAATTTGTCTGATATTTCTAAACACAGAAAAATGGCCGAATTATCGCGATAGCCGAAATACTGAGGGTCGAATTAGTCGGGTCTGAGTATATATATATTTATATATTAGTTGCCATGTTAACCATGAGGTTAAAGCGTGAACGAAAGAAGGAAAAGGTTGATGGGGATGGGGTGCAACATTGCAAGGTCATCGATGATTATAAACTTGAATTTGCAATCTCCCATTTGGCAACCATATTACTTCTATAATCCTCCTTATTCTATATTTCTTACTGAATGTTTATCAGTTGTACTTACTGCCACTTTTTATCTTAATAATCAACTTTTATCATCTCACTGTTCAGAATTTAATTTGAATTTTTTGGTTTTACAGGGCGTTCAAAAAGAAACGCAACCCATTGGTGAGCTCATATTTATTTGTAAATTACAAAAATTGTTGAATGTGTTGGCCATTTTGGCCTTAGCCCACCTGATTTCTTTTTATGGGCTTTTTTAAAGAATACTGTGTATTCAAACCACTCTCATATACTAGAAAAACTACGGGTCATCATTCAGCGTACAGTAAACGGCATATCAAGAGAGACATTAAAACAGGTGTTCGATAACATGATTTGTCGTGTACAGTTATATGACAATCATAAGAGCCGACACATTCACAATTTTTGTAATTTACTAATAAACATGCATTTTCCAATGGGTTGCGTTTCTTTTTGAACACTCTGTAGTTCACATTTTAAAAAAGTGAGTTCGTTTCAATAAGTTTATTGCATTCATTCATTTTCTAACGTTTACCATATTCGTATACAGTACACTGTTGTTGTGGTTTGTCATTGTAATTTTTTTCAATGATGATGGTAATTCCACTGTACTTTCTAACACGTCTTAGCAATGAAGAAACTTCAGTACTTCTCATATTGCTCATCATTATCGTTAGTATATATATATATATATGGGATTGAACTCGGAATGGTCCCCTGAGGTTTTTTCATGATACACACAGACCGTGCATGGAACAAGGAACTCTTCTGGGAAAATTAAATCCACTATATTCCGAATAAGTAATGGTAAATGACAAACACTATAGTTTTTTCTTTTTCGTGATGTTAGCTCGACGTGGGCAACGGGTCACTCGCAAAGAGGCCCCAAAATATAGTTTCCCTCACCAGCTATCTGCAAAGCAGATAGGATCCAGCTTTGGGACAGGATGAAGGGAGATCTAAAAAGTCGAGTTCTCAGTTTCATGAAAACGAGAACAGGAGAGATTGAATCATCTTTATTGACCGACGTTCGTTCAAGGCTAAAATTATGATAAAATACAAAACAAATGCATTTTAAAAACATTGCATAAAACTTTTTCCAAGCTTTAACACTATTAAAATTAAAATAAACGCTCAATACACCTTATCTGAGCTGTGACATGATGAAAACTGAACCAAATGTAGAAATTTAAAAAATTATAACAATTGTTTGGTAAATTAGATCATAAGAAGTGGAACGGGTGATGTTGAGGGATTCTAAAATTCTAAGGTCAAAAGGGAATGGATGAGCGGCTGAAATTTTAAAGTATTAAAACTAATATTGTGACGACAAATAATGGTACAATTTCGTATCGATGAATTTTCCTTCTTTGTCAGAGCCATCTCGGTCCTGTGGCTGATTCTTTTGTGGGAGCAGATTCTTACCTTCAGTAGTCTGGTGGTAGAGCTAGTATACAGGGTGTACATAAAGTCAGGATCTATTTTTGTGAAGCACTTGGAAATTATATGGAATTCAATCATAAAATGATAAAGTGGTAACATTTATTAAATAATTAAGAGTAGGACTCGACGTGACGCCCATCAGTATCCCTGCACAGCTCAAATCGTTCCGCAGCATTTCTAAACACATTCTGGAGCATTTGCGGGGTTATGTTATTGCAGCAGTTCGTATACGTGTACGTAAGTTTTCAAGATTCGTAATCTTCGTCTGAGAGACGTGCGATTTGATAAAGTCCCATGCAAAGAAATCTAAAGGGGTTAAATCTGGTGATCTCACTGGCCAAGGTCTGATGCTTCCGCGTCCGATCCAGCGATTTGGAAAACGTCCATTTCGATAATCCTGAACAATTTTGGCATAGTGACAAGGAGCACCATCATGTTGATAGACGACGGTACTAACAATCCTATCCCCAATCAGCTGAGGTTCAAGGAATTGCTGCAACATGTCCAGATAAATAAGCCCCGAAACTGCAGCTTCAGCAAAGAAAAAAGGACCATAAACCTTAGATTTTGTTAAACCAATCCAGACATTAACTTTAGGTGAGTCTCTTTCCCAATTTTGGACGAAGTCATTCGGTCTTTCATCTGCCCAAATTCGACAGTTATGGCGATTTACTTTTCCATACGTATGGAAAGTGGCTTCATCACTAAAGAGAATGTTGTCCATTAAATTATCACTCCAGATTTGTTCTACGAGATCAGCACACACAGCACTTCGTCGAGGGAAATCTTCCTCGTGTAAATCATGTAAAACCTGCAAATGATAGCTTTTCTTCTGCAAATTAACTTTCAGAATTTTGTGCACAGATGACGTCGGGAGGCCGTGTCTGTGTGATGCAGCACGAACGGACGTCCGTGGCTCCTCAGTGATAATTCCGCGTACTGCATTCACGGTAAGATCTGACATACACGGTCGTCCTGATCTTGCTTCATCATTTACAGATCCCGTTCGTTTAAATTTGTTCACCAATTTTCGTATTGTCTTGTCTATTGGCCCCGGCTTATGAAATCTCCTTCTAAACTTCTCTCTGATGTCATTGTATTTCTTTCCCTCGATTCGCCAAATTAATATTGCCACTCGCTCTTCTGTATTCATTCTAAGGGCTTCTGAAAAGAAAAATAGAAAAAAATAATTATTTCACAAAAATAGATCCTGACTTTATGTACACCCTGTATGTTTCTCGCTCAAAGTGAGGACAAATAAACTTGTAAACACCGAATGTACTTTATAAACTTTGCAGAAACAAGCTTAGCAACACTGATGAAGTCTATGAGTGAAATTTTATCACGTAAAGATGTTCTGCATAATTTTACGTTCTTTCTGTTTTTTCAGAATTTTATGTTTAAAGTTAATTTCTTACTTTGTATAGCTGTCATGTCACTTCTCTCTTTGCCAACGTTCCATTATAAGAGATTATAAATATCATATTAAACAATATCTTTTTACTAATAATACAACCTTTCACGAATTTGATAGGACCTCTTTTTGCAAATTACACTGGCTAACAAAATTTGAAAATCTTTCTGTTTATTGTGATTTTTCTGTCGTTTCTTAATGATTTCGGGGCGCTGATTCCAAAAATGATATTGGTTTTGCTCTATCATCAACCGTTTCAAAAATATAGGTTATCACACTTTTCATATGGCAAAGTATATAAAGAAGGCTAACATAAATATTTTCTGAAAATAATAACACTATTGGAAATTAATGTTTATTGAGCCAAAATTGTTTGACAAACCCAAAATGGTTCAAAGGATATAATACATATCATGAGAAGAACCGATAAGAGAATAACAAGCCTCGTTATGCAGTGTGCGTTCCTTAAAAATGCACTGAAGAACGCGACTTCCGCGTATGAACATTCTTATCCTTTCTGATCAGCGACCATACGTAGTCTCCCATCATGGAAGCATCCCAATGGCCCTGGTACCTTTTCTCCATCGTTTGAATATCTTGATGGAATCTTTCGCCATGTTCTTCACTCACATCGCCCAGGTTATCACGAAAAAAGTCTAGGTGTGAATGCACATAGTGTAATTTTAAAGACATACGGCACCCCATTTTGCCATAGCACTTAATCAAGTTTGACACTAACTCCTTATAGTTTGATGCTTTATGGTTGCCTAAAAACCCACGAACCACATCACGGAAAGCACACCAAGCCTCTTTTTCGACCGGAGTCATCTTGGTTTCAAGGTTCTTTGAATTCAACAGCGCCTTGACTTGTGGTCCTACAAAGATGCCAGCCTTGACTTTGGCCTCAGAGAGTTTAGGGAACATGACCCGAATCTGTTGGAAAACTTCCCCTCCAAAATCTAACGCAGTTACAAACGCTTAATTAGACCCAACTTAATATGGAGAGGTGGTAGCAGAACTATGTCAGGATTCACAAGAGATTCCCTGAGTACATTGTACTCTCCTGGTTGCAGTCCTTCACATGGAGGCCACTGAACTGTTTTATAGTGCTCAGTTGAAGCCCTGCTATCCCACAGGCAAAGAAAACATGAATATTTAGTAAACCCTCCTTGTAAACCTAACAGCCAATCATTTTGAAATCACCACACACGTCCCAGTTATATTGTTCATACCTGATTTGAGTGAGCAGTTGTTTGACATTTTCATAGTCCTCTTTCATTTGAACAGAATGTGCAACTGGTATAGATGGATATTTGTTCCAATTGTGGAGTAGAACAGCTTTTACACTCCGAGGTGAACTGTCAATAAACAGGCGCCACTCTGAGAGTATATGTGTTAACCCAATAGCTGTGAATTGACCATTAACCTCGCTGCAATAACAGAGAGCCATTGACATCGTGGAACCTTGCAAACTCTTCATGCCGCTTTCGGTATACAGTGCTCTTGCAGTCTTCTCCAAGCCAATTCCACTCTTTGAGTCTGGAGGTCAGAAGCTCAGACCCTGATTTCGTCACACCAAAATCTCTAATTAAGTCGTCCAATTCCCTCTCATTTGGAAAGTGAGGGTTTGTACTGAAAGTTACTGTATTTTCTTCATCATGACTGTCCTCACCAGCCGACATCTCAGATGAGCTAGGTGCATCCTCATTTTCAACCTCCAAAGCAAAGAAACAAAATATAGGCATAGCTATATATGTAGAAGAGCATCAGCACTAAGAAAAATCGACACATAATGACCCACAGTCTGTAAATACAGAAGGTAAAGTAATGGATAGATACCTGTTCTGGTGGACGTGGTATTGGAAGACCTTCGCCATGTGGTACAGGAGCTATGAACGACGCTATGCTTGGATACTGAAGAGTCTGCCTTCCTTTAACTTTCCTGTACTTAGAAACATCTACCATGCAGTAGTAGCAATCGTCGTGGTGGCTCTTTGGTTCTCTCCATATTCTGGGTACCGCAAAGGGCATTGCCTTGCGTACTACCCCGCAGTCACCCTTCAAGTGTGGAGCGGCAGCTTCCACAGATCACATGGGGTGCCCAGGGCTTATCTTGGTCACCCATAGGCATACCAAAATAGAGCCGATACGCGATCCAGAACTTGGTGCCTTTCACAATCATGTGCAATACTTGCTTGGGGCCTATGTAATACCCACAAACGTAGCATAATATATCCGGCGAGTTTTTACAAGCTCTAGTTGCCATTCTCTTTACCAAACTGTACTACATTAATCATAACCTGCAGATATAGAGAGAAGAGTTATTAAATCTGCAACAGATTACAGATTCCAGAAAAAAGATGTATTCACAACACTGAAATAATGTTCGCAATAAAAAAGGATCGATAACACTCAAATCGTCAGCACAGAGAAGCACAGAAACACAGTACCTCAGTGCTGGTAACCATCAGACAAACAACCTGCTTTCTTTGTGTGTTCACACTTACTGACTTCTCAGACTCTGCGCTCTTCTTTATATAGCACAGTGGAAGTTTCGGGCAATTTCTAGAGCAAGAAACTGTCAACGAACATCCGGATTGTTCTCAACAATTCCTGATTATTCTGATATTGCTGCGCCCATAGCAACATTATACTGGTAAAACATGAAAAATGGATTATCTCTGAAACCATTGATGATACACACAAACCAAAACACAAACCAAAACACAAACAAAAAATTCTATATAAAGAGAATCAGTGTTACACAGCGTTATTAGAACTTTCTACACTGAATTCGTACTTCACTTTCAGTAATCAATTGTACCTTCAGACTGATGGAGTTGCCATGGGAACTCCCCTTGACCCGTCTCTGGCTAATATTTTCATGGGACATCTTGAAAGGAGCAACATGGAAAAATGTCCTTTGCAATTTCGTCCTTAGTATTGTAGGACGTATGTCGATGATACAATAGTTCTCTTTGATGAACAAAGGAATGCTGAGCGAATTTTAGAGTTTATTAATTCCCTGCATCCTAACATTAAATTTGCAATAAAGACGGAAACAAATAATTTTTTGCCTATTTTAGACGTTAAAATATCTAGACTTGACAATAAACTTTGCACTTCAGTTTACAGGAAGAAGCCCTTCACAGGACTGGGCACTCACTTTTATGATTTTTGCCCATATTTGTTTGAAGTGACTTCTATTCGAACCCTCGCTAACTGTGCCTTTTCCCTGTCCTAATCTTAATTGGGTTTTCACCAAAAAGATTACTTCTATTAAAACAGTTATCCCACTTCTGTGTTTTATAGCCCAGTTTCTGACTTCCTGTTCTCTATTTACCGACCTAAGCTCTCTATAGTTACTGTCCCCTGTTATATGATGGCATTTATATGATGTGTTTTATTGATCACACATCTATTTTAGTTATGCCTGTTTGAAGTTCAAGCCAACGCAAATCAACAATAATACCGTTTAGGTTTCTTGTTACTTCCGTATAAGGGAATAATTGAAAAGCCTTTAAATAATATATTCGTCAAAAAGTTTAACACTAAACAAATTACAATGCAGAAATTAAATTTTGACACTCATGAAAATTTGTGGAGGAATGACACTTGAGATAATACCGGGTGTCCCATTCAAAATGAAACAACTTTGAAACTCTGTAATTTTTAAAGTATTAATGTGAGAATGTTGAAACTTGGCCAGTTACTATATCATATGCATAAGTTTTTGTCATAATTTTTTTGCTTGTTTTAGATTGAATTATGTTTATCCCACAAGAAAAAGAGAACTGTGTGTTATGGATGGCTGGGTTGAAGTCCCCTACTCTGGTGCAACGGCGATTCCGTACAACCTTTCACAAGGAACCACCCACCAGAAGAGACCTATATGCATGGACCAAGAAATTTGAGGAGACTGGCAGTGTTCTAAAGGAACAATCTGGAGGGCGAACAAGATCGGAAGAAGATGTTGAACGAATACGTGGTGCCTTTGGTAGTAGCCCGAAAAAGTCCATCCGTCGTGCCAGTGTCGAACTGCGGATTCCTCGTTCAACTGTACATAGAGTCGTACGCAAGCGGCTGCAGCTCTATCCGTATAAGCTTCAAATTGTTCAGCATATAACATGTGAAGATCTTAACAAAAGGAAACATTATGCTATGCACAATGTATCTAATGTATCTAATGTATCTAATATATCTAAATGTTATAATTAACATATATCATATGAAACTTTATGACATTAACTATTTACTTTGTGAATATTACATTGTTTGCATCATTCAATAAAAAATTATAAGGTTTCAAAGTTGTTTCATTTAGGATGGGACACCCGGTATACCTTTACTTTAAGAATTTTAAATTCAAAATTAATACAATACAATAATTAAATAAAAATGCATAAGCAAATTAAAGTAGAATTGTTAAAAATTAATTGAAGTTACAACTGTGTACCTTCTTGGTATTCTGACCGCATTAATTTTAATGCATAAGACAATTGGAGTAAGTGATCAATGTATATTTTAATTACAAATTTTCAACTCCTTATCTTTTAACCGTGGTAAACTCCTTTTGGATTGGATTAATTTTTTGTAACCCAATTTGTAATTGCCACACTCGCTTTGAATTCTCCCGTACAGCACAATATATCTATTTTATCTACTTCAGCAAACTTCCACTAAGAACTCGTTTTTTGTTCTTAAAAGGGGAACTAATTTTATCTCACTTTTGCCGCTTTAACTGTAAACGCGTTTTCTTCACTCGAAATAAGGGCAGACTTCTGGAGTCGATTCAGCCACAGGAACTTATAATATGCGTTTTCTTCAGTTAAATTTTAAGGGGGAACTAAATCTATTTTCTCATTTAAATTTTAGCACAGATTTTGTGTGGGAACATTCTTTCAACAAGCCTTGAGACGCACTGACTCTACGGCCCGTAAGGGTGGTCGCTTCTCCTCTTTCTGTTTTTGTTTTATTTGGCGCTTTTCGCTTCGAATGTTGTATTTTAATAAACATATTAACCACATATTTTAAATAACAAATTTTATGCTACGTTACTCAGCAGTATGTAAAGATTATTTTGGTATGAGATTTATTCTCGTTTATTGTCTCAATCCGATTTAGTTTTTATGTAATATTCAATTCCTTTTATCGGCGTAGGGTATTCACGCGCTGCCAGGCGCACGATTTTATTTCCTACCCTGTTAATTCCTTCTAAAGTAATGCATCCTATTTTGAAGCGTTATCAACCTTTCAGAAGGTGTAATTTAACATGCAATTGAACCTGTTCTGTTAATAATGTAACAATGGAATTTCCCTTTTTACAAACGTACAGTTGTTAATTATGCGTATATGCTTTGTTTTCGTCTGTGCATGAGGAAGCAGGCGAACGGCCGCAATGTGGCTGTTTTCTGAAACTGAGTTAATTATAAATTTTACTTTATTTTATTTTTTCTCTAGTTTGAGTAACTTGTATATGGTACTCCTTATCCGAAATTATTCAGGATTAAATAGACAATTGAATTTATGTCTTATTCCTAAATTACATGGGTATTTAATATGCATATGTTTTTAAATTCATGTACTTAAGAATTTATAAAATCTTCCTTTCACAAACTAAAAGAGAAGCCGCCATTGGGGTTGCGTTCAAGTGATCGTTTTCATAAACAATTTGTTTCTTGGTTCACTCATAACCAATAATTGATTAATCAACCTTTTTAAATTCCCCACACAGTATATAACACCCAAAAGATATGAAATACATAGTCTAATTTACCAACCAATGGTTATTAATTTAAAAAATTTCTATTTTTGGTTCAGTTTTCACCATGTCATAGCTCAGATAAGGTGTGTTGAGCGTTTATTTTAATTTTAATAGTGATTAAAGTTTGAAAAAAATTGTATGCAGTGCCTTTAAAATCTGTTTTTCTTTTAATTGTATTTTATAATAATTTTAGCCTTGAAAATGGGGAGCAAATCCGAAACGTCGGCCAGTAAAGATGATTGCATCTCTTCTGTTTCTGTTCCTGATGATATATATATATATATATATATATATATATATATATATATATATATTGGTGAAGGCCGCTTCTGGCAAGCTTCAATTTCAATTTAAGCAGAAAGACACAGACAAGAAAGAAAGAAACAGCCATCAAGTTGGAAAGGGACTATATTTTGTATATTGCAACGTTTCAAGCACAAACTATGCTCATCCTCAGGCAAAAATTCTAAAAAGTTAAAAACATAAGATTAAAAGCCATAATGACTAACAAAATAAAATAGGGAAAAAATCCACAAGTATTAAAAACAAAAAGTCTCACTAAAAATTCTAGAAAGTTACAATTAAAAACCATAATGACTATTATAAAACAAAAGCGAACAATTAACAAGCTTTAAAACAATGAAAGTGACACTAAAAACGAACAATGAATAACAACTATAAAATACAAAATGTAAAACTCAAAAAACTAAAAATTCACAGGCTATCTTTTAAAACACTAAAAAAAAAAAAATTAAAAACCCACACTAAAAGGAACACACCTTAAGTCTAAGCAGCACAGATTCCGAGGCAAAACTAAAAAAACAGAAGCATCTAAAACCAAGTAAAGGTTGGTTGTTCAAGATGTTCAGTTTAGACGGAGGGGAACGGATGAAATATCAGAGTTAAGCGAAGGGGAGTGTGTATCCCTGTATATTAAAACACACTCCCCTTCGCTTAACTCTGATATTTCATCCGTTCCCCTCCGTCTAAACTGAACATCTTGAACAACCAACCTTTACTTGGTTTTAGATGCTTCTGTTTTTTTAGTTTTGCCTCGGAATCTGTGCTGCTTAGACTTAAGGTGTGTTGCTTTTAGTGTGGGTTTTTTTTTTTTTTTTTTTTTTTTTTTTTTTAAAAGATAGCCTGTGAATTTTTAGTTTTTTGAGTTTTATATTTTGTATTTTATAGTTGTTATTCATTGTTCGTTTTTAGTGTCACTTTCATTGTTTTAAAGCTTGTTAATTGTTCGCTTTTGTTTTATAATAGTCATTATGGTTTTTAATTGTAACTTTCTAGAATTTTTAGTGACTTTGTTTTTAATACTTGTGGATTTTTTTCCTATTTTATTTTGTTAGTCATTATGGCTTTTAATATTATGTTTTTAACTTTTTAGAATTTTTGCCTGAGGATGAGCATAGTTTGTGCTTGAAACGTTGCAATATACAAAATATAGTCCCTTTCCAACTTGATGGATGTTTCTTTCCTTCTTGTCTGTGTCTTTCTGCTTATATATATATATATATATATATATATATAATATTTATATATACTACTGTGCAAAAGTCTTAGGCACCCTAGTACAGTTGCGTTTTTTCTTTTTTTTTAATAATTATCTTGAATATTTTAACATGTTAGTGTTGTTTTATTATAAATATAAATTATAATGTATAGCCATTGTCAATAATCTCAGTTATTAGGCAGTTTAACGAAGAAAACGGATGTTTCATCAAAACGTGCTACTGCTGGAGATAGAACGGAATTTAACACAAAACTTCTAGTTACTATTTTACAAGATATTCCAAGCTCATTCAGTAACAGTTTGTAAACAGAACTTCTATTGTATGTTTTTGTAATTGTTTAATGCTCCAACTAAATTAAATTTAATTTTTATTAATAAAATTTCTTAATTGTTAATTTTCTCTCTTTTTCCAGATAAAGGCATAAAATTTTACTTTGGTTAAGCAATGACTAACATATCCATTGCAACTCGACACCGGGTGGTATTATTGCACGAGCAGGGTCAATCTCAATCAGAAATATCGCGACAAACTGAAGTATCAAGATGTGGTATTCAAGTAATTTTGAAGAAACAGCGTGAAACAGGCAAAGTTGAAGATCGAAAACGCAGTGGAAGGCCAAAGAAACTTTCTAAAAACGATGAGAGACACCTTAAGCTAACATCTCTCAGAAATAGACGAAAATCAAGTGCAGAACTTTCGGCATAACTTGCCCAGTCCTCAGGATTGCAAGTCCACTCAACCATCGTGAGGAGATCACTCATCAGAAATGGTCTTAATGGTCGAGTGGCAATCAAAAACCATTTCTCAGGAAAGGAAACAAGTCAAAGAGGCTCAGATATGCTCAAAAGCGCAAGAATTGGAATGCTGACCAGTGGAAAAGGGTCCACTGGAGTGATGAGTCAAAATTTGAAGAAGAAACGGAGGACAATTCAAGGAAGTGTGTTTGCAGCCAACAACTAAGCATGGTGGAAGCTCTATCCAAGTTTGGGGCTACATTTCAGCAAATGGTGTTTGGGATCTTATCAAAATTGATGGAATACTGAATGCAGAAAGATACAGACAGATCCTAATTCATCATGCTGTGCCATCAGTTCGGAGATTAATTGGGCAGTATTTTATTTTTCAGCACGACAATGACCCTAAGCATACTGCCAATGTAGTCAAAACCTATTTGGAGAATAAAAAAGAACGTGGAAACTTGCAACTGATGGAGTGGCCTCCCCAGAGCCCTGATTTAAATATTATTGAGGCTGTTTGGAATTATTTAGACAGAAAGAAGCAAGAAAAGCAGCCAGAATCGAGAGGAGAGCTATGGCAGGTCCTTTCAGATGCATGGAAAAACATTCCAGCGGATCTCTTACAAAAACTCCAAGATAGCATTCCAAATCGAATCGCAACACTTTTGCAGGAAAAGAGCGGGCATACAAAAATACTGACTTTCGACCTGTATGTAACTTTTCAAGACTTATGGTGATGGGTCTCTAATAAATGATAAATCTTGAAGTTAACACGTGTATTTTAACCTTTGAAATTGAGGAAATTTATCAATACAAGATTTTTTCAGACCTGCCTAAGACTTTTGCACAGTAGTGTGTGTATATATATATATATATATACACACACACACACACACACACACTATATATATATATATATATATATATATATGGAAATCACACTAATTGCTGAAAATAAGGTTCTTATGAAGCTTTTATCACTGCACCATTCCAAGTAAGAGAGGTTTCACAACCTTCACTTTTTAAGGGTCAGAAAGAGTCTCTAATTTTCAGCCTAATTTTGAGAACCTTTCTTTATCCTATTTTGACATTAATAGCGTACCTAAAGAGTCGCTATTACTTCGTTATTGAGAATTTTACTGTTTTTTGATATAGTATATACTGGGTGGGCCGAAAGTCTGGATCCATAGGAAAATATTTATTTTAATACATAAATTACAACAAATGGTAAATACTTAAAATGAATATCAACTTTAACTCGTAAATGCGTATCCGTGATACTGTACAGTAGTTCGTACTCCAGTATAAATACTCAAATACTTTTTTTATTTCAGCCCAGAAATGGCTTCGAATCTAACAACAAAAGACCGAGTAGAACTTGTGCTCATGTACGAAAGACAGGGCGCTACACACAGAGAAGTTGCTACCGAATTCAATAGAAATCATCCTGATAAGCATCCAGTAACACATGCGACTGTTGGCAAGTTGTTTAAACGTTTCAAAGAAACAGGAAGTGTACTGTATATGATCGACGGCGTTCTGGTCGTCCAAAAACTGCAACTGATGAAAATACCTCTGCAATGGTATGTGAAACTTTAACGAATAGTCCAGTAAAGTCAACAAGAAGATTATCAAATGAAACACGCATCTCGAGAACTTCAATTCGAAGAATTATTAAAAATCATAATTTCCATCCCTAAGTGTCTCGATGTCAGAGGCCGGCAATTTGAGCATTTCTTATAATTTGTTGTTTATACTGGAGTACGAACCACTGTACAGTATCACGGATACGCATTTACGAGTTAAAGTTGATATTCATTTTAAGTATTTACCATTTGTTGTAATTTATGTATTAAAATAAATATTTTCCTATGGATCCAGACTTTCGGCCCACCCTGTATATATTAGGGTGGCTGTATAAACATAATTTTCAAAAAGTTAACTTCGGAACCCATAATATTGTTCCTATTCCCTAAAAAACTCAGAATACCAATTTGTATACAAATCGGAAATGTTTTAGAGGTGCCGCAAGAGTCTAGAAGATTTTAGCTTACTGTCTTTTTTGAGTTCAGCTCCAGATCCCCCTCACCCATAAGGGTGAGTATTATCCTCTCAATGGAGGGGGGTTTCGTTGGTGCTAACAACTCATTGTCGTCTGGTTGAACTTTGGAGACCTTCAACTAATGTTTTCTTTCTTGCATCTGGGAATGTTTTACGATGTTCCTCAACGACCTGAAGCAAAAACTGTGTCTGTTCCTCATTTCTCGTTACAGAGGCGTTAAAGTCCTCTATCAATGCTACTCCCCTTTCTGCTATGTCATTGACAACCTTCATGCTTTCAAGAATCTTGGGAGCGTTTTGATAATCTGGAATCTGTTCCCATTGAACTGGATCTACAGAAGTTCGAAAGTCATCTTCCAACCCTAAAACTGAGAACAGTTGTCGACAGTTTGCTGTGACGAATGATATCAGATCTTTTCCTTCAGCAATCGTTGGATAAGTTCTATTTGAAGGACATTTAACTCCTTCATTTTTCAGAGCTGCGACCATCAATCTCTTCATTTCTAAGGGCACACGATTATCAAAGAAAGAGAGACCAATCAGACGTACACTTAAATACCACAAATGATTACTGAATGCCTTGCCTGCAGATTTGGAGACGACAGTGTCTGGGTAAGTTTTTAATTGCTGAAGGAGCTCAAGGTCATTTGCAGGGGTTAAAGTTGCTTGGGGGCATTGGAACCATGCTTTTACATAAATCTTTGTAGTTAATAAATTTAATCTTCTTAAAGATGATATTTCTCTTGATGTTAGACGAACCTGTGAACGGAAGAGATAAATCTTCATGGAATAAATTACGTTTGCTAGCCAACGTGCACGATGTAGAACACCTGATTGCATCAGTCTTCGGTAATTATGTCGCAATTGACATGCCCTGAAGTTGAAATCAAAAATACATTTTTCTAGTGTATTTTGGTGTGCTCTGTTCAAATATAACCTTCATTTCCTGTACAAATTGAAAGCAAAATGATTATTTGTACATTACTTCGGAGTCGTATTTCTCCATTTCTGGTCATGTGAATAGCAATATATTAACCAAAAATTATGAAAACTAACTAAACCTAACCTAACTAAACTAAACCTAACCTAACCTAACTAAACCTAACACTAACAAGGGGGATCCGCCCCCTTGACCCCCACTAATAACCTAAAGTTTGTTCCTGATATGACGAAATAAAATGCCTGACGATCTTCGCGATAATTACCCAGATTACCACACTTTGGGCACTGTCTGGATGTTGGGAGAACCTCGTGTTCCTTGAAAAACGTTAATGACGCCTGATCATTATGGCCAAAACGTTCAATTGCCGTCAGGAAGGACAACTCACATCCTTCGCACAACAACATCATACAAAACTGATCTGCTACGTTCGGACTGAAAGACGTGAACGGCGCATAGAAAATGACGTCATCACTAATTTCCCAGTACAAATAGCACAAAATTATACTCGTCGGACCAAAAATGAGTGTATTATATATATATATATATATATATATATATATATATATATATATATATATATATATATATGCTGCAAACCCACAAGGAAAAAGAAAAACGATTCCAAGGCCTTATTGACAAACTGAAGTTCCCTAATGACCCTAATTTCAAATTGGTAAGCTTCGATGTATGCTCGCTATTCACAAAAGTCCCTGTTGATGACCTACTTGATTTTTTAAAAGATAAGATTTCTGAATATTCTTTCCCTGTTCAACACAACACTCTTATTGAGTTAATTAAGCTGTGTGTCAAAGATTGTAAATTTCAGTTTGAAAATAAGTTTTATGTTATGTCGTTTGGATTGGCTATGGGAAATCCCCTTTCACCTGTACCAGCTAATTTATATATGGAATTTTTTGAAAGTAGAATTTTGCCTACGATTGTTAATTTTAACCTGGTTTGGTACAGGTATATAGATGATATTTTATGCCTTTCGCCTAATAATTTGGATGTGGACTTATTTCTTGGTAGGCTCAACAATTTAGTCCCATCTATTAAGTTTACAGTTGAAAAAGAAAATGATGGAAGCCTATCTTTTCTTGATCTAAAAATTTGGAGATGCTCTAATCAGTTCAAATATGAAGTCTACCGTAAGCCTACTAATAATAACTCCTACGTGCATTTTTATTTTGACCATCATCCTTCGATTAAATCCTCTATTTTCTCTGCTATGTTTCTTCGAGCATTGAGAGTTGTTAGTCCTGAATTTTTAGATTCCGAGTTATGCAATATCATGAATATTGGTACTAAATTATGTTATCCTATTTCATTTTTAGATAACTGTTTTAAGAAAGCCAAGAATAGGTATTATAATAATGTAATTGTAAAGGAATTTCATCGTAAAACTATCCTTAGCCTACCTTACCATGTTAATTTTCAATACCTTCCAACTGTACTTAAAGCAATTGGCATTAATGTAATCTTTAAGTATAATAATACTGTAAAATCACGCCTAATAAAGAATAGCCCTGATAATGTTGTTGGTTGTGTGTATTCGATCGGATGTACACAATGTAACTCAGTATATATAGGCCAAACCGGTAAAACGTTAGATATTAGGGTAAAACAGCATAAATATGCTTGTAGAACAGCTAATACTTCCAATGCTTTATTTAACCATATGTATAGATGTAACCATAGCATCAAGTGGGATAGTTCTAAAGCGCTTGTTAAAAACAGAGATATAATAGAACGAAATATTCTAGAATGTGCATTTATTCATTTTAAAAACAATTTCAATAACAGTGCGGGGACGTATAAAATTGACGATATCATGTTAAAATTTCTTTTGCCTCTCATTAACCCTTGTTAAGTATGTGCTAATTGTTTTGTTTTTCCTGTACGTTGTATATATTTATGGGCATCTCGCCTTTTATCTTCATTCCCTGACGAGGTGTAGCTTTGAATACACGAAAGGCCTTGGAATCGTTTTTCTTTTTCCTTGTGGTTTGCAGCATTCATTCATTTCACGTGTTTTATTGTGAAATTCATCCCATATATATATATATATATATATATATATATATATATATATATATATATATATATATGAAAATTATTTCACGAAAGTAACACGTGAAAAATATTTATGATGAATAAAACCACGAAGGAAAGGAAACACAAAATGGTGCTCAAGCGCTTTCGTCTAATGACATCCTCAGGAACACTGAAGTATATAAAAAGGTTAAGCCTATATATAGGTTACAGAAAGAAAAAAAGAAAAAATAAATAACATACATACACACACACATATATATATATATATACATACATATCTATATCTACAAATACATACACACATACATACATACATATATATACAATAAACAGAGAAGTAAAAATAAAAAATAAAAATTAAAACCTTAAAGGATTACCAGTGAGGCGTACAGATTTGTAAGGAAAAATATCGATTTTTAGCACAAGATCAAATGGATTATAAAAATACAAATTTATACTGGAACTCTGCCCGGGTTTTAACACACTGCTGCCTATGGTCAGGTTTCGATATATATAAAAAAATAAAATGCAAATTAAAAGTTAATAAAGTAGAAGACAAGTTTACCAAAGATTTAATGTTTTACCCTTCTTATCTAAATCTGTTTTAAAGGAATTCAAAATAACAGGATCGAGTTGAAAAAGACCTTTGCTTATGTTGAAGTTATTTGAAAGTTGGATAATGGCAGACTCAAGAATATTTCTATTAACAATGTTGCTTGAATGGAATAAAACTGAAGCATTATTCCAATCAATACAGTGGGCTAACTCTGACAAATGGACAAAAAGGGCACTGGACAACTGTCCTGTTCTAACGGAATATTGATGCTGTTTTATACGTGTGTGCAAATCCTTTCCCGTCTGACCTATGTAAAAGGAATCACATTGTTTACAACCAATTTTATAGATAATGCCTGAATTATTGGTAGGGCTATTTTTTACTATGATATTTTTCACAATATTGTTATATGAAAATACTACATTAATATCCAAAAGTTTAAGTACATTAGCAATGCCTAAAAGCCCGGGGAAAAATGGAAGTACTAAAATATTTTTTGACAAAGTACGAGTGTTAATAATGACACGATAGAAAGTTCGTTTTGCCTTGTTGAGACAAGATTCCATAAACGCAGATGGATAACACAAATCACTTCCAATACAGTTGATTTTTCCAATTCGGCATCGATGTATTCCGGACTGGCGATCCTAAGGGCGCGGAGAACATTGATGAAAATATGGCCTTCTTAGTGGGGGTATCATGTCCCGAGTAAAAGTGTACGTAGGACAAATTGTTTGTCGTTTTCCGATAGATACTAAACTTAAAACCTGGGCTTTCCCTATGTACACGCACATCCAAAATGGGATTGAATTGTCTTGCTCAACTTCTAAAGTAAACTTAATGGAGGGGACTTGATCATTTAACTGAAGGAGGAAGCTATCCAGGTCACGATTCATGGGCCAGATACACAAAATATCGTCGACGTACCGCAACTTAGGGAAAGCCCAGGTTATAAGTTTAGTATCTATCGGAAAACGACAAACAATTTGTCCTACGTACACTTTTACTCGGGACATGATACCCCCACTAAGAAGGCCATATTTTCATCAATGTTTCTCCGCGCCCTTAGGATCGCCAGTCCGGAATACATCGATGCCGAATTGGAAAAAATCAACGGTATTTGAAGTGATTTGTGTTATCCATCTGCGTTTATGGAATCTTGTCTCAACAAGGCAAAACGAACTTTCTATCGTGTCAATATTAACACTCGCACTTTGTCAAAAAATATTTTAGTACTTCCATTTTTCCCGGGCTTTTTAGGCATTGCTAATGTACTTAAACTTTTGGATATTAATGTAGTATTTTCATATAACAATATTGTGAAAAATATCATAGTAAAAAATAGCCCTACCAATAATTCAGGCATTATCTATAAAATTGGTTGTAAACAATGTGATTCCTTTTACATAGGTCAAACGGGAAAGGATTTGCACACACGTATAAACAGCATCAATATTCCGTTAGAACAGGACAGTTGTCCAGTGCCCTTTTTGTCCATTTGTCAGAGTTAGCCCACTGTATTGATTGGAATAATGCTTCAGTTTTTATTCCATTCAAGCAACATTGTTAATAGAAATATTCTTGAGTCTGCCATTATCCAACTTTCAAATAACTTCAACATAAGCAAAGGTCTTTTTCAACTCGATCCTGTTATTTTGAATTCCTTTAAAACAGATTTAGATAAGAAGGGTAAAACATTAAATCTTTGGTAAACTTGTCTTCTACTTTATTAACTTTTAATTTGCATTTTTTTTTTTATATATCGAAACCTGACCATAGGCAGCAGTGTGTTAAAACCCGGGCAGAGTTCCAGTATAAATTTGTATTTTTATAATCCATTTGATCTTGTGCTAAAAATCGATATTTTTCCTTACAAATCTGTACGCCTCACTGGTAATCCTTTAAGGTTTTAATTTTTAATTTTTTATTTTTACTTCTCTGTTTATTGTATATATATGTATGTATGTATGTGTGTATGTATTTGTATATATAGATATGTATGTATATATATATATAATATGTATTGTGTATGTATGTTATTTATTTTTTCTTTTTTTTCTTTCTGTAACCTATATATAGGCTTAACCTTTTTATGTACTTCAGTGTTCCTGAGGATGTCATTAGACGAAAGCGCTTGACCACCATTTTGTGTTTCCTTTCCTTCGTGGTTTTATTCATCATATATATATATATATATATATATATATATATATTAGTATCGTAATTTTCACCATTAATATGCATTTGCACAAAAAATGAGTGACAAATTTGAATAAAGCGACTAAAACAGAATAGACTAGAATAGAATAACCTTTATTAATAATAATAAAATATTTTTTTTTTTCAATTTACAATGACATGAATAACTGTGAAGCTCGACTATTTATTTTATTTAATTTGGCCCTTAAGCTTTAGGCTTTACTGGGCTCTTATTAAAAATAAGCAGCTAGTTGTTATAAATTAATAAAAATAAATAAATAAGTAAGTAAATAAGTATTATTAATAGTTAAAACATGTATTACAATATTAAACAATATTAATGGACAATATTAAACAATATTAGTGGACATTAATCCTAGATTTTTGTTAGTATGCCATTATTAATCGGGATTTCAACTTGGTTTTAAACAAATTTACATTCACCATATTTTTTATATCGGCATGCAAGTCATTCTAGTTTCAATCCAATGAAAATGGGTAGATTTGGAGATGAAGACAATCTAAATTGAGGTATAACAAGCTTTGATCTATTTCTGGTCTGATATGAGTGGATTTCTTGAGTTACAAAATATCTATTTACCCATTGCAAATTAATGATTTTGTTCTTACACTTGTAAATAAAAATAAAATGTGCCAGTTTCGTTATATCGTTGAGCTTTAGTAGGTTTAGCTCTTTAAATAATGCACTAGAGTGATCAAGGAAATCAGCATCAGATAATAACCTTATTGTTCGTTTTTGGATAACAAAGATACCATTTAATGCGTTGTTAGCGGAGTTTCCCCAAACAAAGGTGCAGTATGTAATATAAGGAAGAACAAGAGTATGATAAAGAGTCAATAAAACTTGTTTAGGGACTACATTTCTAAGTTTAAACATTATAGCAACGCTCCTTGAAATCTTTTTCACGATATAATTTACATGATCACTCCATTGCAAATTGTTATCTAGCATTACACCAAGAAATTTTGTTACAGTACACTCCTTTATGGCGATTTCATTAACATTAAGTTCATCAAGATATAAATTTCTTTTATAGTAAAAATCATGAAATTTCTTTTACTGGTATTTAGGAAGAGTTTATTGGTGGTCAACCATTTCATTACACTGATGAATTCTGAATGAAATATATTCTTAGCTGTATTAACATCTTTGCAAGAAAAAGAGACAGTTGTATCATCTGCAAACATTATGAAGTTCAGTATATCAGATGAACGTAGAAGGTCATTTATATATAATAAAAATAACAGTGGACATCAGTTCCCTGTGGCACACCATGTTTGACAAGCGCTTTAGTTGAGCAAACCTTATATACTGATACAAAATGATATCTATTGGACAAATAACTTTTAAACCAATCACTGATTGCTCCTCTAAAGCCGTAACAATATAATTTATTAAATAGAATATTATGGTCTATTACATCAAACGCCTTACTCAAATCCATAAATACTGATATCATTATTTCTTTGTTCTCCTTAGCTATATTTACCTCATATTTACCTCATAAAAAGTTATTTTGATTTACAGGTCCAGCCCATGTCATTTAAAACATATTAACCCAGTCTTCTGCCTCGTCGGAGTACTTCTCCCAGAAAAAAACAATGTTAATTCTAAGGTTTCTCGGTAATCATCACTTGGTTGACGTTCTTCTAGGTTAGTTTTACAGAATTCAATTATTTCCTTCCATTCAGATATGTCTAAGGTCACTTCTTTATCACAAATCACTGGTTCAAGCTTACTCTTATCAATGTTACTCCATTCTATCTGTAATCGCTTAAATAAAGCAATATCAGGTCCTGATAGGGGACCAAAAAGGACGCCAAATACATTTCCAACTACAATCTCATGGATCTGGTGACGACAGGCTAGGTGCAGAAGATTTTTGTCCAACATTTGTTCAATCAGGATGCAGGAACTTCCTCTCTTTCCTGTATTACTTGCCGTGGTATCAGACGACATAGCTTTGATCTGGTTGGTTAAATTCCATTCTTTTACAGTTTCAACAACAGTCTTTGCAATTGCTTTTGCACTTTCGGAGGTAAGTTTAGGGACTGCAAGAAGCTTGCCGATATCTTTACCAGTCACTACCACAGGCAAACGACCAACAGATTTTTTCCTGTGATATCAGGTAGCATTTTCCTATACCATTGAACTACTAGGTGGGTTTCTGGAGCAAAGTGTTCAATGATATTAGCTGAAGTTTCATTTCTAATTTTCATCCTTTTAGTGCGAATAGAATCTTTATTGATCGATAGTGGCTCTACATCATATCCTAAACTTTTTGCGTAGCAGCAACGATATGAGCTGCTGCTCGGCTGCTGGTCTTTGTACGGTCTAGAGCTTGAGCTAATTCGGGAGTCATTATGTTTTGAGGTCTTGCTTTCTTCAATTGTGGTTGGGTGTCACCCTGAGAAAAAATTTTAATTTCTGAGATGTACTTTTTTCCGAATGGATCGACTCGTTATCACTACTGGTACTTGAATCTATTGTTGCAACCTTGCTTAGTTGTTGTATTTCTTTTTCATGTTTTCTCTTGCGGCTAATAAAATTTTGCTCTCTAATTACCTTATTTCTTTCCTTGATTGCTGTCACTTTATCAAGCCAGCTATGTGACTTTTCCTTCCACTGCGCTGAGTAATAAGGAATTTTTTATCTTCTATTTTCATCATAGATCGACGGGACTTACTTTTTTGTAATGTTTTCCATTCAGAATGAGGTTTAAACAACCGCTTAATAAGATCATGTTCATGCGCAGTTGGAATACTGGATTTATAATATTGGAATATAAAGGGTTCCAAAAAACCTTATCCCCACATTTGCAGCTTATATGTTTACTTATATTGAAATAGTTTTTAGTGATTATAAAAGTATATAAAATTCTTTATTTATTGCAGGTATTAAAATTACTATAGCTGATAAAGTGATAATATAATGGCTTCTTAATTAATTGGTGATTCGCAGAGGCAACGTGTGATAGATCGCATACGAGCAATAACATTTCGGGAAGCTCGTGATGCTGGAGCCACCTATATATCACGTTCATGGGTTGCCAAAAAGTTGCGAAGAAGTGAGGACTTCGACAAAAGAAATTGGAATAAAACTTTGGATGAATGTGAAATGGATACAACCAAATCTGGGCGCCCAAATTTGCCACTCTCTCACGAAACAAAGGACATCATTGAAAGCGGTACGCGTAAGCGGAAAAACAGCCGTGCTAAACTTTCTAGAGAGATCGAAGTGTTGAGAGGAAAGATCGTTAGTGGTGAGATCATTCGACTGTACCGTCATAGGAAAGGATTAAGGCCTTGGCATGAACTTCCAAAGCCAAGAAAAACTCAACTTAACATCGATGACAGTATGTGGTTTGACCATTATCTTGAAGATTGGGATGTGGATGATTTCATGCATTTAGCTGTCTCCGATGAATTTTTTGTTTACGTAACACGTCGGCATACTACCAAAATGATCGAGTGTGGGCCACAACACCAGATGAAATCGATAACAATGAACATTATCGCGAATTATTAAAAGTCCAGACTGTGTTGGTGTGTTTGTTTTGTTCACTGCAAAGAGC